>CM067172.1:71442264-71474764 GCA_034093135.1 Erigeron breviscapus | reverse complement strand
ATTGTTTACTACCTCTAAAAATTACCAAACCAAAACTGGTCAGAACAAGAGCTGCTGTGCGACTCAAGATATTTTATAAAGGATTTCTATGATGGACATTTAATAAAAATCTCCCAATTTTATTTTAAGTTAGGGACACTTTGAACTAAGTTCACACCAGGTTTAAACTTCTGAAACCTATTAGTTAAGGAATTAAAAATCGTCAAAGTTGACTCAACATTAAAACAAAAATCCAGTTTTGACCACTTTTGGTAGAAAAATCATATCTTTGGTTTGGTTTAGTATTTTTGAGTGATTCCAGTTGCAGGTTAAACTTAACTCTTTTATCTACAACTTTTATTTTGAAAGTTTTTCTTGAAACGGCCCTCACATGTTCAGTTCACCCGATTTAAGACAGAAAATTATTTCTGTCAGAAGGTCTTTGATTATAACAACTCTCCAATGACCATTCTTGCTTTATTAACACTTGAGTTCATCATTTACAAGATTAATACTTTATTTTTATATCTCTCAACATCAAATTTCCATATTATTATACTTCTTTTAACATATTTTTCACTTAATACAAGTCCATATCCATCTCATAATCCAACAACAAGATTCAACTTTCTTAGATCTAACATGTATTCATTCAAATCAACACTTTTCAATACCAATCTTTATAGATCTAACTTTCAACAACATAAAACATCTTTTTAATGAAAAATCTCAGAAATATATTCTTCAAAATATACAAAAACATATAGATCTATGAAAAAGGAAAATCACTTTAAAAGCTACTAATCTATAACAACACTTTTGGGTCTTAAACTTGTTGAATCCTTGGATCTTTCTCATAGATTTCGACATGCATATGCATGAGGAGAAAGATCCTATCAACTTGCCTTCATCAAGTGTATATTACAAAGAAAACAAGAAGAAAACATAAACTTTTGATAAAACCTTTGAACATAAACAAGAACAATATAGATCTATGAAAAAGGAAAATCACTTTAAAAGCTACTAATCTATAACAACACTTTTGGGTCTTAAACTTGTTGAATCCTTGGATCTTTCTCATAGATTTCGACATGCATATGCATGAGGAGAAAGATCCTATCAACTTGCCTTCATCAAGTGTATATTACAAAGAAAACAAGAAGAAAACATAAACTTTTGATAAAACCTTTGAACATAAACAAGAACAATATAGATCTAGTAAAGAGATGAAGATTTATACCCTTGAAGAACTTGGTTTTGAAGGTGAAAAATGGGCAGAATTTTCGGACCTATTTAGGCTCCTAATAACCCTTAATCCAAGCTTGAAATAACCCTTAAACCTTACTTGATTCAACCCTTGTTTAAGCCTTTCAATAACCCTTTTTATTATTAAAGATTAATATGATTTTTCCTTGCCTTTTTTGTTGATTATATGAGCTCAAAATGGGAGAGGAGGAAGAGAGAAAAGTGCAGAAAATTTGAGAGGAAAAGAGAGAAATGAGAGATTGTGTGTGTTTTGGGATTAATGTGTGTGTGTGAAAGGGGGGGGGGGGGACGGCCAAGGGTTAAGGATAGGGTTTCTTCCCTTTTTTTTTGTTTATTAATTATAGTGTAAGTATATATATGTGTATGTCGTGTATATATAAGTATGTATGTATATATCTTTATGTTTTTAATTTGTTACATAAGCCTTTATTTATAAGCTTGCATTTATTTTAAGCATATATATATACTTATTATTATTTAAACACTTTTGTGTACATATTAATTTATGAATATACTTTGAGATAGGAATCTTTATTCTCATGTCATATTTACTTAAATTGGTTTGGTGATTGATTTGTTGGACATTTATAAGAATTTTGATTGATATCTCAACTTGTGAGACTCACTTTATTATTTATATAACTTAACTTCTCGAAATAAAGTTTTTGGTTCGTTGACCTTTTGTCAAGTTCAATTAGAACTAGTTTTTAGCTTGAGATTGTGTTGAATGATTATAGTTATTATTCATGGCATTTATAAGATAGCTAGTCACCTACAATACTTCATTGAACTAGAGGGCAATTATCTTAATAAACCTTTAGGGATAATTGTCTAGACAAGTCAAGTAAATTATCCTAGTCGGGATTTTGAGGGTTGTTACAACTGGCTCTTTCCCAGGCCTACGTCCAGGATCAGAAGTACCGGCTAAAATAAGGAAAAAGACACACACATCAGATTTATGCAGAGATAAACAACAAAGTTAAGGAAGAGCAGACATACCCTGACCAACATTAGAGGCCGGTACAGTAATAGCAATCACTTCACCCCTCATCGGAGAGGAATCAAGTACAATGACAGAGGGATCTGCATCCATAAGGTCCGATGCACCGGAAGAACCAACTGCCACCCTCTGCCTTTTTGGAGTAGGCCCAGAAAGGTTGACACCGGCAAAAAGGGGACCCTCACTATCCTCATCACCAGAAGGAGGCAGAGGTCTCCTACCTACAACCATGCCCTGAGGATTCATGGTCACAACCTCTCTAAGCGTCAACTCTACAACATAAAAACATCAGATAAAAGTAGAAAAGAATTCGGCATGAAAGGTAGTAGCAAAAATAGTACCTTCACAACACCATATCAAGACGGGCTCATCAGGAGAACCCTCCCATGACATAGTAATGCCCAAAAGATACATGATCACGGTGGGATAAGTAACCAATGCAAACGGAGACCTACGCACCTGATGGACCAATGCATTATCAAGGGTAACCCAGTCATGCACATCGTCCTCAAAAGACATCCCCGACACGAACCTACTCGTATCCAACAAACCCGTATACAGCGGATGAATGTATTCCTCGTTAAAAAACAAAAACCCAGGCCTCCAGTTCAACATATCAGAATCCCCTACATCAAAAAATAACCTACCAGACCTCTCCTCCACTATAACCCAACCATCACGAACACCAAACTTGAAAAAATATCAAAAAACACTTATCCTGGGCTCTATCTCATATGCACGACAAATTACGATAAATGACATTATCATAGTAATGGCTAAAGGATACACCGCAGACAAATACAGATCGTGGAAATCAAGTAACCCTAATAACCAAGGGGACAAAGGAAACCTAAGATTACCACCGTTAAAGGGAGCGGTGTACATACCTATGAACCTAGGAGGGGCATCAAGAATCGATTATGATCTGCCCAGAACCCTAATCTCAGGATCGTCAGGGCGACAGAAACACTGACGAAACCATGTGACATCGTCCTCCGTCATCTCCGAATACGTGGTACTAATGATGCGAAAATGATTGCGATCCATAAGTATGAAGAAGATTGAACGAGATGAGCGAATGATTATGATAAATGAAGACTAGAGTGTTGGGAAGGGAGAGCAGTTGCAAAAGAAGTGGAAAAGAAAATCTTCGAAGCCGTCAAAACTTAAATAGGGGACAAAATGGATGGTTTGAAAAATCGGCGCATAACCGACCCAAACCGTCGATTGGTTTTCTCCTCGAGATAAGCGCGCACGAATTAAACTCTTGATGGGATATATACACGGCATGGTAAAATGACAATTTTACCCTTAAAGAGACTTCCGGAGAGGATACGGAGCACCCAACACCATAGCTCTTTCAAAGCTCCGGTTACGCAGGTATGCTCTTATTTATTTATTTTTATAATTTTTGAAGTCTAATGCGATACTCTACAGATAGACTATCCCATCAGACTGAGGGGCTTCATGATATACCGTATACGGAGCTTTATATCCGTATAAAAGTCTGGATACGAAGGACCCTTCGTAAGCAGCGGAGGTACTAATACATTGTACCAAGCAGACCTATCCGTAGCCGAAGCTACGATGTATACCTCCGTAATTCCGGAGCTCTCAAAGATAATAACAAACGGATACACATAAATTCTTTCCATGTTTATCCGACCTCCTAATAAGGGGATGATATCAAACACTCATATAAACAAGGACATGGTCTAAGAGTCCTGGACATATCTTCCATACTTAGAAGATATCGTAAAAAAGGAAGGGATTTACCCTAAAATCTATAGCTCTCCAAGACTTTACCCTCTATATAAATAGAGGAGGAGCCATACGGCACAATAACATATTCGATATAAAAACCCTAATCATATTCAATACATTCTACCTCCGAATCCATAACCTTCTGTAACACCCCAACTAAGGCGGAACGTCGAGATGTACAGAAAGTCGAGTATTCAAAACAAAGGATAATAGATAACATTCACCATAGCTTTATTTGATAAAAGTAATTTTACAATGCACAAGCATGTGAACCAATTCCCAAGTACAATACGTCTACCATACTTGGATATTGAGTCCACGAAACAAATAACAAATACATGAGATAATATACTACAATGATCAAGGCGGATTCCATTGCCTATCACAAGGTTTGATCTTTGACTCCCAAGTGCAATGCAAATAATCATGATGCATATAATTCCTCAAAGCTTACGCTAATTCCTGAAAAGCATGAAGAAAAAGTATCAACTACGAAAACGTAGTTGGTGAGTGCATAGGTTTTTAAGTAATTCTCGTTACATATCCATTTCAAAGAGTTGAGAAATCCATGGTAAATTATAAAGTTTTCATTTGTCACATTTATCGTGAGAGAAAAATATCTCAATCGATTAATCATTCATCATACCAAAATCATTCGGTCGTCAATACTTCCATATCGCCAATTTCAACAACTTTCAAGATTTCATATAAGGTCCAATACCCAAACCGTATGTTCAATCCATAATATCCAACCATAAATAATATCAATACCACTTGGTCAATGGTAAGACTACCATGACATAATTTGATGAGATTGTTCTTGAGCCACTACTAAGACCGGTTATGTCCCAATAATCAAATATATAGTCCCAAATGATAAGATAATGATAATGATAAGCACATGCTGTCAATCACGTGCATAAAGATAACCAAGGGTCGTGCCATGGAAACGACCATAAATATGTAGTAGTTAGAGCACCGCGAGGCCAGACTGGCGATGAAGGTGGCCACAAAGGCAGACCAAACATCCCACCGTTACCTATAATAGTGGATGAGGGGACAAATCCTAGTTGCGCAACCTCTAACTACAGACCTCAAATGAGTTAATAGTAGTGTACAGGGGACCACCGTTTGACAGTACTCAAGCTCATCATATAACATATAACACGTTGAACATACAATATAATTTCCATATCATTATCATTATTTCAAAGAATCATTTCATAAGAGAAAGTCATTTTAATTAATCATGCTTTTCACCCCGCAAGTAAAACATATAAAAGAGTTTGAAAAGGGGGCTATGACTCACCTTGATATGCCGCATATTATATTCACTTATCCAAAATGGGTACTTCCCATCTATCGCTTCCTTGATCATATATCCGTCATATTCCTCAATCACATCCCAAGCCAAGACTATCCCTACTATAGGACTAATATACGTAAGTCCCTATCTTAAGCCATCACTAAGAAATGCCAGTTTTATTATGTTGTTATCGATTATGGGATCCAAGTGTATTGCTAATATTCGCATCTTTTTGGTTGTAAAGATTGGTGGTGTAAAAGGTTACTTTCATTATACACGTAGTTATAAGTTGTTAGAATTTCGGTAACGTGGCTTCCTTTGTGGTTTCGTTTGGCATCTTAGGTTATCATATGAGAATGTCATATTAAGTTATGTTCTCTTAAACATTATTGGATGTGTAACCAATCTTAGCACGAATTAGCATTTGTGATATCAATTTATAGTTTGGTTAACGAAATTACTTATGTCCATCTCACTTAATTATATTTTGTGTTACTTTGATTACACTTATCTTTTAACTCACACTTTTCTCGATATGTCTTATGATTATTCGGGTTCATGAAATTCGTTTAAGTGTCATGGGCCATTACCAATTGGGCTTAAGTGTCATGGGCCATTACCAATTGGGCTTAAGTGTCATGGGCTTCTAAATGCTTTGGGCTTAAATTAGTTATTGGGCTTAACCTTATTTGGGTTATGTGCTTAAGTGTGTTTTATCCATATGAAATCCGAAGTCAGATTCTGTCCAGAATCTGACCAACCTAAAAATCAACCAATGCATTAGATTGCTTAACATTTACACTATCTCACATGCTCTCATCTTTATATTTTATTCTTTTAACTTCCTTTAACACAAATTCATCATTATATCAGTTCTCTTTTGAATCTATCCAAGATTACATGATTTTCATTAAGATCTTTAAATATTCTAGTGGTACTTTTACATGCATGCAATCATCTAGCCACTTTATGAACAAATCTCTTAACAAATCTTTATCCATCTTTAATCCATCAACATGAAAACATATTTTTATGAAATCTCAGAAATATATTCATCAAAATATATAAAAATATAATCATCTTTCAAGAGAAAAATCACTTTAAAAGCTATTTAATCTATAACAACACTTTTGGGTCTTAAACTAGTTGAATCCTTGGATCCTTCCTCTAGATCTTGACATGCAATGGCATGAGAGGAAAGATTCTATCAACATGCCCTCATTAAGTGTATTTTCAAGAAGAAAATCAAAGAAAAACATGATTTTTGATAAAGATCTTTTAGTATATACAAAAACAAGATAGATTAAACAAAGAGATGTTGTTGTCAACTTTTGTTTTGACATCAACTACTGAATCGTCCAAAATAAGTGTGTTTTATCCATATGAAATCCGAAGTCAGATTCTGTCCAGAATCTGACCAACCTAAAAATCAACCAATGCATTAGATTGCTTAACATTTACACTATCTCACATGCTCTCATCTTTATATTTTATTCTTTTAACTTCCTTTAACACAAATTCATCATTATATCAGTTCTCTTTTGAATCTATCCAAGATTACATGATTTTCATTAAGATCTTTAAATATTCTAGTGGTACTTTTACATGCATGCAATCATCTAGCCACTTTATGAACAAATCTCTTAACAAATCTTTATCCATCTTTAATCCATCAACATGAAAACATATTTTTATGAAATCTCAGAAATATATTCATCAAAATATATAAAAATATAATCATCTTTCAAGAGAAAAATCACTTTAAAAGCTATTTAATCTATAACAACACTTTTGGGTCTTAAACTAGTTGAATCCTTGGATCCTTCCTCTAGATCTTGACATGCAATGGCATGAGAGGAAAGATTCTATCAACATGCCCTCATTAAGTGTATTTTCAAGAAGAAAATCAAAGAAAAACATGATTTTTGATAAAGATCTTTTAGTATATACAAAAACAAGATAGATTAAACAAAGAGATGTTGTTGTCAACCTTTTGTTTTGACATCAACTACTGAATCGTCCAAAATAAGTGTGTTTTATCCATATGAAATCCGAAGTCAGATTCTGTCCAGAATCTGACCAACCTAAAAATCAACCAATGCATTAGATTGCTTAACATTTACACTATCTCACATGCTCTCATCTTTATATTTTATTCTTTTAACTTCCTTTAACACAAATTCATCATTATATCAGTTCTCTTTTGAATCTATCCAAGATTACATGATTTTCATTAAGATCTTTAAATATTCTAGTGGTACTTTTACATGCATGCAATCATCTAGCCACTTTATGAACAAATCTCTTAACAAATCTTTATCCATCTTTAATCCATCAACATGAAAACATATTTTTATGAAATCTCAGAAATATATTCATCAAAATATATAAAAATATAATCATCTTTCAAGAGAAAAATCACTTTAAAAGCTATTTAATCTATAACAACACTTTTGGGTCTTAAACTAGTTGAATCCTTGGATCCTTCCTCTAGATCTTGACATGCAATGGCATGAGAGGAAAGATTCTATCAACATGCCCTCATTAAGTGTATTTTCAAGAAGAAAATCAAAGAAAAACATGATTTTTGATAAAGATCTTTTAGTATATACAAAAACAAGATAGATTAAACAAAGAGATGTTGTTGTCAACCTTTTGTTTTGAGATTTGGGGGCTGTTTTGAAGGCTGAAAAATGGCAGAAAAATCGGCCATGGATGACCCCAAGTGAGCTCCAACCTTGCTCCTAACAATCCTTGAATCATCTAGCACAAAACCCTTTATTATTTTAGTTATTTACATAAGATTTAACCTCCATTTTGTGGATGCATGAACCGAAAATTAGAAGCAAAAGATGAAGAAGTTTTTGAGATGAAAAGTTCTTGAAGATGAAAGAAATGAGAGAGAGAGAGAGAGGTGTGAAATAGAGTAATGAGGTGTGTGTTTTGGAAGTTGTGGTGAAGGAATGGTAGTGTAAGGGGGGGGGGGGGGGGGATGGCTCAAAAAAAGTGGGGGGGGGGGGAAGTGAAGGTTTATTAGTTTATTTGTAATGTAATGTATATGTATATGTGTATGTGTATGTCGTGTGTATATAAGTATGTATGTATATATATTGGATGGGTATTTGTTTTGTAAGTGTTATTTGTAATGTAAGTGCATTGTTTGTCCTAGTATATGTATATGTGTATGTGTATGTCGTGTGTATATAAGTATGTATGTATATATCTTTATGTTTTTAATTTGTTACATAAGCCTTTATTTATAAGCTTGCATTTATTTTAAGCATATATATATACTTATTATTATTTAAACACTTTTGTGTACATATTAATTTATGAATATACTTTGAGATAGAAATCTTTATTCTCATGCCATATTTACTTAAATTGGCTTGGTGATTGATTTGTTGGACATTTTGTAAGATTTATTGACTTTGTCACAAGTTGTGAGTCTTACATTATTATTTGTATAACTTGAGTTCTTGAAATGAAGTTTTTTGGTTTATTGACATTTCATCAAGTTCAATTAGAACTAGTTTATAGATTGGGAGTGTCTTGAATGATTATTGTTATTGTTTATGGCATTTCTAAGATAGCTAGTCATTTACGGTATTTCATTGAACTAGAGGGCAATTATCACTATGCCTTAAATGTCTAGAAGGTCAATTTTCTTAATAAACCTCTAGGGATAATTGTCTAGACAAGTCAAGTAAATTATCCTAGTCTGGATTTTGAGAGTTGTTACACCTTCACCCCAAGCCTTACGAATCGGCAAAGGGTTAACAATCATAGGCGTAAAGCGGCCTACGACCCTCTGACCGGAAGGGAATCGCCAACAAAACACTAAAACCTCACTCACACCTTCGGTTGAGCCATAGTGCGATTATTTGATCAATCAGTAGCCAAGTGGGAAATAGAGTTGGTAGAACATGATATTGAATTCCGAAGAAGGCACGCAATAAAGGGACAAGTGCTAGTTGATTTCATAGCTGAAACATAAGAAAGGAACCAGATAAATATGCTTCTTTAAATGTGACGGAGAATGAAGTATCGAGCACGTGGAAGTTGTACACTGATGGAGCATCGAGCTCTGATGGATCAGGAGCAGGAATCATCCTTATTAGCCCTGAAGAGAAGGAGTACACTTATGCCCTAAGGTTTGAATTCACTACAACTAACAACGAAGCAGAATACGAAGCTCTCTTAGCAGGACTTCCATTGACGAGAAATATGTTGCTGTTCTAATGAAGGAGGATGGAAAGAATTGGATGTCTCCCATATGCGAATATCTAATCAGCGGCATCTTACCAGAAGATCCCACCGAAGCTTGAAAAATCAGAATCAAAGCACCCCAATACAAGCTCACAGACGGGGAACTATACAAAAAATCCTTCGTGACACCTTGGCTGAGGTGTGTAGGCCCAAATCAAGCTTCTATCATTCTGGAAGAAATACATGAAGGAATATGTGGAACACTTAAGGAGGAAGATCCGTGGAAACCATAGCCATGCGCCTAAGATACTTCAGGCCAACACTGCACCAAGACGTAATGGCGTATATCCAGAAGTGCGATGCCTGCCAGATCCATTCAAATGTAACTCGAGCACCGAAGCAAGATATGACCTCCGTCACCTCAGCTTGGCCTTTTATCTAATGGGCAATAGATATAGTCGGGCCACTTCCAGAAGCCCCGGGAAAAGTTAAGTTTCTTGTAGTAGCAGTCGCTTATTTCACAAAGTGGGTAGAAGCCAAACCGCTCGCTACAATCAAGGGAAAAGCCATGGAAAAGTTCATTTGGGAGCATATAATATGTAGGTTTTGTAACACCCCGACTATAGCGGAAACACGAGATGCCACAGAACGACATGGTACAAAAGATTTAAGTAATAAACATCAACATAAAGTTTCAAATGCCATTCAAATTAAAAAGGTAACAAGTTCAGTTGACGTTTAATAATCATTACATAACCAAATTCATAACCAAAAGATCAAATGTTTGCGTTACTAGTCCACATACAACAAGTAAACACATCATCCATGAAGCGGTCCAAAGCTAACTTATTGCCCTAGACCTGAAAAGCATGAGAAAAAGTGTCAACTACGAGAGTTGAGTGAGTTCATAGGATTATGCTAACAACACACATATATTTAATCCAATTCAAGAAAGAATAAGTCATAAATTTCCAAGAGTTCCATCATACTGTCCGTACCCAAACCGTATGTTCAATCCACAATTTCCATCCATAATATAATGTCAATACCTCTGAGTCAATGGTAAGATTACCATGACATAACTTGATGAGATTGTTCTTGAGCCACTACTAAGACCGGTTATGTCCCAATAATCAGATATAATGTCCCAAATGATAAGATAATGATAAGCACATGCTGTCAATCACGTGCATAAAGATAACCAAGGGTCGTGCCATGGAGACGCCCATAAATATATAGTAGTTAGAGCACCGCGAGGCCAGACTGGCGATGAAGGTGGCCACCAAGGCAGACCAAACATCCCACCGTTACCTATAATAGTGGATGAGGGGACAAGTCCTAGTTGCGCAACCCTCTAACTACAGGCCTCAAATGAGTTAATAGTAGTGTACAGGGGACCACCGTTTGACAGTACTCAAGCTCATCATATAACATATAACACGTTGAACATACAATATAATTCCCATATCATTATCATTAATTCAAAGAATCATTTCATAAGAGAAAGTCATTTTAATTAAACATGCTTTTCACCCCGAAAGTAAACACATAAAAGAGTTTGAAAGGGGGCTATGACTCACTTGATTAGAGAGTGAATAGGGGCTGATCAAACGTGATTCCTCCGCTTAGATTTGTTGCGCCTCAAGCAAGCCTAAACCATAACGTATATATTCGCGGCGTAAGTTCGCGTGACATGAACTAGTGAGCTAGATCATGAGATGTATACTAGTAGACTTGCCCATATTTGGTTGTCATTAGATTATGGAATTTAAGTGCATTATGATGTTCTCATTGTTTGGGTATAAGAGATTTGGTGGTAAGAGTCGTTTTCTCATTATACGTTTTTGTACGTTTATTGGAATTTCGGTAGTTTGGCTTGGATTTATATGATTCCCATTGCACACTTTGCTTAGTAATAATATTTGACATTAGTGGTCTTATAATATAAATATTTTAAGTATATTTTCTGATTTGTGAATATATATTTAATTTAATAATATTTAATTATTTATTTATTCACTTTATTGATTTATTTGCTAAATAAATCCTTAAAAATACTTTTAAGTGTGATAATTGTCTTTATAAATTAGGAATGATTTCATTTGAATTATCTTCCTGATATATAAGCTTCTTAATTTATAATTTCATGATTTATACTTTTATTTGTGTATTTTCCATTTATTTTAATAATAATATTTAATTAATTGTTTTTACTTAATTATTTATCTTTAAATTATGTAACACATGTCTCTTGCCTTTTAGCTATTTTTCTCCAGTAGGTTTTAGTTATTTTTATCAATGGTTAAGATGATTTAACTTCATTCTTGATTTACATAATTTATTTATTGATTTTTATGTCTTTTAATTACCATTTAAATTCAATAATTCATGGAAATTCTTAGAAATCATCACCAAACATTTTGGTCAAAAATCTCAGGCCTTTTAGGCAACTTTTATCCATACAAAATCATATCCATTCAACCTCTCTTGTGTCTTGCTTATTTTGAGGGTTTTATGATTAAAAATCGTTTACCGAAATAGTGATTTTAGCCTCATTTCTTGAGCAATTAAGTGCTTCAAAATGGATTTTCATTCTTGTTTCATTATTTCCAGAAAGTTCATCATATTTTGGTGTCCAAAAATCGTGAGAGTGGTGGTGGTGTGATATGTGCAATTTAGTGCTTTCGGTTAGTGATTATTTGACCCGAAAAGGTGGTTTTTGAGCTTGTTGTTGTCATGAACAAATAGATCTGAGTTTTGTGCTTTTATTTCAACATTTTTCCAGTAGGTTTATCATATTTTCTTGGTCATAAGATTATGGGCATGTGTGTGCTCAAAATGCATTTTTGCGTGTTTTCGGTTTGTGATTTCTAGCTTATTTTAACATGCTTTGATTCAAGCTTTATACCTTTGATATTTTACCAATTTTTCCAGAATATTAACATTCATATTAACCTATTTTTCACTTATAACAAGTCCATATCCATCTCATAATCCAACAAAAGATCCAACTTTCTTAAATCTAGCATATATGCATTCGAATCAACACTTTTTACTATCAACTTTTATAGATCTAACTTTCATCAATACAAAAACATCTTTTATATGAAAAATCTCAGAATATACTCTTCAAAAATATACAAAAACATATAGATCTATCAACAAGAAAGTCACTTTAAAAGCTACGAATCTATAACCACACTTTTGGGTCTTAAACTTGTTGAATCCTTGGATCTTTCTTATTAGATTCGACATGCATGAGCATGGAAAGAAAGATCCTATCAACGTTGCCCTCATTAAGTGTATATTACAAAGAAAACAAGAATAAAGTATGAGTTTTTGATAAAACCTTTGAATATAAACAAAAACGAGATTAGATCTAGTAAAAAGGATGAAGATTATACCCTCTTGAACTTGATTTTGGATGATGTAATAGGGCAGATTTTCATGGCCTTCAAACCCCTATAATACCTTGAATCTAAGCCTAGAACAACCCTTGAATGTACCTTGAATTAGCCCTTAACAATCTAGCTTAAAACCCTTATTATTAATATATGTTTATGTTGATTTAAGCTTGCCTTGTTCTTGTTCTTTTCTTGGCCGAAAATAAGAGGGAGAAGAGAAGAGAATGGAGAGTTTTTTGAGAGAAGAGAAGAGTGTGTGAAAAGAGTGAAGAGTGTGAGAAGAAGTAAAGAGGTGTGTGAGTTTCAAGAGAGAAAGGAGTGTATAAGTGATTTGAATTTGTGTGTGTGTGGTGTGAAGGGGGGGCCGGCCTCATTAGGGCATGGGGAAGGGTTTTTGTATTTTTTTTTTTTTATAAAATGTTGTATATAATGTGTATGTATGGTAGGTGTAAGTGTGTATATATTTTGTAAGGTTAAATGTGTTAGTTTGTAGTTATTAGTTGATGTTTGTTCTAATATGTGCATATGTATATATATGTCATGTATATATGCTTGAATGTATACATTTTTGTGTTTCTAATATGTTACATATGCCTTTGATTATAAACTTGTATTTATTTTAAGCGTATATGTATATATGTATATATACTTATTATGATTTAAACGCTTTTATGCGCATACGAACTTATAACATATTTTGAAGTAGAGATTTTATTTTTGTGGCCGAATTTACTTTAATTAGCTAAATGATTAAGTTGTTGGACCTTCGTAAGGATTTTTGATAGTTATCTCAACTTGTGAGACTTACATTATTATTTAGATAATCCGATTGATCATAAATAAATTTTTGTTCGATGGTACTTTATAATTCATATTTAGTATTGAACAATAGCTTTAGATTGCTAGCTTAGGGGCATTATCTACTAGCTTTAAGTATAACTATGGCTTGCGAGATCATAGGCAACATAACTAGCTCATATATGATATTTAAAAAGTAGGGTTGTTACATCCTTACCCCCTTAGAAGAATTCCGTCTCGGAATTTGAATTTGCTTAGGGAGTAAGTGCGGATATTTCTTGCGTATAAAGTCCTCGCGCTCCCAGGTAAACTCTGGTCTGTAAGTGCACGTTCTGGTGCACATTTTGTGTCCGATGCATCTCAATTAATGGGCTGTTTTGCTAGATGTGTGACCACGAGTTTAGGTCAAACACGTGTTGATTGACCACGAGTTTAGACCAAACTCGTGTGGAGGCCACGAGTTTAGACCAAACTCGTGTGAACAGTAACACGAGTTTGACTAAACACGTGTTACTGTAGCACGCGTTTGGAAGCCCACGAGTTTGAAGCCCAGCCCATTTCTAGCCTATAAATAGAGATCTTAGGTTTCGATTTTAGGTTAATGATTTTAGTTGCAACAGATGTCATTCACTAGGTTCTCGAGGTAGAGATCTATACCTCGAGATGCCGCCCATATTATTCGATTATCAAGAGTCGTCTCGTTGATTGTAATCCGTAATCATCGTAGATGTATTGTAAACGGATTTATTCATTGTAATCATTCGACTAATGATAAAGGAATCAGATTTATATCTCCTGTTCTTATTGATTTCGTGTTTATATATGTGTTTGTTTCATTCAATTACCTCAATAACGATTATGTTTGGATTCCGCACTTACATAGTCGTAGGAATCGCGAATCGATCGATCACAGGCACTTTCAATTGGTATCAGAGAAGGAGAGGCTTTATGTCTCTGATTCGTGGTTCGTTTTTAGGGTTTTTGGATGAAGAACATCGATCAGATCTGTTCTACTGGAAAACACGCGTTTGGAAAAACACGCGTTTGGAAAAACACGCGTTTGGAAAACACGCGTTTGGATTTAGACCACGCGTTTGGCTTTGGACCACGTGTTTGACGGAGGCCCACGCGTTTGGTTTAAAACTGCGTCACTCTAGCACGCGTTTGGTTTGGAGAACGTGTTTGAGATTAGTGTACCACGCGTTTGAGTTCAAGCACGTGTTACTGTAACACAAGAACGTGTTTGAGTTGTCGAAATGGAATCGAGGTTCAAGTATGTTTCGGTGTGGAAGGATCACAGCAGAAGACAACGATACATTGAAGCATAGAAGACAGGGTTGTAGTAAAAAAAAAAAAAAAAAAAAAAAAAAAAATTTTTGTCCATGGTCTTAAAATGGCATGATTCATGGAGATTTGAAGTTTGGTAGCGTTTGAAAAATTTTCGGTCCGTTTTTGTGCGATTTCGGCACGTTTTGGATGAAAATTTTCGGCAATTATCAAATTTTTCCCACAGCCTTAGAAATAAAAATTTACGTGAATACCAATGTTTCACGTAAATGTGTTTTTCCTCGGAAATTTTGGAGGGAAAACGAATATACCCTGTTTGGCGAAGAGCTGCTGCTGTAATGAGCTCTAGGCCATTTTGAAGAACCTCTATGAATAGGAGATCCTGTAACCTAAGCTTATACTACCTTTCCAAGTTTTGCAGAGAAAAGGGGGGGAGATACTTTTATCAACCAGATTTCTGAGCTGAACTGGTAATTGGTATATCACAGAAGGGCTAGATTTCAGAATTTTACAGAGAAAAGGGGGAGATAAAAATTTCAGATTTCTGAGTAAAATTCTGTGCTACTTGAGAGACAAACCAAGATCTGTGTTTAGATGATGGTGTGCTTAATGTGAAATATGCTCAAGTATCAAATAGATAGCAGTTGTGGAAACTTTGTCGAAATATTAGAGCAACGAAGTTGGTCATCTGTTGTTAAGTAATTGAAGATTGAACCTATTTATATTCCAAGAATAGAGATGATTATCAGGCGATCATTTATTGTGATTGCGAGATTAAAGATCTTTATATTTGGCGGTGTATACAACTGAAGGGGAGATCTGATAGGAAAGACTTCGGGTGGTTGGTGGAATTGTGAAGGTACAAGACAAAGTCAGATGCTGCTAGTTGAGACAGGATTTTTGGTACTGCAGTTTGTGATTCAAGCTACAGAGTTTCTTATTTTTGTGAGAGCTGATTGATTTGATGCTGATTGTTGGAAATTCAACTTCTATATTATATGCCGGTTAAGCAAGTCGAGGAATGTCTCGAGCAAAGTTCCAAGCAGGAGGAAGATTGCATATGTTTAATTCGGAGATGGTTACTGTTGAGGGGGAGAACTACAATGAGAAGTGTTAGGTTAGTTGGTTGTCACAGAGATACAGAGATTTTGGAGTTTGAAGATCAGAGTGTTGTGTCAGAAGATCGAGTCTCAACAAAAGAAGACCCGGTATCATTAGTTAAGGGGGAGTTTGCTTTTGCAGGTTTTCGATTGCTAATGATTATCGGTGAATGAATTGAGTGCATCGGTCAAGGGGAGACTGTAAGTGCACGTTCTGGTGCACATTTGTGTCCGATGCATCTCAATTAATGGGCTGTTTTGCTAGATGTGTTGACCACGAGTTTAGGTCAAACACGTGTTGATTGACCACGAGTTTAGACCAAACTCGTGTGGAGGCCACGAGTTTAGACCAAACTCGTGTGAACAGTAACACGAGTTTGACTAAACACGTGTTACTGTAGCACGCGTTTGGAAGCCCACGAGTTTGAAGCCCAGCCCATTTCTAGCCTATAAATAGAGATCTTAGGTTTCGATTTTAGGTTAATGATTTTAGTTGCAACAGATGTCATTCACTAGGTTCTCGAGGTAGAGATCTATACCTCGAGATGCCGCCCATATTATTCGATTATCAAAAGTCGTCTCGTTGATTGTAATCCGTAATCATCGTAGATGTATTGTAAACGGATTTATTCATTGTAATCATTCGACTAATGATAAAGGAATCAGATTTATATCTCCTGTTCATATTGATTTCGTGTTCATATATATGTGTTTTCATTCAATTACCTCAATAACGATTATGTTTGGATTCCGCACTTACATAGTCGTAGGAATCGCGAATCGATCGATCCTAAGGAACTTTCATGGTCCGCGTTTCGTATCCCATCTAACTTTAACAATGGGGATCTTGCTCCTCTTTAGGCGTTTCTCATCGCGATCGAGAACCTCTATTGGCTCCTCGCGAAATTGGAGCTTATCCTCCACACGTAGTTCTTCAAGTGGGACCACTTTCGAATCATCCGCCACACATTTCTTCAAGTTCGACACATGAAATGTGTCATGAACATCTCCCAATTCTTGGGGTAATTTCAACTTATAGGCTACGGGGCCTATTCTAGCAATAATTTCAAATGGCCCAATGTATCGGGGGCTCAACTTTCCTCTTTTGCCGAACCTTACGGTTCCTTTCCATGGCGACACCTTTAATAGTACCTTGTCGCCAACCTCAAATTCTAGGGGCTTCCTCCTTTTATCCGCATAACTCTTTTGCCGATCTCTCGCGGCTTTAAGCTTTTCTTTAATGACTGCCACTTTGTCCGTTGTCTCTTGGATGAAGTCAACGGTAGCTAGGCTTCTCTCGCCCGCCTCTACCCAACACATGGGTGATCTACATTTACGCCCGTAAAGAGCTTCAAACGGCGCACATTGTATGCTAGAGTGATAACTATTGTTGTAAGTAAATTCCGCGTATGGCAAGTGTTCATCCCAACTTCCACTAAATTCTAATGCGCAAGCTCTTAGCATATCCTCCAATGTTTGTATTGTACGCTCACTTTGCCCATCCGTCTGTGGGTGGTAAGCCGTGCTTAATGCTAACGTAGTGCCCAAAGCTTCTTGTACAAGACCCCAGAAACGTGAGGTAAATCTACCATCCCTATCGGATATTATGGACAGAGGTACACCATGTAATGTCACAATCTTTTCGACGTACAAACGTGCTAACCGCTCAGTGTTCCAATCTTCTTTGATGGGGATGAAATGGGCTGATTTCGTAAGACGATCAACAATCACCCATATAGCATCATGACCTTTCTTTGTCCGAGGCAACTTCGTCACTAGGTCCATTGCTATTTGCTCCCACTTCCACTCGGGTATTTCCGGCTGCTTTAAAAGTCCAGCTGGCTTTTGGTGCTCAGCTTTGACCATCGCACAAGTCATGCATCGGCTCACATATAGAGCTACATCACCTTTCATCCCAGGCCACCAAAAGTCCCTTTTTAGACCCTGGTACATCTTATCTGCTCCTGGATGAATCGAGTATTTTGAATTGTGAGCTTCATTCATTAACACCTCTCTCAGCCCGTTGATATTTGGGACCCAAGCTCTTCCCTTGAAATACAAGATGCCTTCATCATCCCTATCGAACCTTGTTTCCACTCCACTCAATGCCTCTTCTTCAATGTTCTTCCCTTCAAAAGCTTTTGCTTGATCTTCTAAGAATCTGTCCCTTAGAGACATTTTCACCTGTAAGTGATAAATCCTTGTCTTCGACACCCTAGTGCTCACCTTCCTACTAAGGGCGTCAGCAACAACATTTGCCTTTCCTGGGTGGTACTTAATTTCGCACTCGTAATCGTTAAGTAGCTCCATCTACCTTCTTTGCCTCATGTTTAACATCTTCTGATCGAAGATGTGTTGTAAGCTCTTGTGATCAGTAAATATGGTGCACTTGGTTCCATAAAGATAATGTCGCCATATCTTCAAGGCAAACACTACGGCTCCTAGCTCCAAATCGTGTGTTGAATAATTCTTCTCATGTGGCTTTAATTGCCTGGATGCGTACGCAATAACCTTGTCTCTTTGCATTAGTACGCACCCTAGCCCTTTATTCGACGCATCACAATATACTACAAATCCTTCCATTCCATCCGGCAACGCTAGTATTGGTGCTTCACACAACATGTCCTTAAGCGTTTGAAACGCTTGCTCTTGTTCTTCACCCCATTCGAACTCTCTTGCCTTTTGGGTTAATTGGGTTAAAGGTACCGCAATCTTAGAAAATCCATGAATGAACCTCCTATAATAACCCGCCAAGCCTAGGAAGCTACGCACTTCCGTTGGTGTCTTGGGTGTCTCCCATTTCTTGATTGCCTCTATCTTAGATGGATCTACATGAATCCCTTCCTCGTTCACAACGTGTCCCAGAAATTGGACTTGACGGAGCCAAAATTCACACTTAGAAAACTTAGCATATAGCTTCTCGTCTCTAAGTAGCTGCAAGATTATCCTCAGGGGCTTCTCGTGCTCCTCCTTGCTTCTAGAGTATATCAGAATGTCATCGATGAACACTATGACGAACTTATCCAAGTATGGCCTGCAGATCCTATTCATTAGGTCCATGAAAACGGCTGGTGCATTTGTGAGACCAAAGGGCATCACTAGGAATTCATAGTGCCCATAGCGAGTTCTGAAAGCCGTTTTAGGTACATCTTCTCCTCGTACCCTCAACTGATGATAGCCGGACCTAAGGTCAATTTTCGAGAAATGCGACGCTCCTTGCAGTTGGTCGAACAAATCGTCTATTCGCGGCAACGGGTACCTATTCTTGATCGTCAATTTATTCAACTCTCTATAGTCGATGCACATTCTCAAAGATCCATCCTTCTTCTTGACAAAGAGAATCGGCGCACCCCAGGGTAGAAGAACTAGGTTGGATTAAACCTTTATCAAGCAATTCTTGCAATTGCTCCGAGAGTTCTCGCATTTCGGAGGGCGCTAGCCTGTACGGTGCTTTAGCCACGGGGGCTGCCCCGGGAACTAAATCGATAGTAAACTCTACTTGTCTCGCTGGGGGAAGTTCAGGTAGTTCGTCCGGAAATACATCTAGAAAATCTCTAACCACTGTTACCTTGAGAGGATCCTTATCTTTCACTCGCTTATCCACTACTTGTGCCAAGTATGTGTGGTATTCCTTCCGTAGGTACTTCCTCACCTTCATGGACGATACCAACTTAGGTTGGACTCCCGCCTTATGGCCTTGAACTATTAGCACCTCACCGCTATCTAAGGAATCTTAATGATCCTTTCATGGCAAAGTATTTCAGCACGCATTTTCGACAACCAATCCATTCCTACTATCACATCAAAACTTCCTATTTCTATGGGAATCAAGTCTATACTATAGTCCTTCTCATCTAAAGTTAACTTACAATCAGCAATAATTTCCTTAGCTTTATACTCGTTTCCATTAGCATATTCAACATAATAAGTTTCCTCCAGTTCACTAGGTTTCTTATCAATCAGTTCTTTAAATTCAAAGGAAATAAAACTTCTTTCGGCTCCAGAATCAAACAACATAGATGCATAAACATTATTTATTGGAAACGTACCTACGATGACATTAGGGTCATCACGTGCCTCATTCGCTCCCATGGCATACACCCTTCCTCGGGCTTGACCTCCTTGATTGCCACGATTTCCTTGGTTAGCGTTGTTGCCTTGATTCCCAATATTAGCTTGATTCCCAACATTTCCTCGATTGACTTGATATCCATTGTTTCCTCGGTTTGCTTGGTTCCCGCGATTTCCAACATTCCTAAAGTTACCACGGTTACCATTTCCATTTCCACGGTTGCCTTGTGCTCTCCTCAACTAGGACAAGCATTTCTCCAATGATCTGTACTTCCACATTCGTGACATCCTCCTCGTTGTCCTTCATTCCTTGGCCCGCTTCGGCAGTGAGTAGCAAGGTGACCCATGCGGTGCAAGTTGTGCAACGCTTGCATTCACCCAAGTGACTATAACCACATCGGTTGCACCTTGGGGGCATGCCACGATATGGATTGGGGTTAGCATCCACAACCCCATAGTTTCTCACAATCGTTTGCCTCTTATCCGGTCCATTCCCTTTTCGATCGCCAAACCGATTTCCTCCACCTTGTCTCGAACTTGATTCACCTCTTGTATACTTCCCACGCCTAACCAAATCGTTCACTAGCCTGGTTGCCAAGCTTATAGCCTACTCCAGAGTGGTAGGACTTGCTGCAGTGACCATCAACCTAACTTCAGGTGCCAATCCATAGATAAATCTCTCAACCTTCTTAGCCACAGGGGTTACCATCTCTGGCACCAACACGCTCAACTCGTGAAAGCGGATCACATAGGCCTCCAATTCCAGTCCTCTCATGGCGTGGTTCCAGAATTCCATCTCTAGTTTTTGTACCTCTTCTCGTGGACAATACTCACGCTTCAACTCATCTTTAAACTGCTCCCAAGTCAAAGCATTGACTGCTGCAGGACCTCTAGTAGTCGCTTGGAGATTCCACCAAGTAAGAGCTCTTCCTTGAAGCTTACTAGCAGCAAACTTCACACGGTCAGCCGGCGCACAGGTAATGATGTTCAAGTTGGCTTCCATGCTTTGGAACCAAGTAAGCAATGCAACAGGACCTTCTGTCCCATGAACCTCCTTGGGATTGCAAGACGTGAAAGCCTTGTAGGCATTCCTGTCAATAGCATTCTCTCCTCCATCTTGTCTTCTAGCCGTGTTGAGTGTAGCGGTTACATTCTCCGCTATTTGGGTGGCAATGTTCGGCATGGCGGCATTGATCTGTTGAGAGATAAGCTCAGCTAATTCGGCTCTTCGCTGGGCCTCTTCACTTGTTTCTCCACCGGTCCTTCATGGAGCCATGTCTCTACAAAGGATAATATAGTTTAGTTATTCGTTTATTGAATCATACTACATAAACTCGACTCACGACTTCTTGATTTCACACGAGTATATCTAAAGTTATTTAGTGCATAGAGGGTTCGTTTGTACACATATGTATACGTATATCCCGACTCATATTCCTTTTTATAATTACGGCTTACTTGTCATTATGAGTAAATAAATGGTTAGGGAATTTCTAAAATTAATCAACCATGCTTTCTAGGTTAATTAAGAGAAGTACAGAATCTGTGTACGAACTTGGAGCCACGTAAAAGTGGCTTAAGATGAACGATCTGGGAAAAACTCATAAAATATGAAACGTAGCCCTATGAGTTAAGTTTCACCTCCAATTGGAATCAGGTCAAAAGACGAAATAGAACTCCAGATATGGCCGTTCTACTAAAAGTGGGTCAGAACTGATTTCCTGCTGTAACTATAACTTTTAAATCGAGATAACTTTATCACAACAAGGATAGAACATTTTGTAACCATAGGAAGGCATCAAGCTTACATACATATCATTCAATATGAGTTCACAAAATTGCTACATGCCAAATACTATGTGATCATCGTCACACAAAAGCTAGAAAGTTCAAGAAAGTGAAACAAAGTACAAACGTTCATACATCGAATAAGTTCATAAATAAAGTAGCTCTTAGGTTTACTTCCTAAGCATGAGAGCTATTACGAGAGTGCAAAAAGCCGTAAGCACACATCCCATAATGAATATCACCTCATTAACTCGTCGGACTTCTGATATCGCCAAACTCGCATAGTCTCCCGTTCTATCCATAACTCCTAAAGCCCTTTCCATCATCACCTCTTGAGTCCTCACCCTTACTCTAGCATCCCTTAACCCGTTTGCTATCCCCACACCCTCTCCCTTTCTTCACGAGTCATACCAATGGGAGGTGGAGGGGGTACCCCATAGACTGGGCGGTGTGGCTCCTCTCCTTGACGTCTATGTCCAAGATGGTACCAGGGATGATCACGAGGAAGACGCGGCTGGAAGTAGGGGTCTTGGGCTGGAAATCGCCCATCACTCAGGTTCATGGGTGCATCTTGCCTCGGCAGAGTAGGTGCTCTAGGGGCAGGTGGTGATGGTGGTGGCGAGGGTGAGCGGCGTTCAGATTGGCTAGGGGCAATACTTCTAGCATTGTCATCCTCCGATGGGCCTTCACTTGGATCGGTCTCCTCTTCCTCTTCTTCTGGGAGTGGTTGGGGAGGTTGCTCTTGCTCTAGGCTTCTCCTTTCTTCCTCTTCCAAGTAGTCCGCAAATCCGTACAACTTCCTTGGTCTAAGGGCTGATCCGGAAGCTCCACTTGCTCGTGACATGATGTTCCTACACAAGTTTCACAAAGGCGTGAGATGACGACTTGACTCGACGCTTAGACGAACATGGACGACCGACTTGACCTTTGACGACCCATATGGCAACTTACGGACAGCAAGACGACTCGACGGACCATGAGACGACCTTAACTATTTGACAAGCAACCAATCAACTCGACCAACGACTCACAAACTTAACAACCGAACAACGACATGACCATTCACAACCGACGACCAACTCAACTCGCACGACTGACATAATCATTTATAATTAAAGTAATGACTGGAATTCAACTTGTGCATAGCTCTCATGTATTACACCTAAATGGACAAATTAATGCTAGCCAAGTGGGGGTATCACTAAGGGTTCTAATAGGTAATGCAAACATTGGATTTGGTTATGTATCCTTTGCACCAAGAATCGTTTTTTAAAGCTTATTTTCAAAAGACTCATTTTGAATATCCCTTAGACAATCATTTCGATCATTCCATATTAAATTTTTAGTTAGGCATAGTTGATCAGGCTATGCATAAGTAAAACAAGAATACTTTATGATCGACTCAATTGTTTAAGAAATATTCGACTCGTTTTGAAAATACGTAGGTTATAGCAAAATTCTCTATAACCTTGATCTCTGATACCATTTTTCTGTAACACCCCGACTATAGCGGAAACACGAGATGCCACAGAACGACATGGTACAAAAGATTTAAGTAATAAACATCAACATAAAGTTTCAAATGCCATTCCAATTAAAAAGGTAACAAATTCAAGTTGACGTTTAATAATCATTACATAACCAAATTCATAACCAAAAGATCAAATGTTTGCGTTACTAGTCCACATACAACAAGTAAACACATCATCCAATGAAGCGGTCCAAAAGCTAACTTATTGCCCTAGACCTGAAAAGCATGAGAAAAAAGTGTCAACTACGAGAGTTGAGTAAGTTCATAGGTTTATGCTAACAACACATATATATTTAATCCAATTCAAGAAATAATATGTCATAAATTTCCAAGATTCCATATAAGGTCCAATACCCAAACCGTATGTTCAATCCACAATTTCCATCCAATATAATGTCAATACCTCTTGGTCAATGGTAAGACTACCATGACATAATTTGATGAGATTGTTCTTGAGCCACTACTAAGACCGGTTATGTCCCAATAATCAGATATATTGTCCCAAATGATAAGATAATGATAAGCACATGATGTCAATCACGTGCATAAAGATAACCAAGGGTCGTGCCATGGAGACGCCCATAAATATATAGTAGTTAGAGCACCGCGAGGCCAGACTGGCGATGAAGGTGGCCACCAAGGCAAACCAAACATCCCACCGTTACCTATAATAGTGGATGAGGGGACAAGTCCTAGTTGCGCAACCCTCTAACTACAGGCCTCAAATGAGTTAATAGTAGTGTACAGGGGACCAACGTTTGACAGTACTCAAGCTCATCATATAACATATAACACGTTGAACATACAATATAATTCCCATATCATTATCATTATTCAGAATCATTTCATAAGAGAAAGTCATTTTAATTAAACATGCTTTTCACCCCGAAAGTAAACACATAAAAGAGTTTGAAAGGGGGCTATGACTCACTTGATTAGAGAGTGAATAGGGGCTGATCAAACGTGATTCTCTTCGCTTAGATTTGTTGCGCCTCAAGCAAGCCTAAACCATAACGTATATATTCGCGGTGTAAGTTCGCGTGACATGAACTAGTGAGCTAGACCATGAGATGTATACTAGTAGACTTGCCCATCTTTGGTTGTTATTAGATTATGGAATTTAAGTGCATTATGATGTTCTCATTTTGGGTATAAGAGATTTGGTGGTAAGAGTCGTTTTCTCATTATACGTTTTTGTACGTTTATTGGAATTTCGGTAGTTTGGATTTGATTTATATGATTTCCTTTGCACACTTTGCTTAGTAATAATATTTGACATTAGTGGTCTTATAATATAAATATTTTAAGTATATTTTCTGATTTGTGAATATATATTTAATTTAATAATATTTTATTATTTATTTATTCACTTTATTGATTTATTTGCTAAATAAATCCTTAAAAATACTTTTAAGTGTGATAATTGTCTTTATAAATTATGAATGATTTAATTTGAATTATCTTCTGATATATAAGCTTCTTAATTTATAATTTCATGATTTATACTTTTATTTGTGTATTTTCCATTTATTTTAATAATAATATTTAATTATTTTTACTTAATTATTTATCTTTAAATTATGTAACACATGTCTCTTGCCTTTTAGCTATTTTTCTCCAGTAGGTTTTAGTTATTTTTATCAATGGTTAAGATGATTTAACTTCATTCTTGATTTACATAATTTATTTATTGATTTTTATGTCTTTTAATTACCATTTAAATTCAATAATTCATGGAAATTCTTAGAAATCATCACCAAACATTTTGGTCAAAAATCTCAGGCCCTTTAGGCAACTTTTATCCATACAAAATCATATCAATTCAACCTCTCTTGTGTCTTGCTTATTTTGAGGGTTTTATGATTAAAAATCGTTTACCGAAATAGTGATTTTAGCCTCATTTCTTGAGCAATTAAAGTGCTTCAAAATGGATTTCATTCTTGTTTCATTATTTCCAGAAAGTTCATCATATTTTGGTGTCCAAAATCGTGAGAGTGGTGGTGGTGTGATATGTGCAATTTAGTGCTTCGGTTAGTGATTATTTGACCCGAAAAGGTGGTTTTTGAGCTTGTTGTTGTCATGAACCAATAGATCTAAGTTTTATGCTTTTATTTCAACATTTTTCCAGTAGGTTTATCATATTTTCTTGGTCATAAGATTATGGTGCATGTGTGTGCTCAAAATGCATTTTTGCGTGTTTTCGGTTTATGATTTCTAGCTTATTTTAACATGTTTTGATTCAAGCTTTATATCCTTTGATATTTTACCAATTTTTCCAGAATATTAACATTCATATTAACATATTTTTCACTTATAACAAGTCCATATCCATCTCATAATCCAACAAAAGATCCAACTTTCTTAAATCTAGCATATATGCATTCAATCAACACTTTTTACTATCAACTTTTATAGATCTAACTTTCAACAATACAAAAACATCTTTTATATGAAAATCTCAGAATATACTCTTCAAAAATATACAAAAACATATAGATCTATCAACAAGAAAGTCACTTTAAAAGCTACGAATCTAGGTATTTGGTTCAACAGCTAAGGTACTGGTACTGAAGCACTTGGTTCAACAGCTGTACGAGGGACAACACTTTGACCTTCCCTTGCTGGATCCATTGCTTCTGCACTTGGTTCAACAACTGGAGGAACCACATTTTGTTCTACTCCTACTGGAACCCTTGCTTCTGCTCTTGGCTCAACAACTGGAGGAACCACATTTTGTTCACCTCCAGCTGGAGCCCCTGCTCGTACCCGTCTAGGTATTTCATCAAAAAATCTTCGACTGTCAGCATGGAGATACTCAGCAAGATAAAACTTCACCATCCTTTCATAGACACCCTTTATGCCTATAAGGAGTTGTGAACTCATCAGCTGATTCCTATACAATATCTTTAAGTCTTTTCTCGAAAGATTGATAAGCTGAAGTGGATCGTAGATTCGAAGCAACTCTTTGTGCCCAGTTGCTCTTGTTGACATAACAACAGCGGCTGCACTAAAGTCATCTACTCTCCAATAATCCATGTCACCAAGCATGTTTTGCGGCCATTTCTTCAAAGGAACCCTGCGAACATTCTTGATCTTGTTAATGAATCTAACAACGATCTCTTCACCATTTGCTCCTTGAGTGACACGCTTCTTTCTTGGAGTTGGTTTGAACTTGAACTTTCTTGGATCTGACTCTCAACTCTATTTGAGATGATTGTCATTCTTGATCCAGTTCTCAAACAACTTCGCACGCTTGTGATTACCAATAAGCCTAAGCCCTGCAGACTATAGAAGTTTGGTTTTGGCATTGAATTAAAAGCTTCAAAATTAGGCTCAAGGTACTGACATCCATCAAGTCTTTTCATCATATACAGCCTCTTTTCCTCGTCGAAAGTCCAACAAAGAATGAGTTCTTTCAGACTTGATGCACGAGGATCTTTGACATACTCAAAATACCTATGTGGAAGAGGAACATCCAATTGGCAATATGGATGATTTGGATCTCCACGGTAAACATTTGGTATGACATGATAGTACTCATATTCATCATCAGAAGCAAGAGGATCACCAATCTCTATGCCATGTTCAACCATGAAACTGCTAACTACAAGTTTAGCATCTCTTCCTGTACCCTTCTTATAATAGACTGAGAAGGTCAAATCCTGAGTGGGAAGCTCATAAAAGGATTTGATCTTGCGTTCCTTCTGACCATCAGACTTGAAGAGATTCGGGTTTGCAATGAGTACATCTTCATATTCAAACCTATGCTCAGGTGATACCATCACTCCTTGCCAATCTAAGTGAGGTATCCATTGTCCCTCCTCTAAGCCTTCTGAATCTTCTTCAGCCACATCATCCAAGTTTGTGATAGCATCAATTGCATTGATCTCATCATCACTCTTAGAATCATAGGCATGAGTCTGGAAACTGACATCTATATCTCCAGTCGGTAACGGGAAAGTATCATCAGCAATACGTTTCCCTTTATCTTTAGCTGTGGGAGCCTGAGAGGTACCAGCAACATCATGCAGGCTTTGCTCCCCCTGAGATGTAGTAATCGAAGTGCCAATCCGAATACCCTTTGATGATCTTGGGATCTCTTCTTCTTGTCTGCCCAGATCTTCACTGTGCATAACATCTTTCTCCCCTTGAGATCCAAGATTATCAACTATCTCAAACAGCTCCTTATAATCTACATCAAAGCTTGCCAGACCTACAGTTTGACTCTCTATAGCCTCATTGTGCTTGTTCAGTTTTCTGACAACTCTTTTCAGATGCTCGGTTGTCTCTGACTGAATCTTCTGCAAAGCTTCATGTTTTGTCTGAAGTTGAATCCCTTTTGTCTTCAACTTTGCAAGACTTTGATGGTGTGATTCTTCTTGCTAGGAGAACCTTTCTGTCAAGCTTGCAACCAAGACTCTCATATCTTCCAATTCTTTTTCTAGGCCAGACACGATGTCTTCATTTGGTCTTGAGCTACTTGGTTGAGAAGAAATCACTGACGGTCTATCTTCTTCAACTCTTTTCCTTCTTTTGGACTGCTGAGATAGACTATCAACTTTGTCTCTGGAAGTTCCTGACATTTTTAAGCTCCTGAAATCCTGTGATTTACAATACTTTAAAATGTTATGAACTATAACCGTTGACAAATAAGTTGAATCGACACCATTCTAATGTTTTCAAACATAAGGAAACCATTTGTTTCATTTTCCACTAAAACATCGTCAATTTCATCGAATCAACGTGTCGAAATTAAAAATCTTAATGTTTTCAAAGTTATTGAAACCATTTGTTTCATAATCCACTAAAACACTTTTAGTTTTAACAAACGACACAATGAACTTTATCAAATTTAATCAAAACCATTTGTTTTTCATAAATTTTAAAGTCAATTTATAAGGCAATTGTCCTTTCTAATTTGACTTATCAAAAAAATTCCCATTTTGAAAATTTATAAGTCCTAGAATCGACGTATTCCATTATACACACACATATGGTGACAAAACACACATATGGTGTGAAGTTTGACTAGTCAATGAGTGTTGTGTTTCATATTTTACTTATAAAATTTTTAAGTTAATTAAAATTTCAAAGTCATGAAACGCAAACAGTGTATTTGACATAAGAACACGCAAACTGGTCATATGCGTGTTCTTCATGATGACGTCATCATCATAAGACGCAAAATCTGGACAGTTTTGAAGATGTGCATTTGGGTTCATATGAACACGCATATGCCATATGAACACGCAAATGCAGAACGTCATCATCAAAACTTCACCAGAAGAGTTTGAACTTGTAAACACTTAAATCTGGTACGAATAGCATCCTATAGGTCCGATTTATCATATTTTAAGTCCCATTTCTTCATCCATAACGTGTTTAAAGTCCCATTTAGAGATTTATTAACCGAAAAAAAAACCCTAAATATTTGGCCATTAACCATCAAATCTGGATCAAGAAAGCTTGTTAATCATATACCTTTGTTCAATAAGTGTTAATCGAGTGTTTCTTGTGTCTAAAAACACCAAGTAATCAAGTATTATGAATCGGAGAGTGAACATTGTATGGACAGGGAACGCGCAAATAGAGAGGGTTTTAACAAGAACACGCAAATGATTTAAATTAAATCATTAAATGCGTATAATGTTCTATTTATACCCAATATAACATGCAAACCCTATTCGTACACTGAGACGCGCATATGAGGCCCATTTGGCAGACTGCGCATATTAGGCCCATCAACGAAACACGCAAAATGAGCCCTCTTGACAAACACGCGAATTGAGCCCTTTATGTAAAACACGCATATGATTTCCATTTGGCTAAAAATGTATATTTCACTTAACCTAATCTTCTCGATTCATGTGATCCTTGACTAACACTTAGAAAATTCACCAAGAGTTTTCTTGAACCCGATATGAATAACGAAAAGAATTCTTTAGAGAACACGATAAGCCAGATACGAATCCTTTTTCATATAATAATTATTCGTACTTTTCTCAATAAAGAAATTCTTATAGCTGTCATTACTTAAACATAATTACAATGTAAGATCATTAAATTATGACCCATTATGTCATTAATTAATTCATGATTTACAAAGTACAAATGTTAAGTTTTTGACAAAAACAGACATTGGACACAATCAATGCTGTTAACTAAATTCAAATACAACAAAAATTAAAAGATACAAGATTGCATAACATAACAGGCAATCTCTCCATCTTTATTTTTGTCTCCGTTTGAATCTAAATGAGTTGTTGATGTGCAAGTATACTCTGCTTCCATTTTAAGCTTGAGCTTTCTCCATTACGAACTGGATAGACTCAATTTTCATATACTTTGGAGATCCTTTTATCTTAGCGGTTGACACACATCCAACTGAGATAAATAATTCTGTGAACACATTGACAAACTAATGAGAAATATACAACACATGTAATTTTCTCAGAAGTAAATAATCGAATTCTGAAGATACTTAAACAAATATAACTGATAACAAACAACGAATTCTCTCATTTAAGATTAGAATCCAAGCACTTATCATGTTATATCATACAATAAGCATATTCAGTTCAATTATTCAATCATAAATTGCAAATCAAAATATCAGTCAAATACATCAATTGAATGACTCCGTTTGACCTATTTTGACCGAAAATTTTAAGTACTAAACTTAACCTTTCGTGCAATTTAAATGCAAGATCTAATTCAAGGTGTATTAAACACACTAAAATTAAGATCTTTATTTACACTGTAACCTTGTCGTGATATACGTTTCTTCAGTGTTCACCAAGAACACAATAAAGTCCCCATGGAGTTCGGAATCCCTATATAACATTATCTCACGTGCAGTAGAACCCTTTTATTCGGAGCAAGAACCTTATGGAGCATAAAGTTACAAAATCGATCACAGTAATTTTAGAATCAAAATTACTCTAACAAATCTTGTAATAGTCATGCTTAATACTGTCTTTGCAATATGCCTTATGAAGCATAAAGTTACAAAATCAATCACAGTAATTTTAGATCAAAATTACTCTAATCAATCTTATAATAGTCATGCTTAGTCCGGCATATTTGAGATGATTTTAGAAGGAACAATTACTACTGAAGAGATCGGGTGTAGCGAATGAGTAAACTTAAATGCCACAAAATTTCTTCATTTCTCTTGCAGTAACGACTCCCCCTTAAATCATTCTGGTTTTAGAAGAACTAATTACTACAAAGGAGATCGGATGTAGCAAACGACTCCCCCTTAAACCATTATTATATTTTTGTGTTGCATTTTCTGAATATAAGATGGTTCTTGAGAGATGGTAACTAAGGGTTTCATATTCCAGTTAATTGGACTAGAAATTTGAAACGTAATCAATCAAAGGCCTTGGTGTAACTATCATAAGTAAATCATCTTTGCATATTCATCATAGGATAACAACCATTAATTTAATAACAGCGCTATCACAGATGATTTATTAACAAGCATAAAATAAAGTAACACTTTATATATACTCGTTTTTCCCAAGTATGTTCCTTTATAAACACATTATAAATAACATACATGGGACATGCACTATGAGATACAATGAAGAAACAACAACAAAAGTTCGATAACCCACTATGTTATCTAAAGAAAAGTGCCTAGGACTCAGTCACAAAATACCAAACATATATGGTTTATCTTGACTGTGTCCTCCACACTTACAAAGGGAAACTACTTTTCTTCATTAAGAACCCAGACCCATTTTGTCCGAATTCTTCCAGAATCATCCTGATATGCAAACTCACCCCATCCTCCTTTTCCCAAAATCTCATTCAATTGATTTGAATTATCTCATGCCGTTTCATACGAGAGGCAGTAGATGATTCACCAACATAATAGCTTAGATGTTGATCTGAAATCGCTTCCACTTCTTCCAGCAAATCGATCATAATATGTATTATGATATACTGTAGGCTTAACAGAAGATTTCACTTCATAAGCATATGAAGAATTCTTTCTGTCAGAGTTCTTTGATCTTTTTCCTGAAGAAGTGTACTTTGAAGAATTTCCATGATTAGATACTTGTCTAGAATGACTTTCTCCAATTGATTTCTTCCTTGTATCTTTTGATCTTTGAGATAGAAAGGTATGAGAGGGGAATCTTTGAGATGAACCAACAAGGTCTCCATTTGATTCCTTGTATTGTTCATTTATCATATCTTTTCCCTTTGTCTTCTGAGAACTATTTCTCAGAGTTCTCTCATTATGCCTGGATATATTGTCTGAAGAAAGATCATTACTGCTTGAGCATATCCTAGTGTCTGTGAGTTCTGACCTTGCAGATGTCATAACTCTATTCATTCCTTTACATGGACATTTACTAGCAACATGACCTTTTTCATGACATATGAAGCAGGAAATTCTCTTATCATTTTTCTTCTTTTTCTTGAGTCTTTTAAGATTTTCTTCTATAATAGGAATCCCATATTCAGTCATTTCTTCTATGCAAGAGAATCTTTCCAAAACTTCTTTCATTGTTTTCACATGCTTTAATGGAGTAGACTTTGAGTGCCTTAAATGTAATGTTTCATTTTCTTCCAGAATTACTCCTCTGTTTGTTGATGGTTCATCAGCATAGAAGGGTTCAGGAATCAAATTAGGAACATTTTTATGATCCTTGTCCCATTTATGACATGTATCATACATTTGACTGACACTCGAAGAACTTTGACCTAGATGTTCAAGATGAAACACCTTGTCAATACAGAGATTAGTGATGTTCACTTTACCAAGATCACTTGCAGTTCCCTGTGCAGATCTGGCAAATTTCACCTGAACATCATCAATCTTAACAAAGTCTGACAAAAGGTTACTATCTCCAGTGACATGATTAGAACATCCGCTATCAATGTTCCACATGTTATCAGTCCTTTCTACTAAATCCAGTAGTGATGTGATAGCAAGATTCGTCATGACGTTCACCTGATCCGATAGTGTCTTCTGATCTTCGA
>CM067172.1:71367778-71441264 GCA_034093135.1 Erigeron breviscapus | reverse complement strand
TCCTTAGACTAAAGATATATCGTTTAAATTTGAAAGATTGTCAAATATATTTTGAAATCTTAGAAATAGAAACGTTTATATGAATGTGAAAGAAGTTGTTATATTGATTATCTAGATCATATAGTTTTGAAAGGTTTTCAGATAAATATGACGTAGTTAATCAATACTATGTGTAAAATTTAGATGTTTCTTGCTCTGATTATATGATCATAGTTATGTATCCAGTCATAAATTGAGGGGAGTACATAAGAATGATAGTGGTTATATTGATTAATCATAGTTATACATCTAGTCATAAAATTGAGGGGGAGGTATAAGAATGACGAATCAATTTTATAACTTTTTACAAGTAAGTGTTTACAAGTGGTTCAGATTCGGGAAAGCTAAATTTGAAAGTTTTGGAAAGATTGATCGTGGAAAAGTTAAAGAATTTCGGTAAGTTTATTAACTTTTCAGGTTTAAGACGAAGATCAGGGAAAAGATGAAAATTTGATGCCTACAGGTTTGGTCATTTAAATATTTCATATTTCCAGGAAGTTCGTTGATCAATTATTCAGAAACTTTGATAAAAATTTGATTTTAAAGTGTGCAGGAGGTATTTACGACCTCGTAATTGAATATGGCAGAATGCGACCTCGCAATTGGTCAATTGGGCCAAGTTCAATACAACCTCGTAATTTGGTGGGCCGGATTGACCCAAGCCCATTCGGGTCGAGTGGGTATATAACCCAATTTAACCCTAATAAAACCTCACAAAATTAAAATCAATTTCAGAGCTTTACGACCCCGAAAATACGACTTTGCTACCCCGTTTGAGATTTGATATATACAATTAGATCGAGTGTTTTGAGTGATATATTTGTGATCCTCGTGAAATACTGAATCTAGGTATACTATCTAATCGTCTATAGTTAACCATGCAACAAGAAAATCAAGAAAATAGAGTTCGAAATTTTTGAACTAGGTTTTTCAATTTTCATTCGATTTTGATGTTTCTGGTTAAAAATAAGGGTTGGGGTATGTTTATCGTTTTAATACAAGTGTATAGAAACGATTTTTACAAGTTTTGGTTGTAAATCACGATTTCGTGTTGGGGAAGATGAACAGTGCGACGGACTCGCATTTGGGGTTTTGCTAGCCCAGATTTGCGACCTCGTAAATGTCAATTTATTTTGACCGGTTTGACTTTCGAAATACGATGCCGATTTACGACCAGGATCAAATACGTGGCCAAATTGGAAAATACGACTAGTATTTTAGAGTTTGGTTGACGTATTTTGACCTTGAAATACGACCTCGTACAGGGATACAGACCTCTCGTATTTTTGACTTAACAGATTTTCAAAATTTATTTTTTTTACATATAATTTGAAAATGAGTTAATTTTTAATTAAATTACAGGGATAATTTATGTTAATTATATTTTAACTTAATTACAGAGATAATTTAAGTTAATTGTATAGTATGTGCATATGAATTTTTGTGTCATATTGAGTAATTAATTATTTGTTATTGATTACAGAAATGGCAAGAGAATTTGTATCAGGTCATAACTTTGTGATCAATTTGGATGAGAATCAAGATGGAACAGAATATTATCATGACATTTTCAAGTTTTTGAAGCGGTCAAGAATTCACCATATTCTTACTCATTCACCAGTGCTTTATGAGTCATACCTAGTAGAGTTTTGTGAAAATGCAAGGCATAAGAAGACTGCTACTCAGGAGGTGATTGAAACAGTGGTTGCTGACAAGACCATTAAGTTCTCTGCTCAGGATCTTATTGATATCTTGAGTTTAGGTACATTAGATCAAGAAGGAGGAGAGAATGGATCTACTACTTTTAGTAGAGAGGTCATTGTTGGAGGATTTACTAGGATGGGATATGCTGATGACTTGAATGTGGGAACATTGAAGAAGCGCGGATTCTTTGAAAGATGGAGATACTTAGCGCATGTATTGTTGGTTAGTTTGTGTAGTAGAAGAACCGGATGGGATACGCTTAATCAAGAATCTCAAGCTCAGATGGTTGGTCTGGTATACAACAAACCATATAGTTTCTCTAAGTATTTCTTCAACGAATTAAGGAAGCAAACAACTGCCAGACTAGGGCATAAGTTTATGGTTTATCCTAGATTCGTTATGATGATCATTAATCATCATATTCCTAATCTGCCGGCTACAGAGAAAGTCCTGAAAGTGACATCTTTAGTGGGAAGGGCATATGATGAGCTCATGCATCGCTTTAGTGGTGATCCCGGTGCTCAAGATGTACCCTTGTTTGGAGATCTAGTGGATATTAACTTTAATCCACCTACAGCTGAAGAGTTTGCCAGATTCAGGACTGATATTGTTCCACATGAACCAGTCGCTAATCTAATTCCTCTACAGATGGTGATGCCAGATGAGGCAATGCGCAACATAGAACAACCACAGGTTCAAGGCACAAAGAGGTGATAGATGAGAGAGATGTGGTTCTTGAAAAAGAAGCAAAAGCACATGAAGATACTGTTGATCATGCTGCTAGTGCTTCCGAAGATGCTTCAAAGAAAGTTCCATCTGATCAAAGTCTGAAAAGGAAGCGAACAGAGTCTTCTAAGAAATCTGAGGTGCCAGAAGTTGAAGAGGTACCTGTTCAAAAGAAGAAAACTGTTATTAAATTGAAAGTGAAAGAGAAAGCTGCTGCTAGTGGAGTAGATAAGAATGTCAAATCTCCAGAAGCATCAAGCAGAGTTCCTGAACAGAGGTCTAGGAGATCAGTTGAATCACATAAAGAGACAGTGATACCAAGAAGATCTCAGAAGACAACTGTAAACTTTTGAAAGGCCATCTACAACTCATAGAATGAAGGATTCAGTGCCTAATCCTGAACCAAGAACTGAAGCGACTACACGTCAAGTTCCTATATTACCACTAGTGTTTGGTATGGCTGACAAGAAAGGAAAGATGACGGTGTTAGAGGCTAGAGTTAATGGTATGTTTGATGAGTTGGAGAAACAAAAGAAAAACCATGAGAAAGAGATGCAGAAAAAGCAAAAAGAAGTTGAGACGTTAAAGAAAGCTCTTAATGATGAAAGAAAGAATCATCAAGACTTTATTAATACTCTCATGTCCAACTTTGACATGGTTCGTTGTGAAGCTACTAAGGCAGAAAGTTCGGCTACTAGAGCGAATAAAGAAGTAGTTAGAGTAGCTGAACAGATGACTAAGATTGCTGATGTTGATTTTTGGTGCTTAGCTAGGCTAGAACTAATCAATCCTAGTGGATTTGAGTTTGGAAATTATATTGCTAGGTCTATAGCGAAAGATATGAAGATCAAGGATCCATCTCAGAGAAAGTATCATCCACAGGAAGGCAAGATGGTCAAGGATAAATCGAAGATAGATCCGAAGACAAAGAAGCCTGTTATTACTTTGAAGTATGAGCCGACCAAGTTTGCCAAAGAAGTGCCTTTGAAGAAATTCAAGAAGGACTTATTGGATAATATGATAGGCTGGTACTTTGATAGTAAGACGTATGAAGCTGTGATGTATGGTGATCATTACTATGAGATTGTGAGGATTTATGAGCCTTTGCATCTAGTGAACTTCTGTAGGAAAGATCTGCTGAAGCTGAACAATGTTAATATTTGGTTTCCAAAAGATTTTCAGGGTCCAACGTTGCGATATAGAAATACAGTGAGTTTATGCTTGAAGATCGGCTTACATTCAGACTGTGATTTTTATAAGGCTGCAGATGATTCAGAGGAAGTTCAGAAGAAGAAGAAGGCTGATAAGAAAAAGCAAAGGAAGTAGATTGATGACAAAGACAAGACAAAGACATAGGTATGTTAACGTCTAGAAGCTATTGCCAAGGGGGAGTCTGTAAGTGCACATCTATGTCAATAGCAGTCTAGATTGTTTGGGCTTATATTGTTATATGTCTTTGTAATGTGATTGTCATTAATGAACTTAGTATTATGCATAGAATACTAGATTAAGTTTAAGTATTGAATGTATAGTAAATCTGCTAAGTGTGAATTGCGAGTTCGCAATTCACAGTGGGAATGCGACTCCGTATTTGCAGGGACAAATACGAGGCTAGAGCATAAATACGACCTCGTAAATAGGTCGAGTTGGGCCTGAAATACGAGGCCAGTATGCTGAAGCCCAGTCGTGTTGATCCCTATATAAACCGAACCCTATCAGAGTTTAGGGTTGAACATTTGTCGAAATTTCGAGCATATTTGTGCAGGTTAAGTCGTCAAAGCTTGCTCCGCTAGCCTAGAGAAGATCTACGAGGCAGCAGATGATCTGAAGGCTTATTGTTGATCACCAAGTTATAGTGAGGGATTCCGCACCTCAAGATAACTGGAGCAAGCTATTAACGATCCGTACCAGGGGACTTACATGACTTTATGTCTTACTTTATCAAGCATGTTCAAGGAATTAAATGTAATTCCTTAAATGCTCTCAACCATATTTGTATGACAAGGTTAACATCCCAATGTCAACCTTTGCCAATAAATAGAGGTCTTTGCACAACCAAGAAACAACTTTGCATATTCAGACATTTGCATTCTTGGTGACTTGTGCAATATTCTCTCAATCGCAAAAAGGAACATTTCACAACAGTAAGTGTTTCGATTGTTGAAGAGAATTTCCAAGTTTAGATCGATTGTATTTCATAGGTTGTTAGGATATTTACATCTTTGTATTATCTTGGTTCCACAACAACCTTGTAATTTATTTAACATTAATAAATAGGTTACACTTGAAAAACACATATCATCTCACCAATTTACTTTACAAGTATTTATTTATTTGCATTGTCTTTTACTTATTAATATTGTCACCTTAATAAGTAATCTATCCAGTAACTTGGTATACATTCATTGCAACTGGTCATCTCCAGTTCAGTGAATATATTGCAAAGTAATCTCACCATTGACATAGAGGTGTCTTCAGTTAGTACCATCTATTAAGTTGGGACTTACAAGTGGTATCAAAGCAGAAAGACTAATTTATTGTCTAGATCTACTTAGATGACTACTACTGAAGGTGAGAATGGTTCTGGTCAAAATGAAAATGTTAATAATACACCACCTAATCAAAATGTTAATACCAACCTCCTCCTCCTCCTCCTCCTCCTAATGCTCCTAGCCATGTCCATGTCCATTATTCTAACACTCTTGTTCCCAAATTCGATGGAAACAGTGAGCCTTTGGGACATGGAAGGCCAGAATGCTTTTGCATTTTGGTGGGATAGAGAGGTATATGTTGAAAATCCTCAAGGATGGACCACATATAACCATTTCTCATGGGTTAGTCCTTTTTTTGATCCTACTGGATCTAGAAGGGGTACTAGGGAAAAGCCAGAAGACCATTGGTCTGATGAGGATCGTAGACTTGTAGACTTGGATACCAAGCTCAAGAACATGATCCTTGGGGCTGTTCCTGAAGACCTTATTCCAACACTTGTGTTGTTCCCAGTGCCAAGGCAATGTGGGATGATTTGGTCCTTCAGTTTGAAGGAGGTGATGACACCATTGTCACCAGAAAAGTTGCTTTAAACAAGAAGTATGAATCCTTTTTTGCCTTACCCAATGAGAGCCTGACTGGTACTTATACCAGATTTACCAGTGTGATTAATCAACTGAGAGGGTGGATGTAGAGAAGGATAAGGATATTCTTCTTCAAAATTTTTGTGATATTCTTCCCTCCAAATGGGCAAATATGGTTCTTGTCCTAAGACAAGGTAAGACCCTGCACTCCCACACTCTTGCATCTCTTTATGGAGCCTTTAGATTAAGTGAAGATAACAATGCACAAAGACTTGTGGCTGAGCAGGATGCTTTAAACCATGCCCAAAGTTCCAAGGTTGCTAGTCTAACTGAGAAACCTTGTGATGCTTTAATATCTGCTGAGAATGTCCAGTCACATTCTATGAAGGAGATGTTAAACAGTTTTCTGAACTCAGGCCTGACCACTGAAATCAGTGATGATTGTGATGAAACTAACAATGATGATCTGGTCGCCATGATTGCTAAGACCTTTAATGGGTTTAAGCATAAATCTAATAGATTTGGTGGACCCAACAATGCTTCCAGCTCCAACTCTCTGGACAAGGCCAATCTTACATGCTATAAGTGTGGTAAGAAAGGTCATTTTATGAAGGAATGTAGATCTAGTCAGTTAAACAATCAAACTGGTCCCCCTGTCCCTACCAACAATCGGCCTGATGATAGCTACAAAGCTAAATACAAAAAGCTTAAGGCCCAGATTGCCCTTTTATCTGTTGATAAGAATCAAAATGAATGCATGATTGCAAAAACCACTGACAAATGGGAATACTCTGATGACTCATCAGTTGATGATGAAGAGGAAAGGGACATGTGTTTCATGGACTTGGAAGAACAACAACATGTGGTGAAGGATGATGTTATCACTGGAAGATGGGTGGATATCATTTTGAAGAAGGTATGTGATTATGACAATTAACTCGATACAGAACTGAAACTGGACCTTGCTGAATCACTTAATAGTGATTTGATTTTTGAGGAAACTGTTAGGACTGACAGTGAAAGATATTTAGAAACTGTTCTAACAGAATTGAATAACTTAAAACCCCAACTTCCAGATCTGCAAAGTGTCCAGTTGGCTCTCAAAGAGTCAGTTTTAAAATATGAGGCTCTTGAACTTGAAAAACAAGAGCTTAAGACTGCTTTGGAAAATGAACAAAAGGTGATTAAATCCTGGATTAGGTCATCTGGCTTAAACTATGATGCTTTTTCAAAAACCATTGATGCACAACAAACTGCTTACAAAACTGGAGATGTGCACATGGCAGGCATCATTCCTGATATCCACAGTTTGCCTCCAGATCTTAGGCCAAAGACTCCATATGACCAGCCTAAATCTGTTAAAACTGAACCTGTTGAGACCACCCCTGTTGAGGTCAAAACTGGAGCTGATCAGGCTAAAGCTCCAGTTAAAAAGGTTGCTGGTAATAAACCTGTACCTCAAAAGTCTAAGGAGCACAAGACTGAAAAGACCAAGATCCCTGCTGAACCTAAGTCCAAGGTTCAGCTGCCTGTTGAAAATGATATTTTATCAAAACTGGAGAGTCAACTCCAACAGTTGTCAAGGCAGGTTCAAAGTTGTACTGCCAGAATTAAAAATCTGGAAGGAGCTTCGTCTTCTTTAGTTGAAAAACAAAATATCAAAACCCCTTTGAAACAAAAACTAAATGTTCCATATGGAACTAAATCTGAAAAGAATAAGGGGAAAAAACCTCTCAAACCAATCGTTTTTACTCCTGGTCCTGGAGCTGATAATAATGCTCCAGTTCCAGTCTCCAGTTCAACACCACCAGAATCAACTGTGACTTCTCAGGGAGAGTCCAGTGAACCCATCAAGAAAAGATGGGTTCACAAAAGGAACTAATGATTTTTGTGGTTGTGCAGGGCGATCGAAAGAAGAATACCTGGTATCTGGACAGTGCAGCTGGCCGGACTATGACCGGATGTAAGCCCCTGCTGGAAGAGTTCACTGTCCAAGAAGGACCGGCAGTGACGTTTGGTAATGATGAGAATAGAAAGACTGAAGGATATGGTGTAATCAATAATGGACAAGTCCAGTTCACCAGAGTTGCTTTTGTGAATGGTTTGAAATACAACCTGATCAGTGTAAGCCAACTTTGTGATGATGGATACAAGGTATTTTTCGATATTGCTCAAGGCACCATATTTAACAAGGATTGGAAAGTGGTGATGATTGCACCAAGAAAGGGAAATGTGTACATCATGGATATGGAACCAGCTCAAAAAGAGCAGTGCTTCCAGTTCACCAGAGTTACTTTTGTGAAAGGTTTGAAATACAACCTGATCAGTGTAAGCCAACTTTGTGATGATGGATACAAGGTATTTTTCGATATTGCTCAAGGCACCATATTTAACAAGGATTGGAAAGTGGTGATGATTGCACCAAGAAAGGGAAATGTGTACATCATGGATATGGAACCAGCTCAAAAAGAGCAGTGCTTCCAGTTCACCAGAGTTACTTTTGTGAAAGGTTTGAAATACAACCTGATCAGTGTAAGCCAACTTTGTGATGATGGATACAAGGTATTTTTCGATATTGCTCAAGGCACCATATTTAACAAGGATTGGAAAGTGGTGATGATTGCACCAAGAAAGGGAAATGTGTACATCATGGATATGGAACCAGCTCAAAAAGAGCAGTGCTTCCAGTTCACCAGAGTTACTTTTGTGAAAGGTTTGAAATACAACCTGATCAGTGTAAGCCAACTTTGTGATGATGGATACAAGGTATTTTTCGATATTGCTCAAGGCACCATATTTAACAAGGATTGGAAAATGGTGATGATTGCACCAAGAAAGGGAAATGTGTACATCATGGATATGGAACCAGCTCCAAAAGAGCAGTGCTTCCATACCAAGGCAGATGAGGACACAAACTGGCTATGGCATAAAAGGCTATCCCATCTTAATTTCAAAAACATCAATAAGTTGTCTCACAAGCAACTGGCTGATGGGATACCTCCAGTTTCTTTCAATAAAGAAAAGCCATGTCCAGGGTGTGAGATGGGCAAGCAAAAAAGGGTCAGTTTCAAGACAAGGCAAAACTTTAGCATTACTGAACCTCTTCACATGCTTCATATGGATCTTTTTGGTCCAGTGAATGTTCAAACTAGAGCTGGAAAGAAGTATACTCTAGTTGTGGTTGATGAATTCACCAGATATTGTTGGGTGGTATTCCTCAGATCAAAAGTGATGTAGCTGCTGAAATTATCTCTCTCATCAAGAGAATTGAACTCAAGTATACTCGAAAAGTTTGTCAGTTAAGAAGTGATAATGGAACAGAATTTTAGAACAACACTCTTGAATCCTTCTGTACTAACACTGGCATCTCACAAAACTTCTCATCAGCATACTCTCCAGAGCAAAATATGTAAGTCCCTCGGGTCTTATTCTTCCATCGAACCGAGATTGACTTAAGGATATGTCGAGGTGCGGAATTCCTCGAGATAACCACAGTTTTTATATCTACCTTTTATGATATATATACACTATATATATATATATATCTTTTGCATGAATATAAACACTCGTATTTGGTTAATATAGTGAGGCGGCTTTCCGGACAAACCTTACCAACCAACGTGGTAATCTAAGTCTACAAGCCAACCAAACCGGGTGTGTATTTTGCGGTTCGTGCGTGAGTCGAGTACCAACCACGAGATCTACTATGCGTGTCCTTTAGTTTCTCTCTCTAGGTTTTGCTCGTTTCTCTCTCTACACTCTTGTTGAGAACACACAAACACACACCCACTATTTATAGGCAAGGGCCAGGAACACTCAAAACCATGTGGGTTTGAGTGTTTCCATGTCAGGCCCATAAAGCCCATAAGGGTTTGGCCTGTTTGTGTGTTTCCCTGAACACACAAACTGTTTGAGAGTTCTTCTGAACAAGCAAGCATTTGCTTGTTCCCAAGAAACTCTCAAACTGTTTGAGAGTTCTTCTGAACAAGCAAACTTTTGCTTGTTCCCAAGAAACTCTCAAACCATTTGAGTGTTCTTCTGAACAAGCAAACTTTTGCTTGTTCCCAAGAACTCTCAAATGACACTTTGGAATATTTGAGTTAATGTTTCTACTGTTGTAAAAGGCAGAACCAACATTAACTCAGCCAATGTTTCTACTGCTGTAAATACGCAGAAACAACATTGTTTATACTACCTATTGGAAGTGTATATTAAGTTAATGTTTTTCCTGCTGTTAATACGCATAACCAACATTAACTTAACTTCCCTTTGGAAGTACATTAAGTTAATATTTCAACTGTTGTTATACGCAGAAACAATATTAACTTAATTACTCTTTACATGTAATGTCTACATTCATGTCAAGAACCTGCAAAACATAAATAATAAACAAACATATAAACATAAAGGATCCCAATATGATCAACAATATATGCCAAGGTAATATTATTGACAAACGGTAATTACAAGATAAATTACAAGACTTGAATATATATAAATATACATCACACATCTAGAATGCTCTTGTCACCGAGAAACATGTACCAACAGTCTCCCCCTTGACATTAGCATTTAGATGTGACCTTCAAGTCTTCGTTTGTCATCCTAAGTGCTGGCCAAAAACCCTCTTCAGGAACTTCAGAAGTCATGTACTTTCTTCTGCTCTTCTTCTTCCTTTTGACATGAATCTCGTTCTCAAAATCAGAATCAGACTCTGTCAGTGACTCCTTGCTTCTGCCTGCAGCAAATCTACGAGCTCTTTCTTGATCAGCCCGAGATCCTGGATCTTTTGGCTTGATCATTTCGGCCATTGCATTTTGATATTCCACGTCATCGTGTCCGTACTTTGTGAAGATCTCGTTTTTCAAAGTCAAGGTGTCAGAAGAGTCAGATGATAAAATATCATCTCCAGAAAGCGGACTATCAGTATCATCATCAGATGCTGATTCCTTCTGATGACCAACCCCTTCTCCTCCTGTTGGTCGTTCCTAGACACCAACTCCTACATCTCAAGTTGGTGAGGGAAAAACATCGGCATGAGCTTTCCCTTTTTCTTTGTCTTCAGCTGTGGGGGCTCGAGAGGTACCAGCAGCACCAGGCTGGCTTTGCTCCCCCTGAGATGTGGCAATCCTTATGCCCATTGAAAATCTTTGAGTCTCTTCTCTTTGTCTGCTAGGATCATCTCCCTCGTCCTCTCTTCTCTCATGCTAGGATCATCTCCCTCGTCCTCTCTTCTCTCCTTCCTAAGGGCATCATCCTTGCAGGTAGGCTGTATCTCCCCCTGAGACTTAAGATTTTCAATAATCTCATTCAGCTGGTCATAGTCGTCATCGAATCTTGTCAGACCCGCAGTCTGGCTCTTTATCACTTCATTATGATTTTCCAACCTTTTGATGTTCTGCTTTAGGTGCTCAGATGTCTCAGATTGGATCTGTTGTAGAGCTTAATGCCTTGTCCGAAGCTGAGCATTTTTAGCCGTCAGTTCTTCAAGCTCCTGACGATGTGATTCTTCCTGCTTAGACAGATTCTCTGTTAAGCCAGCAACCAGAGCTCTCATTTTAGCCATTTGCTTTTCCAACCCTGATATAGTATCATCGTCGGATCTAGAGTTGCTAGGTTGGGAAGAAATCACTGATGGTCCAGGAGGGATAGTCGGTGGTGCAGTCGGTCTTGACTCTGACGGTCTGATTGTGGATGCATGTGGTTGTTGGATTGCAGAAGTTCCAACAACCGAAAGTGTAACTGTACTATGTGGAACTGATGTAGTAGCATTACTGGTGAAAGATGTGAATGCAGACCCTGTTGCTGATAGTCTGATTCTTGTTCTTGATGGCTCAACCGGTGGCCTCATCATCAATCCCTTACCTGCTCCCCTAGGTCTAGTAGTTACCTCCTCAGTATCACTCTACACATGCTCAGACGTACGCCCCAGTCCCTCTTCAACTGCCACACTCATCATTGCACCAAGTCTGGGTGACTCATGTGTGCCCGATGTGCCTTCACCAACTCTCTTTCTCCTCTTGAGCGGTTGAGGCGAACTATCTTCTTCTTCCTCCTCCTCAGGCTGGAAATCTGCATCAGCCTTCAGTTCCCGTTCAGACCGAGCATCACGTTTTTCTTGCAAAAGCCTACGTGCTCTCTCCTGAGGGTCCTGGCCATCATCATCGTCAATGGAGCTCTCCTCTTGATCACTCTCAGTGGCATGAGGATCACTACTAGCCTCATCATCGGCCTCGTGATCCTCGAACAACTTGTCGATCTCTGCCACTAGATCTGCACGAGCATCAAAATGTTGAACCTGATGGATATCATCATCAGGTTCTAACATTTGTTGTGCAACCTCCGCATCATCTTCAACATTTCCTTGACCCTGTTCTACTTGGAAGAACAGATCATCAACGGCTTCAGCATGTACTGGGAATTGTTGCACGGGAGGTTGTTGTTGTTGTTGTACTTGGTGTTGTTGTTGTTGTTGTTGTTGTTGTTGTTGTTGTTGTTGTTGTTGTTGTTGTTGTTGTTGTTGTTGTTGTTGTTGTTGTTGTTGTTGTTGTTGTTGTTGTACTTGGTGTGCTGCAGGTGGTGGTTGAAGGAATTGCGGTGGAGCTGCAGCGATATCTCCTTCAACATCAGACCCATCATGTGCGAATTCGTCATTGTCTGGTGCTACATATGCCGGATTTTAAATTGCACCAAAAAGATGTCTGTCTGTCGGTCGAGCTGGAGGTGGGAGTGTGTAACACCCCAACTACGGCGGAACAATGAGATGTACAGAAAGTCGAGTATTCAAAACAAAGGATAATAGATAAACATTCACCATAGCTTTATCTGATAAAAATAATTTTACAATGCACAAGCATGTGAACCAATTCCCAAGTACAATGCGTCCACCATACTTGGATATTAAGTCCACGAAACAAATAACAAATACATGAGATGATATACTACAATGATCAAGGCGGATTCCATTGCCCATCACAAGGTTTGATCTTTGACTCCAAAGTGCAATGCAAACAAACATGATGCATATAATTCCTCAAAGCTTATGCTAATTCCTGAAAAGCATGAAGAAAAAGTGTCAACTACGAAAACGTAGTTGGTGAGTGCATAGGTTTTTAAGTAAATTCCGCTGCACAATCAATTCAATACTTAGAAAACATATTATTAGATATCAATTTACCCAAACCACATGATCGGCAAAATTCTCATTATCACACCATCAAGTTTTCAAAATACCATAACGTCATTTCAAAGTAGTTGAGAATCCATGGTAAGTAATAAAGCTCTCATTTGTCAAATTTATCGAGAGAGAAAAGTATATAATTCGATTAATCATACATCATACCAAAACCATTCGGTCATCAATATTTCAATATCGCCAATTTCAACAACTTTCAAGATTCCATATAAGGTCCAATACCCAACCGTATGTTCAATCCATAATATCCAACCATAAATAATACCAATAATATTTAGCCAAAGGCATAATTTGATGAATCTGTGCTTGAGCCACTACTAAGACCGGTTATGTCCAAGATAATAAGAAGCACATGCCGTCAATCATGTGCAATAATAATGAATAGGTCGTGCCATGGAGACGACCAAATAATATAAGGGGGCGTGGCATGACCACTGATATAGTAGTTAGAGCACCGCGTGGTCGGACTGGCAATGAAGGTCGTCACAAAGGCAACCAAACATTCCACCGTTACTCGTTGGGTGAGGGGACAAGTCCTAGTTGCGCAACTCTCATACTACAGGCCTCTCGAAGAGTTAATAGTAGTGTACCAAGGTGAAACAGTTTGACAGTACTCAAGCTCATCATATAATATATAACATGTTGAACATACAATAATTCCCATATCATAATCATTCTTTCAAAGCATCATTTCATAAAAGAAAACAATTTTATTTATCATGCTTTTCACCCCGAAAGTAAAACACATAAAAGAGTTTGAAAGGGGGCTATGACTCACCTTGATATTCCGCATATTATATTCACTTATCCAAAATGGGTACTTCCCATCTATCGCTTCCTTGATCATGTATTCCTTATGGTCCTCAATCAACTTTCAATGCCAAGACTATCCCTACGATAGGACTAATATACGTAAGTTCCTATCTTAATCCATCACTTAGAAATGCCACTATCATTAAGTTGTCATCAATTATGGAATTCAAGTGTATTGCTAATATTCGTATCTTTTTGGTTGTAGAGAGTGATGGTGTAAAAGGTCACTTTCATTATACATGTAGTTATAAGTTGTTAGAATTTCGGTAACTTGCCTTCATTTGTGGTTTCGTTTGGCATCTTAGGTTATCATATGGGAATGCCATGTTAAGTTATATTATCCTTATTCATCATCTGATGTGTAACCGATTTTAGCACGAATTAGCATTTGTGATATCAATTTATAGTTTGGTTAACGTAATTACTTATGTCCATTACACTTAATTATCTTTTGTGTTGCTTTGATCTCGCTTATCTTTCAAACTCGCATACTTCTCGATATGTCTTATGATTATTCGGGCTTATGAAATTCGTTTAGGTGTTAGGGGTCATCACCAACTGGGCCTAAGCGTCATGGGCTTCATTTAGTTATTGGGCTTTATGGTTTTTGGGCCAAGTGGCCTGCTGATTTATGTTTCTTATGAGTCCACTAATTGGGCCGGGCCAGCCCGTTAACTCTTAGTTCATTACATAGCCCATCCCACAAGTTATTGGTTTACTTCAGAATTTTCTGTTTTTGCTTCACATTTTTATGAAATGTTGGCTACTGTTTTGGGGTTAAACCGAATTATTTGGACCCTCCTGATTTTTATACAATAACCTATATATGTCCACTTATTTTGTGAATTTTGGATTAATTTATAAAGAATGTTTACTACCTCTAAATATTTTTATAAATGGAAGTGGTCAAAACAGTCACTGTTTTGCATACTCGAAAGTTTTATAAAAGTTCTTTAGGTTTTGCTCTTAATAAAAATTCCATGATTTTATTTTAAGTTTAGGATACATTGGAATTACTTTCCACCAAGTATGGCCTCCTGAAACCTTATGTATTAGGAGAAAAAAATTGTTAAAGTTGATAAAATATTCAGACAAAAATGCAGTTTTGACCAGTTGTAGTAGAAAAATCATATCTTTTGTTTGGTTCAGTATTTTTGAGTGATTCTAGTTTGTCGTTAAATGTAACTTTCATTATACATGTAGTTATAAGTTGTTAGAATTTCGGTAACTTGCCTTCATTTGTGGTTTCGTTTGGCATCTTAGGTTATCATATGGGAATGCCATGTTAAGTTATATTATCCTTATTCATCATCTGATGTGTAACCGATTTTAGCACGAATTAGCATTTGTGATATCAATTTATAGTTTGGTTAACGTAATTACTTATGTCCATTACACTTAATTATCTTTTGTGTTGCTTTGATCTCGCTTATCTTTCAAACTCGCATACTTCTCGATATGTCTTATGATTATTCGGGCTTATGAAATTCGTTTAGGTGTTAGGGGTCATCACCAACTGGGCCTAAGCGTCATGGGCTTCATTTAGTTATTGGGCTTAACCTTATTTGGGCTGGATGCTTAATGGGTTATATTAGTTATTGGGCTTTATGGTTTTTGGGCCAAGTGGCCTGCTGATTTATGTTTCTTATGAGTCCACTAATTGGGCCGGGCCAGCCCGTTAACTCTTTAGTTCATTACATAGCCCATCCCACAAGTTATTGGTTTACTTCAGAATTTTCTGTTTTTGCTTCACATTTTTATGAAATGTTGGCTACTGTTTTGGGGTTAAACCGAATTATTTGGACCCTCCTGATTTTTATACAATAACCTATATATGTCCACTTATTTTTTGAATTTTGGATTAATTTATAAAGAATGTTTACTACCTCTAAATATTTTTATAAATGGAAGTGGTCAAAACAGTCACTGTTTTGCATACTCGAAAGTTTTATAAAAGTTCTTTAGGTTTTGCTCTTAATAAAAATTCCATGATTTTATTTTAAGTTTAGGACACATTGGAATTACTTTCCACCAAGTATGGCCTCCTGGAACCTTATGGATTAGGAGATAAAAAATTTTAAAGTTGATAAAATATTCAGACAAAAATGCAGTTTTGACCAGTTGTAGTAGAAAAATCATATCTTTTGTTTGGTTCAGTATTTTTGAGTGATTCTAGTTTGTGGTTAAATGTAACTCGTTTATATACAACTTTTATTTTGAAAGTTTTTCTTGAAACGGCCCTCACATGCTCAGTTTATCCGTTCCAATACAGAAGATGGATTCTGTCAGAAAGTGTTTTGGTTAACACAACCCACCAATGGTGTTGGTTGCTTGTTTTAGCCTCTAAATTACCACTAACCAGATTATCACTTTATTTTGTATCTCTTAACATCAAATATATAGATTTCAATAAATTTCAAGATCATCAATCATCATTTATACTTGAACTTTCACCCAACAAACATCAATAAACTTAGTTCTTGCAAAAATCATCCAAAAATGTGATTGTATGTGACCATCTAGCCATCTTATGAACAAATATCTTAACAAATCTTTTATACAACATAAAAACAAGTTCATTTATGAAAATCACAGAAAATATGTTCCATCTATATCAACACAAATCGAATTTTATGAAGATCCATCAACTAGTTTGAAAGCTTTCTCATGAACCATCACTTTTGGGTCTTATTTGAGTTGAATCCTTGAATCTTTCCTCTAGATCTTGACATGCAATGGCATGAAAGGAAAGATTCTATCAACATGCCCTCATTAAGTGTATTTTCAAGAATAAAATCAAAGAAAAACATGGTTTTTGATAAAGATCTTTTAGTATATACAAAAACAAGATAGATTAAACAAAGAGATGAAGATTTATACCCTTGATGAGTTCGGTTTTGAAGATGGTTTTTGGGCAGAATTTTCGTGGCCTATAAAGCTTCAAATAACCCTTGAATCTTTCTTGTAATAACCCTTAAATCAATCTTCAATCAACCCTTGATTAATCTATCTTAAACCCTTATTATTATTATTGTTTAGATTAGTTTTGCTCTTGTTTTTCTTTGTTGTTTGTGGCTGGCCGAATTTAGTGAAGGAGGGGGAGAAAGGAAGAGTTTTTGAGAGAATAGAGAGGAGAGTGTGTGTTGGGAAGAGAGGAGAATGAAAGGGTTGGGTGTGGTGTAAGTGTTTTGTGTTTTGGGGTAGTGAAAAATAAAGCTAGTTAATCTTTGATTGGGTGAGGGTGTATGGGAAATAGGGGGCCGGTTTTGGGGTATAAAAATTAAGGGGATTTTGAATTTTGGTGTATAATATAAGTGTATGTATGTAAGTATTATTTGTATAAGTGGTAAATGTGTTTAAGTTAAATTTGATTTTCTAGATAAAAATATATGATACGTTCCACGGTGTATCAATATACCAAAGTATATTGAACACAGAACAGTTGTAGAGGGGGGTGAATACAACTTTCTTCAATCTTTACAAACTTTTAACACAAAATGTTTTAAGATTCAGTTAATGAATATTAAGCAAGTAAGTAAAGAGCAGGAATCATTAAAACAGTAAAGCGGTAAACAACCATAAACATTCTTGAACACAGATTGTGGATTTCAAATGTAATCCTTTATTAAGAAATAATCTATACAAAGAATTACAGGGTTGTTGCGGAATAAAGATAGCCTATAGATATCTAAACAACCCTATGAAATGACAAACAACAATCAATAAGTTTCAGCTCAAGAGAATCAGCCCAAGCTGATCTCGTACAGACTAAGCTGTGTGTAAGAGCAGAGAAACTTGTGTGAAGAATGATTCTCAGGAAATGCCACACATATGCAATCCATGAATGAGGCTTTTATAGGCGAAAACGCTCCTTCATTAGGTGTCCGTTGCAGCTACGTGTTCTTCATTCAGTGGTTGATGAAGGAATAATCAATCGTGCCTTTCATGGTACTTGTGGTCCCCCACGTACTGACGCACATTCTTCATCTACCAATAGGAGTATGGACACGCATATGTAAAACCAACCACCAACCTGGATCCTAGGATTCTTCCTAGTTACGTCATTTGTCCTTATCTTCAATCCAGGTTGTTATCTTCACTTGGTTGTCAGACACAGATTGGGCTGTTTGTCAAAGCACCAATCTGCCTAAGTGTTTCCAAGCTGACTGCTAATCCTAAGTTGTCTTCCACTAACAGCTTGGTCTTCTATCTTCAATCCTCCTCTTCGACTTGGACTGAATGCTAATACATTGTTGATGCAGCTTGAATAACACTTGCTTCCATAAGATATTACAATTACAAGTATGAAGCGTGATCTGGGTCAGAGACAGATCGTAAGCTGTGTCAGCTTAGTCTGACCCAGATCAGATTACAAGAACCAAAGATTACTAAGTGTTTATAGGTCAGATTTGTCATCATTAAATTTACAATTATCATTGGGACTCAACAATATATGTTTGTGTGAATATATATGTACATATGTCGTGTGTATATATGTATGTGTGTACATATTTGTATTTTTGTTTTGTCACTTAACCCATTGTATGTACATTTTGTATTTGTATTAAATATATATATATATGTATATATATATATACATACTCATTGTTGTTATTCAAGCACTTTTATGTACATATTGGTTTATCAATATATTTTTGAGATAGTCATTTTATTTTCGTGAACTTTCTTATTATTCAATCGAAATCGTATATATATATATATATATATATATATATATATATATATATATATATATATATATATATATATATATATATATATATATATATATATATATATATATATATATATATATATATATATATATATATATATATATATATATATATATATATATATATATATATATATATATATATATATATATATATATATATATATATATATATATATATATATATATATATATATATATATATATATATATATATATATATATATATATATATATATATATATATATATATATATATATATATATATATATATATATATATATATATATATATATATATATATATATATATATATATATATATATATATATATATATATATATATATATATATATATATATATATATATATATATATATATATATATATATATATATATATATATATATATATATATATATATATATATATATATATATATATATATATATATATATATATATATATATATATATATATATATATATATATATATATATATATATATATATATATATATATATATATATATATATATATATATATATATATATATATATATATATATATATATATATATATATATATATATATATATATATATATATATATATATATATATATATATATATATATATATATATATATATATATATATATATATATATATATATATATATATATATATATATATATATATATATATATATATATATATATATATATATATATATATATATATATATATATATATATATATATATATATATATATATATATATATATATATATATATATATATATATATATATATATATATATATATATATATATATATATATATATATATATATATATATATATATATATATATATATATATATATATATATATATATATATATATATATATATATATATATATATATATATATATATATATATATATATATATATATATATATATATATATATATATATATATATATATATATATATATATATATATATATATATATATATATATATATATATATATATATATATATATATATATATATATATATATATATATATATATATATATATATATATATATATATATATATATATATATATATATATATATATATATATATATATATATATATATATATATATATATATATATATATATATATATATATATATATATATATATATATATATATCACCAAGTTCAGTTAGAACTAATTTATAGTTTGAGATTGTCTATAGTTATTATTTATGGCATTTCTAAGATAGCTAGTCACCTACAATATTTCATTGAACTAGAGGGCAATTATCACCATGTCGAAATGTCTAGAAGGCCAATTCTCTTAATAAACCTCTAGGGATAGATACCTAGACAAGTCTAAGTAAATTGTCCTAGTCGGAAATTGAGGGTTGTTACATCATTACCCCCTTAACTGAAACTTCGTCCTCGAAGTTCGCTCGTTCACGCGGTGATAAAATGAATGGTTTGACGGTAAGGATGGCTTCGCGGAGACGCACAATTTGTGAGAGTCCGTCTGGTTTCATCATGACCTTTTTAGTTACTTACAAGCTTTTGATCTCCGTAGTTGGGGGCATCCATTGCTCTGTGCCCTAACATTCCTCGTGATTAGACACTTCAAAAAAAGAAAAAGGTTACGAATGTCGCTCACCTCTTGAGACGACTGGAGATTAATCGTATGTAATCGTTGCGGGCTGTCAATCTTGCCTAGATCAATACTAAATAATGGGATGATAATAAGAATGGCAATACGGAGGTGTAAAATGAGCAAACGGCTCGTATTGTGAGTTACAATAGAATAGTGAGAGACGTTGGGATATCGATCGTTGGTGGCTATTCATTTCCATTGTTACTTTGCATACTTTCCTTTATCGTCTTCTACCCCAATTAAAGAATCATTCCAATAGCTTCTCGCCCACTTTCATCCTTCTTTGGTTTGACGTTGGACACGCTTACCGCTTCTTGAAAATATTGGCTTCATTTGTGACTAATCACTTGCTAAGGGATTACCCCTTTAACAAAAGTGATACTAACTGGGGTGCCGAGTTGCACTAAAATTGCAAGGTACATCTTCGTAGTATCTCATTTTAGGGTTTTCCAATGTCGTCTTTGTTGCTTTATGGCGTTTGAGGGAATCATGAATTGTATGACGATAGTTCCATCTTGTTCCTCACACTCACCTTTGTTCTTCAATTTCGCCCTTATTTTTCCAAAGTCACCTCTTTCATTGTTCGCTAAGTCATATCGTTACCAATTTCTCTTGCTTTTGCCGATATTGGCTTTCAAATCATTTTAAGGTACCTTTAATTACTTCCTTTTACGCTAGAAGGACCATTATCTATGACTCATCACCGACAAATCTCTTTTAACATCGCACATATAACCTATTCGGTTTCTTTGCTATACCTACGCATTCCTCATGATAGGATTTACACAATCCTTATGCTCTTAAGTAATCATATCACCACCATCATTTCAAGGTAAACACTTCGATGTCCTTATTCGCATGAACTCCTCCTTTAAAATAATCCTTCTTAGGTCCTCCTGACCTCTACAAAACTTCTCAATTACTTTGCTCTCCTGAGCCTCATATCCATTTTCAGCTTTCTAAGCTAAGCTTCTTTTCAAATACAATAACCTAATGTCCTTAGAAATTGTGATATAATATAATTTAGGGGAAACATCGGTTACTTTATCCTTTTCTCAACCATTCGGTTTTCTCCATTTTCCTTTTGTTTTCTTATGGGTCACCATACTCCTTACCGTTTCGTCACTCAAATCCATCTCTAACTAGAGTAATCGTCATCTTAAATGACACACGCGCAGTCGCTAGTCCTTGAAGTTATCTCAGGGGTACTCGTCACATCATGTTGATACGGATCCTTTAATCCTAACTCATCACAAATGTGTGTTATCTTTTTCACAATTCCGTTCAAACGTTCCATAACTAGCTCTTCACGGAGTTTGTTAGTTGTTTGAAACTTAGTTCAGCGACCAACTTCCTTGATTGTTGTGGTAGTATGTGCCTTGACTTCTAGCGTCGTATTTCCTCTTTGCTTTCACCTCCAACTTAGCGATTCCATATCGCTTTCCTTCTTAACTTTTCTTGGGCGCAATTCTTCTTGGGTCAATGGTCCTTCACGGCTCACCATGTGTCACAAGATTTTCCTCACCCAAGTTTATCTTGTTTTAGCTTACCTCCATTTGACCATTGACCTTGAGGGGATAACCATCACAGGTCATCGTGCTTCCTCTATTTATCGACCATACTTCTCCTCTTTAGTAAAGCTAGCTTCCATCGGGTGTTGGGCGTATACCGCTTTCTCTTAGCTTAGTTGATATGCTCCACTAATAGCTTGTCTTTCGATTGAGGCTTTCCGATTGACATTCAGAGAATAACGTGTGGAGCGCCATAATATTGACCGCTACCGGAACTACATCTTGTAGATGGCGTCAATGCTTTCACTTTACTATTTAGGTTAAATGACGTTCCTTTACTCTATCTTCTACTCCACATCACCTTCAATGATGCTCGTGAATAACTCTTCTTGAACGATAAACTATAATCTTGCGCTTCATACTCCTTGTTCGAGTATCTTCTTTTGTTGTGATTACCCCTTAACATTTTTCCTCTAGAAAAATGTAAGGAATTTCATACTCTTCATTTCATTTCGTCTTCCTTGACGGTCTTCAATTTGCCAAATCTTCTCATCATTCTCGACGACCTTCATTTTGCCAGATTTCCTAATCCTACTTGTAACTACTCTTGTCCTCCAGAGTAGTCCCAAATCATTTTTCATATATCTTCAAATCGCGGGGATCACATAATTCTTATATTACTTCTTATCCTCCTTAATTACATCTTCGCTCCAACGATAACTTTGGGATTTCTTCTAATTGCCGCCGAGGCTCCATTTTTGGATAGAAGGACCTTCAATTCCTTCACCAATTTGAGGCCTCGGTTCAATTGCCTCCACACTCGCTCACATGTAGACCATATCCAAGGCATCGCTTTCATTGGGTATACTAGTCTATAGTATCTTCTATACTATACTTCTCTAACTCACTAGTTTTCTGAACTTCCTTGTATCGAGTGGGTCCTTCTTTTAACGTCGTTGTGAGTGGGTGGTGTTAGTTATTTGGTCTCACCACTTTCAGGTGTTGCGTCGAGTCGTCCGTGGATCGAGGGAATCGTAAATCTTTGGAAAAGAGGGACCATGCTTTCATCGTGTTTGGTCCTCAAGATTGTCGAAATTCACTTGGCTAGTTTCAATGTGGAAGTGGAGAGTAAGAGTCCATAGCGAGAATAAGACACAAACTAATATTCTTAGGTAAGTTAAACGGATTGCTTCAACGTCGCTTGTGAAAATTTGCTTCCTAGTACTCCGACTGATACACAACATAACTTGACGTCCCACATTTCGTGATCCAATAACACCTTCTATGTTATAGAGTTATCCCAAGTCTTCCACTTATGGACGACTGATGTCTGAACGTCTTTCGCATCCTTTGATGTCGCAGCGAGAGCAGGGTACTACTTACACGATTTCACCCTTGCTGAGTTTTGCGTAAGTGAGTTGTATGTTGTTAGGTTACTAACTTTTGAAGAAAAACAGTGGTGATCATTACCTCGAATCATTAAGAATACCAAGGATATAGAACTTGGTTTCGAATGAATGAAATAGGAAATATATAAGCAAGAGATTCATTAAGGCTCGACTTAGACTCATTGCGCGAGTTAAAGAAATAACCTCTATATCTTTCGTTGCACAATGGACTCCAACTTTCAATGACGTCAATACATGTCGCACCGACTTAGATAATATAGATAGATGTTCGCGTATACGTATTAGAATAGAAAGATCGCACCAAATTCCAAGGTTTCAATTCTCAGGACGTGTCGTCTAGAATACATAGGAATGCGTCCTACTAGTGTCTTCGTATCATCATATGGCTTTAAAACGGCTCAACGTTCATATGTCTCCGACTTCATTCAACGTTCCCATATGTTTCGCACCATCTCAGATCGAATACAAAGGTTGTGCGTAGTTGCTAAGGGGATAGAGTTGCGTCATATCTTGGACTACAATTCTTAGAGTATATCGTACAACGTTCGTGAGAAGATGCTCCACCGATATTATTGCGTTGTCGTATGTCCACAATGAATAGTGGTGTCATAAGTAGTAAGATGTGGGATAATTTCAAAAGGGCACAAGTGAACGAATATTGGATTGAAGGGGTACTTAATAACAACCTTCATACTTAGGAAATATCTAATTTCATAATGAATATCTCAGGGACAATCACTAGTTCTCAAGCGGTCAAATCTCAATACGCAATATCTATATCAGTAGTAAGGATTAACAATCTTATCATAATATCTAGCAAATACTAGTTCTCAAAAGTCAAATCGTAGAGCACAATTAACTATACGATACTAAGGCAAGACTATTTACTCATTACATCGTTCACGCGCTAGTCCTCAAATAGCTCAACCTTAGGGCGCAATAACTACCTTAGTAGTAAGGCATGACTACCTAACTATCGCAATATTCACGCGCTAGTTTCAAATAGCTCAAACTTAGAGAGTAAAGGCTCTTAACTACCTAACTACCATTTTCTGTAACACCCCAACTACGGCGGAACAATGAGATGTACAGAAAGTCGAGTATTCAAAACAAAGGATAATAGATAAACATTCACCATAGCTTTATTTGATAAAAATAATTTTACAATGCACAAGCATGTGAACCAATTCCCAAGTACAATGCGTCCACCATACTTGGATATTAAGTCCACGAAACAAATAACAAATACATGAGATGATATACTACAATGATCAAGGCGGATTCCATTTCCCATCACATGGTTTGATCTTTGACTCCAAAGTGCAATGCAAACAAACATGATGCATATAATTCCTCAAAGCTTATGCTAATTCCTGAAAAGCATGAAGAAAAAGTGTCAACTACGAAAATGTAGTTGGTGAGTGTATAGGTTTTTAAGTAAATTCCGCTGCACAATCAATTCAATACTTAGAAAACATATTATTAGATATCAATTTACCCAAACCACATGATCGGCAAAATTCTCATTATCACACCATCAAGTTTTCAAAATACCATAACGTCATTTCAAAGTAGTTGAGAATCCATGGTAAGTAATAAAGCTCTCATTTGTCAAATTTATCAAGAGAGAAAAGTATATAATTCGATTAATCATACATCATACCAAAACCATTCGGTCATCAATATTTCAATATCGCCAATTTCAACAACTTTCAAGATTCCATATAAGGTCCAATACCCAACCGTATGTTCAATCCATAATATCCAACCATAAATATTACCAATAATATTTAGCCAAAGACATAATTTGATGAATCTGTACTTGAGCCACTACTAAGACCGGTTATGTCCAAGATAATAAGAAGCACATGCCGTCAATCATGTGCAATAATAATGAATAGGTCGTGCCATGGAGACGACCAAATAATATAAGGGGGCGTGGCATGACCACTGATATAGTAGTTAGAGCACCGCGTGGTCGGACTGGCAATGAAGGTCGTCACAAAGGCAACCAAACATCCCACCGTTACTCGTTGGGTGAGGGGACAAGTCCTAGTTGCGCAACTCTCATACTACAGGCCTCTCAAAGAGTTAATAGTAGTGTACCGAGGTGAAACAGTTTGACAGTACTCAAGCTCATCATATAATATATAACATGTTGAACATACAATAATTCCCATATCATAATCATTCTTTCAAAGCATCATTTCATAAAAGAAAACAATTTTATTTATCATGCTTTTCACCCCGAAAGTAAAGCACATAAAAGAGTTTGAAAGGGGCTATGACTCACCTTGATATGCCGCATATTATATTCACTTATCCAAAATGGGTACTTCCCATCTATCGCTTCCTTGATCATGTATTCCTTGTGGTCCTCAATCAACTTTCAATGCCAAGACTATCCCTACGATAGGACTAATATACGTAAGTTCCTATCTTAAGCCATCACTTAGAAATGCCACTATCATTAAGTTGTCATCAATTATGGAATCCAAGTGTATTGATAAAATATTCAGACAAAAATGCAGTTTTGACAAGTTTTAGTAGAAAAATCATATCTTTTGTTTGGTTCAGTATTTTTGAGTGATTCCAGTTGGTGGTTAAATTTAACTCGTTTATCTACAACTTTTATTTTGAAAGTTTTTCTTGAAACGGCCCTCACATGCTCAGTTTATCCGTTCCAATACAGAAGATGGATTCTGTCATAAAGTGTTTTGGTTAACACAACCCACCAATGATGGTTATTGCTTGTTTTAGCCTCTAAATTACCACTAACCAGATTATCACTTTATTTTGTATCTCTTAACATCAAATATACAGATTTCAATAAATTTCAAGATCATCAATCATCATTTATACTTGAACTTTCACCCAACAAACATCAATAAACTTAGTTCTTTTAAAAATCATCCAAAAATGTGATTGCATGTGACCATCTAGCCATCTTATGAACAAATATCTTAACAAATATTTTATACAACATAAAAACAAGTTCATTTATGAAAATCACATAAAATATGTTCCATCTATATCAACACAAATCGAATTTTATGAAGATCCATCAACTAGTTTGAAAGCTTTCTCATGAACCATCACTTTTGGGTCTTATTTGAGTTGAATCCTTGAATCTTTCCTCTAGATCTTGACAATGAATGGCATGAAAGGAAAGATTCTATCAACATGCCCTCATTAAGTGTATTTTCAAGAATAAAATCAAAGAAAAACATGGTTTTTGATAAAGATCTTTTAGTATATACAAAAACAAGATAGATTAAACAAAGAGATGAAGATTTATACCCTTGATGAGTTCGGTTTTGAAGATGGTTTTTGGGCAGAATTTTCGTGGCCTATAAAGCTTCAAATAACCCTTGAATCTTGCTTGTAATAACCCTTAAACCAATCTTCAATCAACCCTTGATTAATCTATCTTAAACCCTTATTATTATTATTGTTTAGATTAGTTTTGCTCTTGTTTTTCTTTGTTGTTTGTGGCTGGCCGAATTTAGTGAAGGAGGGGGAGAAAGGAAGAGTTTTTGAGAGAATAGAGAGGAGAGTGTGTGTTGGGAAGAGAGGAGAATGAAAGGGTTGGGTGTGGTGTAAGTGTTTTGTGTTTTGGGGTAGTGAAAAATAAAGCTAGTTAATCTTTGATTGGGTGAGGGTGTATGGGAAATAGGGGGCCGGTTTTGGGGTAGTGAAAAATAAAGCTAGTTAATCTTTGATTGGGTGAGGGTGTATGGGAAATAGGGGGCCGGTTTTGGGGTATAAAAATTGAGGGGATTTTGAATTTTGGTGTATAATATAAGTGTATGTATGTAAGTATTATTTGTATAAGTGGTAAATGTGTTTAAGTTAAATTTGATTTTCTAGACAAAAATATATGTTTGTGTGAATATATATGTACATATGTCGTGTGTATATATGTATGTGTGTACATATTTGTATTTTTGTTTTGTCACTTAACCCATTGTATGTAACTTTTATGTACATATTAGTTTATGAATTTATTTTTGAGATAGAAATTTTATTTTCATGACCATATATACCTTAATTGGCTTGGTGATTACATTGTTGGTCATTTATAAGGATTGTGGATTGTTAGCTCAACTTGTGAGTCTTGTACAATTATTTTTATAACTTAACTCCTCGAATTAAAGTTTTTGGTTCAATGATATTTCACCAAGTTCAGTTAGAACTAATTTATAGTTTGAGATTGTCTATAGTTATTATTTATGGCATTTCTAAGATAGCTAGTCACCTACAATATTTCATTGAACTAGAGGGCAATTATCACCATGCCGAAATGTCTAGAAGGCCAATTCTCTTAATAAACCTCTAGGGATAGATACCTAGACAAGTCTAAGTAAATTGTCCTAGTCGGAAATTGAGGGTTGTTTCAGAGTGGACCTCTATACTTGTAACTATCGCGAAATATGCGATTCGGAATGGTAGTTACATGCTCGACAGGACCCACCTGTGGTAGATTGGGCAGACGAGCGTAGATGATCATCATTATAAATCGAGGATACATCAAAAAGCGCTCGTTGGCAGCTGCACCAATTTGCCTCCTAATCTCGTTGAAGAAGAAATGAGAGAAGCTATACGGCTTGTTCAGCACAAGGGGACATTCAACTTATCATACCCCGACTTCCTGTTGCTGAGAGCAACCAAAATCACGTGACTGAAGAACTTCCATTTCCCGTGAATACAGTTCTTCGTGAAGGTGTTTTGGTTTGGATCACCAACATAACCCATTCTTCTGTAAACTCCATATCTTAATTCCAGTGGGTGTGTGATGGGATCATTGGCTCCTCCCTCTTGGGCTTCAGTACCCAACCCAAGTATCTGGACCAAATCCCGAGGAGTAAACTGGATGACCTAATTATTCACCCGAGCTTCAATCCTCTGATTATTTCCAGCAACATATCTAGCAGAGGCCCAGAATTGACGAAGATACGTCAATTGTATCACCGGGTTGGCAGTGAGAACCCTTCGAATTCTGGATTGTTGAAAGAACTCCAAAATAGGAACAAACTCTGATGCATTCTCCTGGTGGACGTCCAAATTAATCAAATAATTATGATTCCTGTGGAACTGTCTTTAAGCCATTTGCAAAATGATACAAACAACAACCAAACAAAGAGATTAGCAACAACAAATAAAGTCGAACTTTAAAGCTCCTAACATTTTCTAAACCCCTGAAACTCTTAGTTTCACTGGCTCTGAGAATGTTATCAACTTTAACTATCGACAGATAAGTTGAACGAAAAAATTCTTAACATTTACCAAAACCATTTGTTTTTCTTAAATTTTAAAGTTCAATATTATAAGGTAATTCGCACTTTCTAATTTGACTTATTTGAAAATTTTCCCATTTTGAAAATTTTCCGAAGTCCTAGAACAAGCAAATTCCTTATACACACACATATGGTGACAATACACACATATGGTGTCGGGTTTGATTGGATAATACGTGTTTTGTTTCATAATCTTCCAAAACATTTTTAGTTTTAATAAACGACACATTGAACTTTACTAAATTTAACCAAAACCATTTGTTTTTCTTAAATTTTAAAGTTCAATATTATAAGGTAATTCGCACTTTCTAATTTGACTTATTTGAAAATTTTCCCATTTTGAAAATTTTCCGAAGTCCTAGAACAAGCAAATTCCTTATACACACACATATGGTGACAATACACACATATGGTGTCGGGTTTGACTGGATAATACGTGTTTTGTTTCATATTTTACTTATTTAATTTTTTTTTAATTTAAAAATTTTACAAGTCATGAAACACGCATATGAAGTAACAACACGCAAATGGTGACTAAACACGCAAATGGTGTATTTTACTTAGAAACACGCATATCAGCCAAATGCGTGTTTGTTTTGATGACGTCATCAACAAACACGCAAAAACTGGGTTAGATGAGTATCAAGAACACGCATATGCATAAGAACACGCATACGCAGAGTTCTCACTTCTCAAATCTTAGTCCAGTTATTTTGAACACTAAAAACTCCTAAATAGGTACGAATAACTTCGTATATGTCCGATTTATCAATTTTTAGGTTCCATTTCTCCATCCAAAACGTGTTTATAGTCCCATTTAGTGATTTTATAACCGAAAATAAAACCCTAAATATTTGGCCATTTAAACACAAAATATGGATCTAGAAATCTAGTTAATCGTATACCTTTGTTCAATAAGTGTTAATGGTAGTGTTTCTTGTGTCTAAAACACGTAAGGATCAAGTTGTATGAATCAAGAAGGTGAACAATGCTCGGATAGGGAACACGCAAATGGAGAGGGATTTAGAAGGAACACGCAAATGATTTGAAATAATCATTAAATGCGTATTCTTATTCTATTTATACCCAAAACCATTTGTTTCACAATCCTCCAAAAAGTCACCAATTTTATCGAATCAACACGTCGAAATTAAAACTGTTAATGTTTTCCAAGGTAGTGAAACCATTTGTTTTTCTTAAATTTTAAAGTTCAATATTATAAGGTAATTCGCACTTTCTAATTTGACTTATTTGAAAATTTTCCCATTTTGAAAATTTTCTGAAGTCCTAGAACAAGCAAATTCCTTATACACACACATATGGTGACAATACACACATATAGTGTCGGGTTTGATTGGATAATACGTGTTTTGTTTCATAATCTTCCAAAACATTTTTAGTTTTAATAAACGACACATTGAACTTTACTAAATTTAACCAAAACCATTTGTTTTTCTTAAATTTTAAAGTTCAATATTATAAGGTAATTCGCACTTTCTAATTTGACTTATTTGAAAATTTTCCCATTTTGAAATTTTTTTGAAGTCCTAGAACAAGCAAATTCCTTATACACACACATATGGTGACAATACACACATATAGTGTCGGGTTTGACTGGATAATACGTGTTTTGTTTCATATTTTACTTATTTAATTTTTTTTTAATTTAAAAATTTTACAAGTCATGAAACACGCATATGAAGTAACAACACGCAAATGGTGACTAAACACGCAAATGGTGTATTTAGAGGAACACGCAAATGGAGAGGGATTTAGAAGGAACACGCAAATGATTTGAAATAATCATTAAATGCGTATTCTTATTCTATTTATACCCAAAACAACACGCAAACCCTATACCCACAAAGAAACACGCAAAAAGGCCCAGTAAGTAGAACACGCAAATAGAAGTCCAATTGGCTATGAAGAGATGGGGTCAAAATCCCATCAAAAAAATATGGGGAGGAAAGGATCGATGCTTGAGAGAGCCAATCCTCAGCCAAATCGGAGCCAATCTCCAGCCGACATCTGAGCCACCTCCTAGCCACTTTCCAGCCGCTTTCCAGCTAACATCCTAGCCAATTCCCAGCCAGTTCCCTAGCCAATTCCCAGCCGAAAGCAGCCAATCCCAGCCATTCCCTAGCCAATTTCCAGCCGCTTCCCAGCCAAACATCCTAGCCAATTCCCAGCCAGTTCCCTAGCCAATTCCCAGCCGAAAGGCCAACCCAAGACCCCAGGCTTTTCCCAACCGATTGAAAGCTAATTCCCAACACTAAATCCCACGTGAATTCCCATGCCGGTTAAGAACTATGTTTCCTTCCCTTGCTAGTTGGGAGCTTCCCTTGCCCTTGGGAAGGCTTCCTTCCCTTGCCCTTGGGAAGGCTTCCTTCCCTTGCCCTTGGGAAGGCTTCCTTCCCTTGCCCTTGGGAAGGCTTCCTTCCCTTGCCCTTGGGAAGGCTTCCTTCCCTTGCCCTTGGGAAGGCTTCCTTCCCTTGCCCTGGGAATTTCCCTTGCCCTTGGGAAGGCTTCCTTCCCTTGCCCTAGGGAATTTCCCTTGCCCATGGGAATTTCCCTTGCCCTTGGGAAGGCTTCCTTCCCTTGCCCTTGGGAAGTCTTCTTTCCCTTGCTAGTTGGGAACTCCCTTGCCCTTGGAACCTTGCCCTTGGGAATAAGCCTCTGGCATAACTTCTTTTCATTCCCTTGGCAAGGGAGCAAGGATTGATCAACAAGGATATGGACCGAGTATAAAAGTATATTATCATTATTCTCGAATGCCTCGTACTGACATTTTGGATTCGGCGGCCAGGGCCCATAACTGTCAAGGCCCAAATCACGATGTTGCCCTAATATGAGGCCTATAAATACCCAATCATCAATTGTCAGAAAAAAGGGAATTCATAATACATTCAATACAATTCTCTCACAAATCATTCATATAAAACACACACAATATCTTTTTAGAGAGAGAAACCAAGAGCTTTCTCACTCTAGGTTATCCTTTTATCACCTTAGGTTCGTTAAGAACTTAGTAGGTTTGCACTCTAAATTTTAGGAGATTAAAAGGATAACACGGTTAAAACCCCATTGTGATTGAGCCCAATAATTTATGCTCAAACATTGGCGCCATCCGTGGGACCTTGATAAATCACTAATTCCTTCTTCTGTGAAAGGCATCCTATTATATATTGTGGAGCTTGACTTGTGCCACAAACGCCATCATGTGAAAGGCATCCTATTATATATTGTGGAGCTTGACTTGTGCCACAAACGCCATCATGTGAAAGGCATCCTATTTCTCAAACAATTTATTTCTTGTTTGTTTCTTAATCTCTCATGGCTGAGGAATTTACTCCTATTTCTCATGTTATACCTTCTGGGTTGGGGAAGGGTGTTGATGGAGATGATTCTTCAATTATCAATCTGGAAACCTCTGAGATCTCTAATGTTCAAAGTGTCTCTGGTGAAAAATTTCCAGATTTTGGTCCTAGATCTAGTGAAGTGGTGACAAATGCAACTAATGTTGTTTTTGGTGGTGGATCTAGGTTGCCACCCAAGGTAAGCTTTGCATCTAGCCTTGGGTCTAGTAGTGTTAGTGTGGGACCACTTTTTGCCACACCTTCACCTTCACCAACACCCCCAACTAGTACATCTCCTAACACTATTCTTTCTTTTGGCCCTAGTCAGTTAAGTTCTTACATGACTAGCATGTCTAGCCTACCCATGAGTGGAGGTCAGGCACCTTTGTAATCAATGGCTAACTCCTCTCAATCTGTGACTATCCAGGAAATCCATTTGTTGGAATTGATAAGGTTAGCTGCCAAAGGCACTCAACAGGTGCAAGCACCACCACCTACTCCATCCCCAACAGATTGGTTCTCTCAACTTTCCGCTGCTCTAAGGCCAGCTCAGTCCCAACCTGTTCCCTAACCTCCCCCACAACCTACAGGCATAGAGTCTTTAATGAAGTTGTTGGTGGAAGAGCTAAAGAAGCAAAAGCTAGTTGAGCCTGCTCCTGAACCAGTCAACCCAGCAAAAGAGTTGTTAAAAATGCTAAAAGTTGAAACGGGAGAGGAGGTTGATGAGCAAGCAAGGGTGGCCACAGTGCCAAGGTCTGCAACAAAGTCAAGGTTTTGTGACTGGGTGGCAAATTATGCCTTCCCAGACGGTCAGAAGGTTCCCACTATCGTTGGCACTTACGATGGTACTAGGGACCCAGAAGATCATCTCGCAATCTATGATCAGGCCGTGTTAACTGAAAAGTGGGTGGATCCCGTGGCATGCTACTTATTCCCAGGCACCTTGCAAGGTTATGCCTTAGAGTGGTTTACCAAGCTTCCTGAGAAGAGCATCAAAGACTATGAAGATTTGAAGAAGAAGTTCATAGCTCAGTTTGTCCAGCAGAAGAAGCGTCAGAGAAGTCACTTGGAAGCTCACTTGATTAGGCAAAGAGAAAACGAGCCACTAAGAGATTTCATCACAAGGTACACTTTCAAACCTCCCTCACCAATGGCCTTTAAGTCTGGGAAAAAGAACATGAATCAATATTGTGAATTCCATGAGGACCACGGACATGATACTAATGCATGTAGACAGCTAAAGTGGGAGATCAAGAGGGCATTGGACGAAGGGAAGCTTGAACACCTAGTCCCAGGAGCTAAGCAAGCAAAGAAGAGCTTTGCATGACAAAGGAAGATGATGGAGGAGGATGATCCAGGAGAGCCTGAGGGCCACGTATACATATGGTCCATGAATAAGACAAATGACAAGACTCTAAGTTAGTATGGGTCCCAACCTCCCTCCTTTGAGAATCATCCTTCCCCCTTCTCTGAAGCATCTTGATGTAAGCTACTTTGCTAAGAAGTATCACTTTATATATTTTTATGTCATTTTACTTCAACTATGGTTATGTTTGTTGGTCAGATCATGTATCCCAACCTTATCATTATCATTAATGAGATATCATTTTCTTTTAGAAAATATTTGGTCAATAACTTGTTATAAGAATATTTTGACTATGAGACAAGCTAAAAGGGTAATCCGAATGAAAATTCCAGAAGTCAAGTGCTAAGATGGAAGAAAGAATTCCTAGCCAACTTCTGACACGGATTATAAAAACCCAAGTACTTGTAAAGGCAAGACAGACAAACCAAGTGCCTAAAGGCTAAGACATACCTCATATGTATGAGTGGAAACTTCAAAAAGGATAAAAGCTACAAAGCAATCCCCAGCTAACACTTAAAATGATTTTCATCTTCCTCACCCATGAGGATAGATACTTCTCACATGAAAAAGATAGATAAATAAATACAAAATGAACGTCTAAGCTAAACTTGGCCAGCACTCAGAAAATTTTCATCCTCTAGATGGAAAGCTTAGTTAACACTTAGAAAATCTTCATTTTTTCTCATCTACCGGATGGGAGTAGAGTGCTTCTCACTGAGAAGCAAGACAGGAATAAGACAAAGTCTCACCAAATGTGAGTCCCGAAGTGTAACAAGCCAAAACTGGGCCCGGCTGAACACTAACAAAAAATTATTCATCTTTTTATTCATCGGATAAAAAGGTAGGCACATCTCATCGGGAAGCGATATTTTTATTCATCTTTTTATTCATCGGATAAAAAGGTAAGCACTTCTCATCGGGAAGTGATATTGATGAAGGGATAGCAAAAAGATTACTCTACCCACATCAAATTCACGTCTTATTCATTCATTGGATGATAAGATAAGCGTTTCCTATTGGGAAGCGGCACACATAAAATTTAGTCATCTTTTAATTCATTGAATATAAAGGTAAACACTTCTCATCGGAAACTCGCAAGTAATAAAGTTTTTAAAATCCAGACAGTACAAAAAAAGAAGAAGTTATATACCTTTTCCTATCTTGTAAGTGCAACGACCAAGAAAAGAAGAAAAAGGGAGACAAAGAAAGATTTGTATCCTTTTCCTCTCTTTTTTTGTTCACAGATCTAATTCAAAAAAGTAAGGAATAATTGTATGATAAATTGAAAAGAAAGTAGTAGAAAGTTTGAATCTAAGCTTTTTGAAAGAAATCTTACCCTCAAACTTGGGGGACTTGACGATTATGGTGAGCTCTCACCAAATGAAACCCTAATTATATAGGTGTTAGAGCTAAGGAAAGACAAAGGCTGTCAAACCTTTGGAAAAGATTGATAACGCAGCGAAGCTAAGGGTGGAGGCTTATGACCAATCGATCCCTGGGAAAGACTCCAGTGGACCCCACTCTTGGCGAGACTTCAAACATACAAAAATGGCGAGCCTTCACAAAAATCCAAAAGAAGGGTTCACCTTCGAAGGGGGGCCCAGCCGAGGTGAGACTTGGATAAAGTTCATATCGGATCATAATTAATTGATATATATATATATATTATCGAGGTCTAAGGATAGACAGGAGAGAGAAGAAGCTCAAGCAAAGCTTAGAATGAGACTCATAAGAAGCCAACAAAACAAAGGAAGGCAGATGTAAAGCATCGGTGTGGGGCCCAGCAGAGGTGAAGCATCGGTGTAGGACCCAGCCGAGGTAAAGCATCGGTGTGGGTCCCATGCGAAACTTAGATCTTGGAGAGCCTTCGGCGAGCTATAGATAAAGACAAGGAAGATCGAATCCTGGGGTGGACCCCACTTCGAAGAGGCTTAGGAAAAGAAAGAGAAGAGTTATTGAAACTTGGAGTGGGCCCCAGCCTAGCCTTCAATGAGCTTAGATGAGAAAGGGGTGGCAGTGAAGTTTTCAATCTCCAAGACTTTTATAACTTTAATCCAAGCTAAGCTAATATATTTGTATATATTTGATCGGAGTGAGACCCAGCTAAAGATTCAATATCGAGGCTCAAAGAGAGAACGGCAGCAAGGCTTAGGTATGTCGAGGCTGGAGAGATGCCTCCTAAGTGGGGCCCAACAGAGGTAAACTTTCACAAAACGACAAAATCTATCGATGCTTAACTAAAGACAAAATATTGGTGAAGGTTGCGAAGTGATGACATGTGGTCTAAAGCCTGTCCAAAGCTTCGGCAAAACCGTTCGGATGGGATTATTATTGGGAGATATGAATAGGTAACAAGTATTCCTCTATATAATATATATACACGAGAAAAAGAATAAGGCAGGAAAGATGCAGAGACGAACATTGGTTAACTTCCAGCCGTATTCCCAGCTGGATCGGAGCCGATTCCAGCCGAATCCCAGCCTAAAGTGAAGCCAAATCCCAGCCACAAGGCCAGCCTCTTGCCAGCCATTTGCCAGCCGAAAGTGAGCCGTTTCCCAGCTAAATTCCCAGCCGAAAGTGAGATGTTTCCCAGCTAAATTCCCAGCCGAAAATGAGCTATTTCCCAGCTGAATTCCCAGCCGAAAATGAGCTGTTTCCCAGCCAAATTCTCAGCCACTTCCTAGCCAAATCCCAACTGAAGGGCATCAGAGTCTTGGCTGAAGTTTCTCACTTCTTCTTTGTTCGAATTCTATCCTTACTCCTTGCTACCAAATTGATAAGAAAGAAAGAAACAATAATATGTCCGTACTTCCTCCTCCTCTTTGCTTGAAAGTTTATGTAAGAAAGAAAGAAACAATAATATGGCGGTGAGTATAAAAAAGAAAGAAAGAAAAATGAGAAATTGGTCAAAGAATGAAAGATACAGATCAAGAATCAAGTGATGCGGTTTTTTATTATATATATATGTGTATGATGAGCAAATGGATAGCTTTAGATCAAGAAATAAGTTGGGTAACTTTTAATTAAAAGATTATACTTCTATCTCTTTTCCATGTTGATAGCCGATCCAAAAGAGGAAGAAATCTTTCAATAAAAAAAAAAAGAATCTTCGATCCCCCTTTTTGTATGTGGCGGTTCAATAAGAAAAAAAGGAAGGAAAGAGGAGATTGAAAGTTTTATACCTTTTTCTTGGACCTGCTTGTGGGATCGGAAGAAAGAAAAAGAAAAAGCTTCTTATAAAGAAAGAATAAAGAAATCAGAATGCTAAGGGAAAGGAAGAAGGAAATGAAGTTCAAATCCAAAACCCTTAGAAAAGTATTTTGCAATTTGAACTTGGGGGACTTGAAGAGATGAGGTCTAAATCCCATCAAAAAAATATGGGGAGGAAAGGATCGATGCTTGAGAGAGCCAATCCTCAGCCAAATCAGAGACAATCTCCAGCCGAGATCCGAGCCAATCCGAGCCATATTCCTAGCCGAAATCCCCAGCAATCTCAGCCAACCTGGAGCCGTTCCTAAGCCAAAATCCCAGCCGATTCCATGCTATGTCCCAGCCAAATTCTCAACCCTTCCCTAGCAAAATCCCAACCGAATGGGATGGGTCTTGAGTGAAACTCCTCATGTCTTCTTTGCTCAAGTCCTATTCTTATTTCTTACCGTTCACGTGAGGCTAGGGAAAGCATTGTTTATATATATATATAATATATATATATATATATATATTATATACATAGAAATATATATATATTTATTTATATTATGAGAATTAAAAGGTCTTCCTTCCGGTTGGGAAAACTTCCTTAGAAATTTCCTTACCCTTGAGAGGACTTCTTGAGGAGGGCCTCCTTGAGAATTTCCTTGCCCTTGGGAATGTGCTTCACCCTTGTTACTTGGGAATTAATAGTTTGGCATAGCCTCTAATTGAATAAGGATATGAACTGAATATAAAGCATAATAGAATTCTAAAGCATAATAGAATTCTCGAATGTTCTATTCCTCGTACTGACATTTTGGATTCAGAGGCCAGACCCATATCTGACAAGGCCCAAAATACGATATGCCCTAATTGCCAACCTATAAATACCTCATTCATTATTGTAGCAAGGGGCACAACATTCACAATCAATTCAATCTCAGATATCCACACAAACATTCAATATTCATTCATCACATTTTTTACGTACACATTCAAATTCTCTCTCTCAATCAATCATCAGAATTATCAAACATTCAATATCCTCCAGAGATCGATACATCTCTCTGGGAAAACCATTATTCACCTTAGATTCGCGAAGAATTTAGTAGGTTTGCACTACATAGTAGGAGATTATAATGGTTTTCATGGTTAAATCTACTTTGTGATTGAACTTTCAATCCTCAAACAGGCTAAAACGCGCAAATTCAGCCCAGTGGCAGAACACGCATATTAAGCCCATTTAACTAAAACACGCATATTTTACTTAGCCTATTTTTGATTCATGTGAACCTTGACTTTCCAAAAAGTCAACCTTCACGAACTTGATTAACACTTTGAAAATTCCCAAAGAATTTTCTCGAACTCGGTATGATTAACGAAAAGAATTCTTTAGAGAACACAATAAGACAGACACCGATTTTTAATTCTATACCACTATTCTTAACATTTTTCTCGATAAAGAGATTCTTGATAATTGTCACCACTTGAATTAAGACCCAATATGTCAATATTTAATGAAATACATAATACCATTGTTAAGTATTTGACAATAACATACATTGGACACAACAATGCTGTTTAATAAATTCAAATACAACAAAAATAAAAATATAAGATTGAATAACCATGATAATCAATCTCTCCATCTTTATTTCCGTCCCCGTTTGAATTTATATGAGTTGTTGATGTGTAAGTGTATTCTGCTTCAACTTTAAGCTTGAGCTTTCTCCATTCCGGACTGGATAGACTCAATTTTCATACACTTTGGAGATCATTTATCTTAATGGTTGGCCCACATCCAGTTAAGATAAATATTCTGCAAACACATCGCCAAACTCATGAGATCCATACAATAAATGTATTCATCTCAATAGTAAATAATTGAACTTGAAAACACTTAAACCGATATATAACAGATAATTAATGGCTGATTCTCCCAATTAAGATTAGAATCAAAGCCTTTATCATGTTAGCTCACACAATAAGTATGTTCTATTCAATTATTCAAAGTAAATTGCAAATCAAAATATCTGTCAAATACATCAACTCAGTGACTCTGTTTGACCTATTTTGACCGAAACCTTAAGTATTTAAACTTAATTTTTCGAGCAATTTACATGCAAGACCTAATTCAAGGTGTACCAAACACACTCAAATTAGAGTCTTGACTTACACTACATCCTTATCACGACACACGTTTATTCTGTGGTCACAAAGAACACAGCTAAGTCCCTCTGGAAACCAGATACCCTAATTAGCATTATCTTTCGTGCAATAGAACCCTTTTATTATTAGCAAGAACCTTATGAAGCATAAAGTTACAAAATCGATCACATTAATTTTAGAATCAAAATCACTCAAACAAATCTTGTAATAGTCATGCTTAATACTGTTCTTGCAATATACCTTACGGAGCATAAAGTTAAAAAATCGATCACAGTAATTTTAGAATCAAAATTACTCTAACAAATCTTATAATAGTCATGCTTAATACTGTTCTTGCAATATACCTTACGGAGCATAAAGTTACAAAATCGATCACAGTAATTTTAGAATCAAAATTACTCTAACAAATCTTGTAATAGTCATGCTTAATACTGTCCTTGCAATATACCTTACGGAGCATAAAGTTAAAAAATCGATCACAGTAAATTTAGAATCAAAATTACTCTAACCAATCTTATAATAGTCATGCTTAATACGACATATTTGAGCAGGTTCTAGAAGGACTAATTACTACAAAAGAGATCGGATATAGCAAATGAGTAAACTTAAATGCCATATGTTTTCGTCATGTCTCTTGCAGTAACGACTCCCCCTTAAACCATTATTTTATTTTTGTGTTGCATTTTCTGAATGTATGATGGTTCTTGAGAGATAGTGACTAAGGGTTTCTCATTCCAGTCAACTGGACTAGAAATTCAAAATGCGATCGATCAAAGTCCTTAGTGTAACCATCATAAATAAATCAACTTTGCATATTCATCATAGGATAACAACCATTATATGAATAATCATGCTATCACAAATGATTTATTAACAAGCATAAAATAAAGTAACACTTTATATATACTCGTTTTTCCTAAATACGTTCCTTTATAAACAAATTATAAATGACATATATAGGACTTGCACCATGATTTACAACAAAACAAAAGTTCGATAACCCATTATGTTATCTAATGAGATGTGCCTAGGACTCAGTCACCGATTACCGAAAATGCATGGTCCTCCTTGACTGTGTCCTTCGCACGAAAGATAAGCGCCTAGTTGCAAAACGGCACCCAAGCCTCAGTAGACTTGAATTTACCGTCCTTATCTTTCACTGAGACATTTGTCCAATATCCATCACTCTCAGTGGGAGTCCTGGATTTTGAAGTCTGTCTTTTGTTTCTCGGCACCCTCTCAGGAGATAACTCAATCTTTCTCCTGGGACTATGCTTCTGAAACATTAAGGAACGACCAGTCTTTACCGTTCCTTATCTTTCACTGAGACATTTGTCCAATATCCATCACTCTCAGTGGGAGTCCTGGATTTTGAAGTCTGTCTTTTGTTTCTCGGCACCCTCTCAGGAGATAACTCAATCTTTCTCCTGGGACTATGCTTCTGAAACATTAAGGAACGACCAGTCTTCACCGTTCCTGTGAAGCGATCATAAAAACATGTATCATCTTTACCAACACGATCAAAGACTTCTCGTTTTGGAGTGGGATTCTTCTTTGGAGTCTTACTACGAACTTGGTCACCATTTAAAGGCTTCTTGGGAGATGCACTTCTAGGTTTTCCATGTTCCCTAGCAATATAACTCGAGGAATTTCTAGGTGAACCACTATGTGTGGGTGAGTTCCCTTGAGAAAGCTTTTTAGGTGAAACACTCGTTGACCTTTCTTCAACATGTTTACCTTTGTTCTTTCTCAACTGAACATTCATATCTTCAACATCTTTGTCACTTGAGTCATTAGACTGCCTTGATCTGCTGGATTTACCCTTCTGCGGACATTTACTAGCCACATGTCCTTTCTCTCAGCAAATGAAGCAAGAGATTCTGTTAATGGACTTCTTTGATCTACAAACTGATGGACCTCTTGTATCTTCAAAGTGTGCTCTCTTAACTAGATTCTCTTGTTCAGGAGCTAGTATCTGAGGAACGGTTCTTTTTCTTGTTATCAACTTAGGATTTAGCACATCCTCTGTAAAGATTGGATCTAACTCCTTTTCTTCATATTGCTTAGCTGATTCTGTGGTCAAGGATGATGTTCCTTTTTCTTGTGTAAGATCCTCAAAAGTGTGCTCAAGGTCTTGATGATTGCTAGTACTTTGATATTTAGATAGATAATTTATCATACATCTCATATCTCTCATTTTGTTGAGTTTCCCATTTAGGTGAGTTATTTCAACTTTAGCATCTACCAACTCAATTTGTTTCTCAGTAAGTTTCTTAGATATCTTTCCAGAATTTTCTTGGCATAGCTCTTTCCTAAGAATCACTTCTCTGAGCTCTTCTTTCATGGCAGTCAATCTTCCTTGATCTGCTTTAACTTGTCTCTTTAGCTCACCCTCCTTTTGGGTTAACATAGCAACTTGTTGCCTGAGATAAGATCTGTCATTGACTGAATCATCAAGTAATGCCTTTATGTCTCTTGCAACATTTTGAAGATTACTAACTTCGGAGGATAACATGTTGGTGAACTTACAAATTTTCACCAACGAATGTAGTGAGAGCTCCACCAATTGCTCAGGTACATCTAACTTCGAAATGAAATCAATAAATTCTTCTGTACTGAGTCTTTGAGGAATTTCCACCTTTTGATCACCTTTATCTTCATCTGATACAAATACCTCATCATCCTCTGAAAGAATACTTGTGTCAAAGATTTTTTCTTTGTCTTGTTCAGTCTCTGCTGTATAATCTTGTTCATGTCGAACAGGTATATTTGAATATTCAGATAACAGTGTGAATTCAATGGCACTCATATCTTCTTCATTTTCTTCTTGACGATATTGATCAGCTTCTATTGTCATGGTGTAATCTTCCTCAGGGAGTTCATCATCTTCATTCATCATTGAATAATCAACATTATCAACATACTCATCATCTTGAAAAGAATCATCTAGATCATCTGCTATGGCACTATCTGAGTAAATTTCAGCAAGATGTGCATTGTCTTCTTCATTGACCTTAGAACTCCAGTCATATGATCCGTCTTGTTGTTGGACAACCAAGGCTCTTGAATTACTTTGATCAATTAAGCCTTGTTTTCCATTAGACCCATCAATGTATGACCTTTGTCTAGAGGTGTTTGAAGATGAAGGTACTGTTCCACCTTGATTGAAGTTCTGACGAGTCACAATAGACCTATCATCCTTCTTAGGTCTCTGGCATTCCCTAGCAAAGTGTCCAAAGCCCTCGCAATTGTAACACTTTACTTTTGACTAATCAAAGCCAAGCTTGGAACCCACAACCTTTCAACCTGTTCTTGCCAAGAACCGTTTAGTCCGAAGAGTCAACATGGCCATTTGCCATTGTAAATCAATCTCTTCTAAGTCTAAAGGATCAATTTGTTCGTAGTCTTCATCTATAAGACTAGGATCTTGAACCTTTCCTTGGATAAACTGTTCATATGATGTCACAAATGACGCAAGAACGGATAAGTGACTTTCCGCACATTTGACACTTATAGGCACGGTGGAACTAACACTGGAGGTAGGATATCCACGGTTGCCTAAATTGTCGCTCTGACTTGAAACAAGACATATGTTCCCCTCAGAGTCAAACAAGATCTTTTGTAAGTCAACATCTTCACTCAGGAATGCCCTTGTGCTTCCTTCAGGGGAACCTGGACTTACATTGATCATAGGCCTACCGTAATAAAGCTCAGGAATCTGAGCATTATTATATCCTGCTTCCTTCCTTTTTAGTTTCATTTCTTGTCCCGAAACTTAGCAACTATCTGAGTCAAGGACATATCAGAGAAATCTGCTTTTTCCTGCAAAGTAGTAATGTAATTACTCCACTTTTCCGGCAAGGAGCTAAAAAATTTCTCGACTTTTTCCTCCTCAGAGTAGGTAACCTCAAATGCTTGCAACTCAGCTAACAAATGATAATACCTTGTAATTAGTTGATCTAAGTTTTCACTTCTTAACCCATTAAATACATTATACTGATGCTTTAGAAGGTCTCTACGATTCTTTTTAAGTGTTTCATCCCCTTCACAATGATTTTTTAGTGCTAACCAAAGTTCTTTTGATGTATTGAATCCATTAAATACATGTAATATTTCTTGTGGCAATGACATTTTTAAACATGATAGTGCCTTTTTCTCTGCCTCATACAACTTTTTATTAGATTCAGTCATATCTTGGTAAGCATATACTTTGTTAACACCACTGTCCTCATATGTTGGGGCACTATATCCTTCAGTCATACAAGTCCACATTCTAATATCCGTGAATTGCATAAAGGATTCGAATCGACCTTTCCAAGAAAAGTATTGGTCAATGATCATCAGTTTGGGTGGTGAATTACCCTTACCGGTCTCATGGTCCATTAGTATCAATTGGTTAAGATAATTTGCTGCCATTGTGTATGTGGTTTAACAAATAAACACGCAAAAGCACAGTAACACGCAAACTGGGAACACTCAAATGAAACGAGCAAAAGTGTAAGAAACACGCAAACCACAGAAACACTCAAACTAGAACACGCAAACCATGGGAACACGCAAACTAGCTTGAAGAACACGCAAAGTACAGTACCAAGAACACGCAAAGTACTGTACCAAGAACACGCAAAATACAGTACCAAGAACACGCAAAGTACTAGCTTGAAAAACACGCAAAGTACAGTACCAAGAACACGCAAAGTACTGTACCAGAACACGCAAAATGGTATTTTTTTCAATCTTTCTTAGATCTAGAACCCGATATTGTTACTTGATCAATGAAACCTTGAGAAAACAGTTTTAGGATTGAGATATGTTTATTTTTGGTGTCAAGTTTGAATCTTTCATTCAAACGAACCCGAAAACACTTCTCCACCTAAGAACACGCAAAAATAGGATATCCAAACCGTGATCAATCTCGAACCAAGGTTGTTAAAAACCTATGGCTCTGATACCAGTTGTAAGTCCCTCGGGTCTTATTCTTCTATCGAACCGAGATTGACTGAAGGATATGTCGAGGTGCGGAATTCCTCGAGATAACCCACAGTTTTTATATCTACCTTTTATGATATATATATATATATATATATATATATATCTATATTAATATATATATAATATATATATTAATATATATATATATATCTGTTAGGACCAGTTTACTGGTAAACTGGCCAGTCTCCAGTTGCACCTGGAGACCTAGTGAAATAACTGGAGACCCAGAAGATTTGTCCAGAAATATATTGAAGTCCAGTTGCACCGTACAGTCAACGCAACTGAAGACTTCCTCCAGTTGAGAACTGACCAGTTCAAGAATCATTCCAGTTGAAGTCGAAGACAACAAATGGAAGATAGAGAATGGCAATGGCAGCGAAGCCCAGTTGACATTCTAGTCAGTTACAAACTGGAGACCATCAGTGGAAAGCTCTTACAAAGCTTTACACTGATTACGAGGAATTGACTTTTGTGCTTTATGTCCTTTTACCCGGATAATAAGACTTATCTTATTATTTAATTACTAAAAGGTACATAAAGCTGGTTGAATAAAGTTGTTTTATCCTGCAACTTTACACTGCATTTTAAGGAATTAAATGCTATTCCTTAAATGCTCTCAACCACATTTGTACGGCCAAAGTTAACATCCCAATGTTAACTTTGCCTATAAATACAACTCATTCCACAACAAGAATATTACTTCTTCAAATACACTTCGATAGATTTCACACTTTGCATACCTGCAATATTCTTGGTGAACTTGTGCAATATTCTCTCAATCGTAAAAAGGAACATTTCACAACTTTAAGTGTTTCGATTGTTTAGAGAAATTCCGAGTGTAGATCAATTGTAGTTCATAGGTTGTTAGGATATTTACATTCTTGTATTATCTTGTTTCCGCAACAACCTTGTAATTTATTTAACATCAATAAATAAATTACACTTGAAAATTACATATTGTCTTATCAATTTATCTTACAAGTATTTTGTATTATTGCATTGTTCTTTACTTATTGTCTTTTAAATAAGTAATCTATCTAGAACTTGGTATATACACACTGCAACTGGTCGTCTCCAGTTCAGTGCATATATTGCAAAGTAACTCCACCATCGACATAGAGGTGTCTTCAGTAGTACCATCTATTGAGTTGGGACTTACAATATCTTTTGCGTGAATATAAACACTCGTATTTGGTTAATATAGTGAGGCGGCTTTCCGAACAAACCTTACCAACCAACGTGGTAATCTAAGTCTACAAGCCAACCAAACCGGGTGTGTGTTTTGCGGTTCGTGCGTGAGTCGAGTACCAACCACGAGATCTACTATGCGTGTTCTTTAGTTTCTCTCTCTAGGTTTTGCTTGTTTCTCTCTCTACACTCTTGTTGAGAACACACAAACACACACCCACTATTTATAGGCAAGGGCCAGGAACACTCAAAACCATGTGGGTTTGAGTGTTTCCATGTCAGGCCCATAAAGCCCATAAGGGTTTTGGCCTGTTTGTGTGTTTCCCTGAACACACAAACTTTTGAGAGTTCTTCTGAACAAGCAAGCATTTGCTTGTTCCCAAGAAACTCTCAAACTATTTGAGAGTTCTTCTGAACAAGCAAACTTTTGCTTGTTCCCAAGAAACTCTAAAACCATTTGAGTGTTCTTCTGAACAAGCAAACTTTTGCTTGTTCCTAAGAACTCTCAAATGACACTTAGGAATATTTGAGTTAATGTTTCTACTGCTGTAAAACGCAGAACCAACATTAACTCAGCCAATGTTTCTACTGCTGTAAATACGCAGAAACAACATTGTTTATATTACCTATTGGAAGTGTATATTAATTTAATGTTTCTCCTACTGTTAATACGCAGAACCAACATTAACTTATCTTCCCTTTGGAAGTACATTAAGTTAATATTTCAACTGTTGTTATACGAAGAAACAATATTAACTTAATTACTCTTTACATGTAATGTCTACATTCATGTCAAGAACCTGCAAAACAAAAATAATAAACAAACATATAAACATAAAAGGATCCCAATATGATCAACAATATATGCCAAGATAATATTATTGACAAACGGTAATTACAAGATAAATTACAAGACTTGAATATATATAAATATACATCATACATCTAGAATGCTCTAATCACCGAGAAACATGCACCAACAAAATGGAGTTATGGAAAGAAAGAATCGTACACTGATAGAAGCTGCCAGAAGTATGTTATCTGAATCTGGTCTTCCCACCAGTTTTTGGGCTGAAGCGGTGGCAACAGCATGCCACACCCAAAACCGGTCAGTTTATGTCAAGAGACATAGGAAGACTGCCTATGAAGTGCTCAGGAATCGTAAACCAAATATTGGATATTTCCATGTATTTGGTTGTCCAGATTATATTCTTAATGATTCCAGTCAGCTTGGAAAGTTCGATGCAAAAGCTGATGAAGGTGTGTTTCTAGGCTATTCAGATATTCGAAAGGCCTTTAGAGTTTATAATTATAGACTTCAAAAGGTTCATGAGACAATTCATGTCACATTTGATGAATCAAATGATGCAATCAACAAAAGACCAAGTCTTGATATCTCTCCAGTTGTTCCATTAAGTTTTGGTGAAACTGACCAAGTTCATCAGTCAGATATTTCACCAGAAGATGTTTCTAGTCACTCCAAACTGGAACTAGTACAGATGAAGAACTCCTCTAGTGATACTCCATTTTATCCCTCCATCAGTTTTAATTTACCACAGAAACTGGTGATTGGATCAGATGTGCATGCCACTCTAATATCAACACCATTTCAAACTCCTCCAACTTCTCCAGTTCTTCAAGAAATGCTTTTAAGTGAAGAATTTCATGATGCAAATCGTGACCTCATTGATTCTGATGAGGATGTTGAAGTAGTTTGGTCTGATCCTCCTCTAGAAGCTACAATAACTGAAGAGGTTCCTCAAGTGACTTGCACTGATATTATTGTGAGAAATCCTGGTCAATACTCTAAATGGACAAAAGCACATCCAATTGATTAGATCATTGGAGAGTCCAGTGGAGGGGTTCAAACCAGAAGAGCCACTAGCGAACAATGCTTAAATGTCACCTTCTTATCACTGATTGGACCGAAGAAGATTGACGAGGCTATGGCAGATCCAAGTTGGGTAGAAGAAATGCAAGAAGAGCTTATCCAGTTCGAAAGGAACAATGTTTAGGAACTTGTTTCTTGTCTACCAGGGTTGAAGAAAGAACCCATAGGTACAAGATGGGTCTACCGAAATAAGATAGATGAAGATGGCAATGTTGTAAGAAACAAAGCCAGATTAGTTTCCCAGGGTTATTGTCAAGCTGAGGGCGTTGATTTTGATGAAACTTTTGCTCCAGTTGCTAGACTTGAAGCCATTAGAATTTTCTTGGCTTATGAAGCCCATCTGCAGTTCAAGATCTACCAGATAGGTGTCAAAAGTGCGTTCCTAAATGGAACTTTACAAGAAGAAGTGTATGTTAAACAGACTCCAGGACTCATTAATGAGAAGCATCCTCACTGGGTATACAGACTGAACAAAGCTTTGTATGGTCTAAGACAAGCCCCAAGAGCCTGGTATGACACTTTAACTAAACATCTTCTCAAAAATGGCTTTAAAAGAGGTGCAATAGATAATACCTTGTTTATTTTGAAAGAAAAAGGTAGTATCTTACTGGTAGAAATTTATGTTGATGACATTATATTTGGGTCCACTGATGATGCAATGTGTAAAAGGTTTTCTAAAATCATGTCATCTGAGTATGAAATGAGTTTAATGGGTGAATTAACATTTTTCTTGGGTCTTCAGATTAAACAAACTGAAAATGGAATTTTCATAAACCAAGAGAAATATGTCAGAGATTTGTTAAGAAAATACAAATATGATTCAATCCCTTCTAAAACCACACCAATTGCAGCACCTTTAAATTTGGACTCTGACCCAACTGGCAAACCAGTGAACACCACTGAATATCGTGGTATGGTTGGTTCACTGATGTACTTAACTGCCAGTCAACCAGATATAATGTTTGCAACATGTCTATGTGCCAGATTTCAGGCTAACCCAAAAGAATCACATTTGCATGCTGTTAAGTGCATTTTCAGATACCTAAAAGGGTGTCCTAGCCTTGGTCTTTGGTACCCCAAATGTAACATCCCAAACTTTTCATGTTTGACTATTTGACTTTCCCGTTAGTTAACTTCATTAAGTCTATGTGTCCTTATGTGATTAAATTTTTATATGTTTAATGTTCAAAGATTAATACGATGTTAATGAAAGTAATTAAAGTAGAGTGATGTAATAAAGTGCTTGTTAGTGTGTTAAGTCTCCCGGTAAGTAAATTAAGCTAAGAAAGTGTAACTTATTGGGTTGATGGCCAGGGGTTAGAGGGCAATTAGGCAGCCCTAATTGTCACAAAACTTCTGCATCTTGTGTGTAAAGAACCCCCAGCCGATTCCCCTCCCTCTCCAAGCAAGTTTCCTTCAAGATTCGACCATTTCGTGTCGTTTTGATCAAGTTTTGTTTAGATCTTAGATCCCTTACATCAAGTGCAACCGTGTAGGTAATATAGGTAATATTCTCTTTGAAATCTGATTATTTAAGTCATAGATGTGTATTCAATCCAGGCCATGGGGTTTGGGTTGGGTTAATTGATTAAACGTTTACCGATTTCATGTTATTCGGGTGATTCAATGAGAGATCTATGTTATAAAGGATTAAAGGAAAGATTGATGGATTAAAGTCATCAAAAGTATTGTCAAAAAGGTTAATTTTATGTCTTCAGGTCGAATTAATGGTGTGTGTTCGTATGGAATTCGATTTAAGGTTTGAAAGTTGGGATTTTGGTCGAACTGGGCGATATGCGGTACATGAGCCTTTCATGCGGCGCATATCTGCTGAGTTTTGCAAATTGGTTTTCTGAACGGGCCCGATATGCGGCGCATAGACATTATATGCGGCGCATATTTTGTGTGCTCAAAATGTTGGAAGTTTCTGTGACGAATTTAAGTGAAATATGCGGCGCACATAAGTTCCATGCGGCGCATAAGTGCTTAGTTATAGATTTATGCGGCGCAAGAATCCTCCATGCGGCGCATAAATGAGTCCAGTCTGCTACTTAAGTTTTGTTTAGCTTATAGATCGATCTTATACTCATTCTAGGTTGTCGGGAGCACTTAGCAAGCATTATAAAACACTCTTAACTTGTTGGTAAGCTGTACCAAGGTAAGATACACTACTTTGACACGCTGAGGGTTCAACAAAAACATGGTTTCATATAATAACTTCCCAAATGTTATCTTGTTTGCTTATGGGTATTCGGGGTTACACAGGAGGTGAAACGGGCTATGTAAATGACCATTGAGGCCTCATATGCAGTCCCTATGATATGAAATGAAATGATATGATATGTAATGATATGTAATGATATGTAATGCCTTGAGATGTATTGAAATGTGCATGATTGTATGGCTTGTTCATCTAGTTCACTAGACTTAATAGGTTGCCATGACACGTGCACGTTTACGGGCCCAAACGTAAAGATGTATATGTGATAATTGTTTAGGTAGTGTAAACACCTAAACTATATGAGATGTGAAATCGAGCTCGTAATTTAGATGTGAAAGTGTTAATCTTAACCCGTACTTGCCTTTGCCCGGCGGGTGCGTAGATGTGGTTGCTCGGGTGGCTCCTTGCAACATGGTCTTAGATGTGAAGAGTAATATGGGAGGTCTGATCAGCCCCACTTGTCTTGAACATACGGATTACTCCTGGTTTGGCTTGCCATTCCTTAACGACATGTATGAACAGCCGTAAGGTTTGTCCGTCTAGTCGGGTGTGACTTATGTCACAACTACAAAGATGTTTAGATGTGATATGTGAAGATGCTAAAGATGATTAGGCACAATTAGGATGACCTATCCTATATGAAAGATGTTAAATGCAAATATGTGATGTTTTGTGATGATATGTGCCTTAATGATGTAATACGACTTTTATATAATGTTTTAATTGGACAAATGTTTTATTAATGATGTGTTATCTTACTTAGCTAATTCGTTAGCTAACACTTGTTTCTTGAAATGTGTTGTCCCCTCGGGTTTAGCAAGTTTTGTGGTGGATGATGAATAAGAGCGAGGCATGGGTAGATTGACTTGAAGATGGCTATAGTTTACCCATAGTGTCTACTCATTTTAGACTTTTGCATTATGTTATGATATTTTTGACTTGTATTCGTATTGTGGTCGGTTGTTTCATGTTGGGCAACCGATGGGTTTCCAATTAAACTTGTTTTGATGATATGGCTAGTAACACCAAGTAATAAATGAACCAAACAGATTTTGTGGTTTGGACTTTTAAAAGTTTACTTCCTCTTTCTTTTGACACCGTTAGGCGAAAATTTTTGGAAACCCATATTTTTAAACGATAGGTGTTACATCAAAGGCTCGGGGTTAGATCTAATGGGTTATTCAGATTCAGATCATGCAGGTTGTAAGATAGATAGAAAGTCAACAACTGGAGGTTGTCATTTCCTTGGAGGAAAACTGGTGAGTTAGACCAGCAAGAAGCAGACGTCAGTCTCTATGTCCACTGCTGAGGCAGAGTACATTTCTGCGGCCAGTTGCTGTGCCTAGATTCTCTGGATCAAGAACCAGTTACTAGATTATCGTCAAAAATATACAAGGACCCCAATCTTTTGTGACAACACCAGTGCAATTGCTATATCTCACAACCCAGTAATGCACTCAAAGACAAAGCATGTTGACATCATGTATTATTTCATTCGTGATCATGTTATGAAAGGAGACATTGAAATTCATTTCATCCCCACGGACAAACAACTTGTTGATGTTTTTACAAAACCTCTTGATGAGAAAACTTTTAAACATCTCATCAGCGAGTTGGGAATGCTAAATCCTTAAAACTGGAGACTTTGTTATGAACGCGTCAGTGACACTGATGAAGTTCTCCAGTTGAGGAGATCCAAATAATCTTTGCTCGCCTTGCTATCAAACGCCTTTGTGATACTATCTTGGCACTAATTGATTTATGGATCATCATTCTAGGGGGAAAGACTCAAAATATTTTTCTGACTAAAATTTATTTTGTTCGAAAAATTGCAACTGGAGAACTCTCCAGTGTACATGTTTTGTCTTATTTTAAAACTGGTGGTCAACCAGATTTCATAACGTTAGAAATACTTGGTCAATTTTTGTGACACGTGAAGGTACTCAAGTGTTTAAACCCACTCACAACCGTCGCATGACGTGTCAAAGACTTTTTTTTTGTAAAAAGATTCACTTTTTATGGGAATTGTGAAAAGATAATGAGCGCGTGGGAATACCAGCCGTCGTAGCATTTAATGCTGACAAGTTGGTATTAAATATTTTTGAATTTTAAATTCTCAATAAATCAAAATATCAATTGTTTTTGAAAATTTGGAGATTAAAATATCTGTGTATTTACTTTGGGATATTTACTTCCCTATAAATACCCCCACATTAAATCCTTTTTCCTTTACTTCTTCACATTCCTTCATTTACTCCCCCAATCATCAAAATCGCTTCTTTTCTCTCTCTGTTTCATAAATCAAAAACCCTAATTCCCAAATTCTATTTAGTTTCAATTTCAACTTGTAGAAAAATGGCTCCTAAATCATCCAGAAGTAGAGATGTAAATCTACTTACTGTCCCATATGCTCCGTCATCAGATGTCAAGCAAGCATCTGGTGCCCCATCAAACCCTAATCTCATAAAATTAAATCCCAATAATCCGATGGCCAGTTTGATGGAAAAACAAGGGGCCGATACCCTTATTGGTAGAATCCAAAAATTCTTGAAGGATTCTCCCATCGGCCCCACATTCTCTACAAACCCACGCAAGATGTTTCACGACTACTTGTGTTAGTTTTGGTATACAACCAAACTTAATGATGACTGTTCAGCCATCAACTTTACACTAAAAAATGGAACAGTCGAGTGTACTATTACTGCAGAGACGTTGAGGGATGCCCTTAACCTCAACTACTGGAGACAAGGAGAGTCTCCAGTTGTTATCTATCAAAATATCAATTTCAGGCAAGTACTCCTTGAAATGGGACACAAGCAGTGTCTTGAAATGGTGTTCTAAAAATAAAAGGAGCCATGACGGTGAAAGGCCTGACACCATCCTGGAGGTACTTTTTCATTCATCTCGTTGAGAGTATGGGTGGGAGTTCTGGTGGTTTAGACCAGATTAACTCCTCACAAGTAGAAATAGCTTACTGTTTGTGGAACGGATTGAGAGTGGACTTCGCTGAAATTCTGTTCAGAAGTCTTATTCAGAAACTGAAGGGCACCAGGGGACTTTGCATCCCTTCTCCAAGTATCTCTCACTCTTCTTTAAACTTATCTTGGGCAGTGAAGAATACAAAAATACAACATCTTTATTCACTGTCCCAGATCTGTTGAGGAATCTTGACTCTCTTGCATCTGAAACTGGACAGGTTGAGATTCCTCCGAGAATGTTGCTGGCATTCTTTAAAACCGACGCACCAATACCAGGTGGCTCGAAAAGGCAACTGGGCGGGCCTCAAAACAATGAGGGACCCACCGGTTCATCCTCTGGCAATATGATAGTTGTTGGGCCTGAACAACAGTCTATCCCTGCCAGTTCCAGTGTGTCAGTTCCTACAGATGCAACTGGATGCCTCCAAAAAGGTCCTCCAGTTTCCCCAACGGCTCCTAGAACTAAACATCCTAGGAATAAGTCAGTACGAGCCACTGACACTAGAAACCCAACCAACCCTTTAGTATCCTTACAATAGGATGCTGAAGAAAGTTAATGGGAAAAACCGCAAGCAACCACTTTCGAAATTTCTGTTGGAGGAAGTGGTGAAGAGATTACTGGGTCCGCCCAACCCAGATTAGAGTCCGTGTTTGCACCACATGAGTCTGGCCAAACTTCTGACACAACTCTTGCACAAACTGATGATGTTACTTCCCAGTCACAAGTAGTAACTGAAGTTCAAATCTCTCCGGCCAATGAAGTTATGATTGGGGATAGAGCAATTGTAACTGAGGCAACCCCAGTGACCTCTATTCCTGGCGATGATGTCACCACGGCTGAGCCAACAACTGATGCAACCATCCAGGAAACTGGAGAAGTTCATCAGGAGGCTCAACAACATGTTCAACCACCTGAGACATTCATGGATCTGGACATGGATGTTAATGAAGGTGAAATCCTAATAGAGTCTTCGGACTCTGATGGAACAGCTTCAGATACTGAGATACTTGATGCTTCTGTACAAGCTCAAGACCCTTTATCTCATATCTCGCCACCAGAAGATCAAATTTCAGTTTCACCATCCCACACAAATGAGCTAACTGAAATTCCACCCTCCACATCAAGCTATGTGTCTAGAAATAGACATATGGCACAACCACCATCATCTGGTATGATCTCTCTTTTTAGAGATAGATCTATGCCACCACCGCCGCCGGCTAATATACTCGGTATATTCAGCCACTAGATCTTTCTCAACGTCCTTCTTCCTTTCCAACATCTGTTTGTACTTCTTCTGCTACTGAGCCATTCACTGAAGTTGTTACACTTGATGTAACCTCTCTAGTGGCTCCAGTGGCACCTGCTGCTGGTCCAGTGACGCCTTCCTCTCAGTCACTGGACACTCAATTTGTCTCCTTTACAACCGACATCCAAAACCTTATTTAAAGGGTGGGGGATGTTCACAAGACAATTGAGAAAAATGCCAAGTCAATCTCCAGGTACAACAAAGACAATCTGACAAATCAAAAAGTTGTGGACCTGGGGATCAACAAGTTTGCAACAAATGAAGACTTGGTATTTAAGAAGCTGAATGAGTTGGTCACTGGCTGTAACACTCTGTCCAGTTCTCTTAAAGGAAGCCTTTGACCTAACTCAATCTAAAGTCACAACATCTATCTCCAACTTACTTGGCAACACTGTTCGATCATCAGAAACTGAACTAAAGGAGATAGAAAGACAGGTCAAGGAATTGATTGAAAGACCTGCTCTTAATGTGACAGAGCTTGGGCAGCAGTTGGCAACTTCAGTTGGTCAAAAGATAGAAGATACCTTGGCTGCCAGAGAAGAATAATTGGTTAAAAAGGTGATGTCTGAGATCACCAAGATTGCTCAGGTTGATCTGGTCTTACTCACTAATGAGATCAACCAGTTGAGGGGTAGTCTTAATGCTCTGAACACCCAAGTATCTGAACATTCCAAATCCATTGATAAACTGGCCGCTGAAGTTGCAAAACAGAAAGAAAAGGAAGTGGTGAAAGAGAAAGAAGTTGTGAATGCTGGTCTCTCTCCAGATGATGCCAAATTGTTACAAGAACTGAAGACTGGTCAGGCACAAGTTGCTGGTAATGTGCTGACCCAGTCGAGAGAGACCAACCATCTTTGGAGATCATTTCGCTTGATGTGCACTACCTTCAAGGAGTGCAAGGACATACAAACGTGGCAGAGTCTTGACCGGTTGCCCCATAACAATACAAACGTGGCAGAGTCTAGACGCTGCCAAGGGGGAAAGAAGTGCAGTCCTTGCACCAACAAGTTCAAGTGAGAAGGAAATAGTGGTAGCTGCCAGTACTGATGCTGGTCAGCTGGTTATAGAAAAGTTTGATGATGTTACTGATAGGGGGAATGATTATAAGGGCAAGGGCAAAGCAAGTGATGAAACTGCCCTGGAGCTGGTCACTGATGCACAAATTGACATGCTTGAAACTGGTAATATCGATCGACTTCCTCCAGTGTCTGAAAGTGAAAGCAAAAGATTGGCTGCAATTGGCAATGCCTTCAAAGAAAAGAGAAAGCAAAGAAAAGAAGACCAAAGGGTTGCCAGGGCTCAAATCTTGGATTTGGGTGCCTTAGATGCCAATGATGCCGGCTTGTTGGGCATCATACTGGAGCAGTATGCAAAATTAAAACATGATCAAAGGATAATGGGAGTTGTAATGGAAATGTTGGACATTCAGCTTGACCAAGATTATCCAGATGAAGAAGTCGAATTTGATGCCAAGACAATTAATGTGTCAGTGGAGAAGGCAAGAGAAATGAGGGCTGGTGGGATTCAAAGAAGAATCGAAAATGTTCAGAAAATTGTTAAGAGGGTATTGAATCCACCCAAGCCAAGGGCACAACCAAAAAGAAAACCTTGGCCCAGAGATGCCGATTTAAGGATATTCGTTGAACCATCTAGTGAAGTGTCGAATGAGGATATCAAGGCTGCTGTGCATTCTGCCTTATCTGGATCTGTTAAGATTTCCAATGAAACTGAAGCCAGAGCCTACTATTCATCAATTATGGCAAAGAGAAAACACAATGGCAAAATCAATGGTGTCAATGTTGTTGTGAAGCCAGGCACTAAAGTATTTAGAGTGCAAGTCAGTTACAATAGAGGGCCACTAGTGACAACTGACGATCCATCAGTTATGCAGTATGGCTTCAGCGAATGGGAAGAGATGGTAAACTTTTTGGAAGCAAAAGAAACGAAGAATAGGTTTGAGAAGGCTTGGATAAATTTGTTAAAGGGCAAGATCCAACATAAAGAAAATCTGGAAAACAGACTGAGGATTGACCCTGAAGATTCTCAACCTATTGGTTCGTTGAATAAAAGAAGAAGAACTGGTGAAGGGCCATCTGATTAAGTTCTACTTCTTTGTTATCATCTTGTAATTTTATTTTGCAATCTTGTAACTTATGTAAATTTTCAATTTCTTGTATATATGAAGTTGCCAGATTGTAACCCACAAGGTAGATAACTGATTGAATCTAACAAACTCAAAAGAAATACCCAAGGCATTTGATGATCTATAAAAATGCCTTGAAAAACTAGATAGATTTAGTCAAAACAAGTCTTTCAATGTTCATACTTTGTATAGATACAAAACTTGAAAAGACTTGGCAATATTTCAGGACAAATAGGGGGAACTTGTTAGGTCCTGTTTACTAAGAAACTGGAGCGTCTCCAGTTGCATCTGGAGACTAGAAGATTTGTCCAGAAATATTAGAAGTCCAGTGGCCAGTGTACAGTTGATGCCACTGGAGCTTCACTCCAGTTGAGATCTGATCATAAACCTGAAGTCATTCCAGTTGAAGTCGAAGACAACAAGTGGAAGAAAGAGAATGACCATGGCAGCGAAGCCCAGTGGACATTCTATCCAGATCAAGACTGGAGAACCATCAGTGTAAAGTACTTACAAAGCTTTACACTGATTACGAGGAAGACCTTTTTACTTTATGTACTATTAACCGGACAATACACATTGTCTATGTTTAAAGTACAAACGTGCATAAAGTAGGTTGGATAAAGTGACTTTATGTCTTACTTTATCAAGCATGTTCAAGGAATTAAATGCAATTCCTTAAATGCTCTCAACCATATTTGTAGGCAAGGTTGACATCCCAATGTCAACCTTAGCGTATAAATAGAGGTCTTTGCACAACCAAGAAACAACTTTGCATATTCAGACATTTGCATTCTTGGTGACTTGTGCAATATTCTATCAATCACAAAAAGGAACATTTCACAACTCAAAGTGTTTCGATTGTTGAAGAGAATTTCCAAGTTTAGATCGATTGTATTTCATAGGTTGTTAAGATATTTACATCTTTGTATTATCTTGGTTCCGCAACAACCTTGTAATTTATTTAACATAAATAAATAAATTACACTTGAAAAATACATATCTTCTCACCAATTTACTTTACAAGTATTTATTTATTTGCATTGTCTTTTACTTATTAATATTGTCACCTTAATAAGTAATATATCCAGTAACTTGGTATACATTCATTGCAACTGGTCATCTCCAGTTCAGTGAATATATTGCAAAGTAATCTCACCATTGACATAGAGGTGTCTTCAGTTAGTACCATCTATTGAGTTGTGACTTACAATTTCTTAAGAGTGCATAACCTTTATAAAAGAGGTGCACACCCATTGAAGAAGATAGAAAAAAAAGGAGGTGCAAACCTTTGGCCGGAAGTTGCAGGTGTACCGCCGGAGTAATATAGTTTTTGCAGGTCGGCAAGTGTGGAGCCGATAAAGGCAAATATGATGCATCTTTTCTTTCAATGTTTTACTAGTTGCCTTATATTTTTGAATTCTTCAAAAGTAAACCTTCACACTTAAAAGCTTTTTTATTTTAACCCCTTTAAATTTAAAAGCTTTTTCATTTTAGCCTCACAGTCATATGTTTCAATATTGCAATAAATTAAATATATGTTGTTTTTATAATAAATTTTCATCATTTTTGGTTTCTAAAAAAAAAAACTAATGATAATCTATTAGTTAACTTCAATACGGTCATTTAAAGTTTATATTTGTAGTTTGATGACATATGGCAACTAACTTGATGATAAAAAAGCTTCTTATATTTTATTTATTACTCGTATATAGTTTGATCAGTGTTAAATACTATGGCTTCTAGAAATAGAACTCAGAGGTTTGATCCTCATCTCATACAAAGGTCAGAGGTTCTTTTCTACCATTTAGGTAGAAATGGAAGCAGCCTCTCTCTTACCAGGTAGATGTAAGGTCTGTCTACATCTTAACCTCCCCCAAAACACCGTCGAGATATTGAGACCCAAATCCGTGAAACACGGCAGTGGGCAGTTCCTTTACTCGTATATAGTTTGATAGATGGATAAATATACAATATTTTTAGATAATTAATTATGTAGGATAAGTTAATTTAATGTTTATATCCTTATGTCATTCAATTGCATAAGTTGATTTTAAATTTAGTGTGTGAATCTAAGTTATACAATATTTTTAGATAATTAATTATGTAGGATAAGTTAATTTAATGTTTATATCCTTATGTCATTCAATTGCATAAGTTGATTTTAAATTTAGTGTGTGAATCTAAGTTATACAATATTTTGAGTGTGTTCTATTATTAAACTTTTTTACATGCTCGGGGCATATATTTGACCATCTAGCCCGGAGCATCTAAATCCTCAAGACCGGCCCTGATTATGTTTATAATTTGATTCAATGTTTATATCCTTATGTTACGAGTTCAATTGCAGTTTGATTTATGTTTAAGGATTTTATGATTTGTATAAGACGTTGATAAAAAAAAAGCAACAACAGATCCAAAACCCAACCCGAACAAAAAAAAGAAATACTTTTCAGAGTTTTACTGATGAGAGAATATCATTTAGTTTTGCATACCCTTGTTTGAATTTCTAAATCCGCTACTGGTGGACGAATACACGACGAGCCAATCGGGGGACCTAATGATGAAGTGATGACTAGTGATGACATTTTACATATTTTTTTCCATGACTCATTTCTTAAATTCATATATCTACTTTGGCATTGATTATGCACCGAACCGCGTAAGCTTTATAGGGTTTTAGGGTCAAGTGGGATTTGGATTTATGTTTTGTTGGCGATTCCCCGAAGGTAGGGAAATGCCTCTTTACGCCAATTGTGATTATTTTTGTGATCGGCTAATGATGTGATGACGCCGAATTAATGAGAAGTTCCTCTCCTTTTATAGGAGAGGGTTTTCTTGGAGGAGAAGATTACGGTTTAATCTTTTCCCCTTAGATTTTAGTTGTTATGCTTACCCGATTTCTTCCTTAAGATAATGATGAATATCTTCTTATCTTTATAAGGGATATATCTTAACTAATTAATTAAATACTTCCGAGCTTATGACCTTTGTTATTATGCTTTGTATACACGCTCGTAGGGGTATATCATCAAGCCCCCAGTCTAATATTATAGACTGCAAAGACTATGATTTTAGACTTTTCTTCTATTCATACGTCGTAAGAGTCCAATTTAGGTGGTCTTCGAAGGCAGCATTCGGAGGACCAAATATAAACAATTTGATCCTTTTCGAGGGTGAAATAAAGGTGACTTTTTGTGGAAGGGCTAATCTTGGCAAGCGTCAAAAGATAATGGGAATCTTTAACTTTTTGCACGGTAACCGAAGCGGTAGGTGGGGGTTATTTTAAAAGCTTTGCCATTACAATTTAAGATATTTCATCTTCTTCTTCTTCATTATCTCTGAAATTTCAATTTGCTTCTTTCATCTTTTTTCTTTGTGCCTCTTAATCGCAAATGGCTCGTGCTAAAGCAAAAAGGACAATAGGTGGCGATCAACCACAGTCTACACAAGCCGGTACATCTGCTAGTGGAGAGGGTTTTCTTGGAGGAGAAGATTAAGGTTTAATCTTTTCCCCTTAGATTTTAGTTGTTATGCTTACCCGATTTCTTCCTTAAGATAATGATGAATATCTTCTTATCTTTATAAGGGATATATCTTAACTAATTAATTAAATACTTCCGAGCTTATGACCTTTGTTATTATGCTTTGTATACACGCTCGTAGGGGTATATCATCAAGCCCCCAGTCTAATATTATAGACTGCAAAGACTATGATTTTAGACTTTTCTTCTATTCATACGTCGTAAGAGTCCAATTTAGGTGGTCTTCGAAGGCAGCATTCGGAGGACCAAATATAAACAATTTGATCCTTTTCGAGGGTGAAATAAAGGTGACTTTTTGTGGAAGGGCTAATCTTGGCAAGCGTCAAAAGATAATGGGAATCTTTAACTTTTTGCACGGTAACCGAAGCGGTATGGGGGTTATTTTAAAAGCTTTGCCATTACAATTTAAGATATTTCATCTTCTTCTTCTTCATTATCTCTGAAATTTCAATTTGCTTCTTTCATCTTTTTTCTTTGTGCCTCTTAATCGCAAATGGCTCGTGCTAAAGCAAAAAGGACAATAGGTGGCGATCAACCACAGTCTACACAAGCCGGTACATCTGCTAGTGGAGAGGGTTTTCTTGGAGGAGAAGATTAAGGTTTAATCTTTTCCCCTTAGATTTTAGTTGTTATGCTTACCCGATTTCTTCCTTAAGATAATGATGAATATCTTCTTATCTTTATAAGGGATATATCTTAACTAATTAATTAAATACTTCCGAGCTTATGACCTTTGTTATTATGCTTTGTATACACGCTCGTAGGGGTATATCATCAAGCCCCCAGTCTAATATTATAGACTGCAAAGACTATGATTTTAGACTTTTCTTCTATTCATACGTCGTAAGAGTCCAATTTAGGTGGTCTTCGAAGGCAGCATTCGGAGGACCAAATATAAACAATTTGATCCTTTTCGAGGGTGAAATAAAGGTGACTTTTTGTGGAAGGGCTAATCTTGGCAAGCGTCAAAAGATAATGGGAATCTTTAACTTTTTGCACGGTAACCGAAGCGGTAGGTGGGGGTTATTTTAAAAGCTTTGCCATTACAATTTAAGATATTTCATCTTCTTCTTCTTCATTATCTCTGAAATTTCAATTTGCTTCATTCATCTTTTTTCTTTGTGCCTCTTAATCGCAAATGGGTCGTGCTAAAGCAAAAAGGACAACAGGTGGCGATCAACCACAGTCTACACAAGCCGGTACATCTGCTAGTGGAACTCTGGCTCCTACATACTTTCAAGGTCGCCAGAAAAGGTCTGGTGTGAAAAGCAGACACCCCGTTGTTTTTACCGATTTTCATTCGGATTCAGAAGTTGATAAGGCTTCATATCGTGAACTGAGAACAGAGTGGGCCCGCCTTCGTCAAGAGCTAGTTAGGGTTAAAAGTAGGGAGGCCCGTTTGAAGAATGATTTGCAGTTTGTTGGGGACGAGATTCGTCGTTTATCTCGTGATGTGGAGAAATCCATTCTTGTCGTTGGCTTACGTGGCTCCGTTAAGCGGTATCAGGAGAAGTTGAAGGAGGCCAACGAAGTTTTTGATGATTTAAACCAAAAGCTTTCAGTTTCTGAGAAACGCCTTTCTGAAAACAATATTTATGTTGATGGTGTTAGGGAAGTATGGGGGAAGAAGTGTGAAGAGGTGCTCATCTCAAGATCCAGGAGGAGCAGTTGGAGAGATGGAGGAAAGAAGTTATTCCCCATGTTTATCAAACTGCTTTTGCTGATCCTGAAGCTGCGAGGCGTCTGGTGGAGGTAACAGCTGCTTCGGAGAAGATATCCAATGGTATTCCTGATGCTGTATAAGACTTAGTTATTACTTTTAATTATTGTTTGTTTTTTTTTTTTTTTTGAATGCAATGGTTCTCTAAAAGGCTAATTGTTGTTTTCCCCCCCTTGTGAAAATACATCCCTCCGTCTTGTAGTTCCGAAGGTATTAGTTATTTTTCGTAAGTGCTTGGGGGTGCAAATGCACGGTACCGAAGGGACCCCCCGCGGCGTTCCATGTCTTTTATTTTTAGGTGCCCCTAGGGCTGCATGGTTTCGAAGGGACTCCCTCCGTCGTTCAATGTCTTTAATGATGATGTATCCTATACGGAGCTCCAACTCCGTACCTGAGGAAGATACGAAGACACCTTCGCATAGGTAAAAATTAGTTATTCTAGATCAGATTTATATACCCGGAACGGAGCACAACCTCCATTTATTATACTCATTCCGGAGCTCCCAAGGTAGTAACACCCAGCTCCGAAGGTATATGATAAGAGATCGGATATGCATAGATCATTTCCATGATTATCCGAATAAAACAAGTATACTTAAGTCCGAATACCTCAGACACGGCTCATTATAAGGTCATCATAAATCTTCCTAAAAGATAGAAGATATCCCTAAAGGAGGAAGAGATTTACCCTAACTTTCTTACCCTCCGCTCCAAGTTTTCTACCCTCTATATAAAGAGGAGATACCACACGACATAGAGGATGATGAATTCACTCAACACATATTAACCTAGCCGACCACTCGGTTTGGTTCGAACTAAGCATCGATCAGGAGTAAAGTGGCCATAACTGTCCCTTTGACCTTTAGGGAATCGCCTGCAAATCACCTCTGAAACCTACACACCCCCTCGGTTATGCCATAGTGCGATTATTTGATCAAACATTTAATTTTGTTACCTAATGAGGGGGATCTCAGACGTCCCCGGGAGGGCTGAACCTTCAGGAACAGCTCTCTTTTGACACGTTTGTGTCAAACTTAAATTCACCCATTATTACGACTAATGGCCACAATACAGCAGCAAGTGATGTACCAAAATTCCAGAGGCAGGATCTAGATAGACCCGTGCTTATGCCACGAGGTCAAAGGCCCACACAGATCTGTACTTACGACACCACAACAACGATATCAAAGATACGGGTCCAACCCCATGAACCAAGAAAGATCGCATGCCCTTGGAGACACCTCCCTGGCAGAAGGACTACAAACAAGAGCCCCAATAACATCGAACTATCCAGGAGACCCTAATCGAGCACCGACATCAGCAGATCAGGAGATATACAGCGCATACGTACAAGTTAACTACGATACGTCAAGCCCGGTATCACAAGGTCAAGACCGAGACAGGTCAGTGCTGACATCACAAGGTCAAGACCGAGACAGATCCGTGCTGGTATCACAAGGTCAAGACCGAGACTGGTCCGTGCTGGTATCACAAGGTCAAGACCGAGACTGGTCCGTGCTGGTATCACAAGGTCAAGACCGAGACAGGTCAGTGCTGGCATCACAAGGTCAAGACCAAGACAGATCCGTGCTGGTATCACAAGGTGAAGACCGAGACAGGTGCGTGCTGGCATCACAAGGCCAAGACCGAGACAGACCTGCGCTAGGGTCACAGGGTCCAGAAAAATGTACACCTATAGAACCGCGTAGTCAAGGTCAGTATGGGTCGGGGCCCACCCCTCCTGACCATGGAAGATCACCAGCCCCTAGGGTTACCTTCCAGGCAGATGGGCCACGAATAAGGACATCAAGAATAACGAATCAGCTTGGAAACACAAACCAAGAACCAACATTAATAGATAGAGAACTTAACGACGCATATGTGCAGGCGAACTATGACGTGATATGTGCGATAATTAGGCGTCTAAGAGAGACAGGTCAGGTCTATGAACCAGAGCCGATAGGTCGGCACATCTATGATGAACAACGAATAAAAGAGATAGAGGGAGGACCAGAACAAAACATACTCACCATACCTTCGACAGCAAAAAAACAATTCCCCAAATGCACAAAGTAACCCCAACAAAGACGGAATACAGAATCTCCAAACGGGAGCTCCGGAGAGCAACGGATCTGACCAAAATCAGATCCAAAACCACCACCGATGGAGAACAGCATCAGGAGAAGCAGGTGAAGACAATGACTGGGGATATCCCTCGCATGAGTGGGAAGTCCTGGACATGTCACACCTAGAGCACACACACAACCCTTTTACCAGTAACATACAAAACCACCCAGTACTAGAAAAGATGAAGTACCCTCAACACCTAGGGTATTATGATGGAAAAGGCGACCCAGATGACTTTTTGAAAAAATTCATCGCGACCGCAATAATCCAAAGATGGGACATGCCAACCACTTCCCAGGCTTTCTCCTACTCCCTAACGAACGATGCAAGGGAGTGGATTGATGGCCTACCGGCAAAGTCAATACATAGTTTTGAAACCCTCAAAAACAAGTTTAGGTCGCAATTTAGTATGCAGAAGAAGTACCGTAAAACACACGTGTCGGTGTGTAACATAAAGCGACAAAGTGGAGAAACACTTAGAGATTTTGTTGCAAGGTACACAAATGAAACTCAGAAGATAAAAGGGGTACCGGAAAGGCAGAGGATATCAGGAGTCATCCACGGACTACGGGCAGTTGAGCTAGTTGAGCATCTCATGACAAACCTACTAGAGACATATGACGAATTAATAGCCAAAGCTCACATCGGGCTTGACGTCAAAGAAATGAAAGGAGCAGAATACACCTTGGGAAAACGAAGGAGAGATACGGATGATATAGGAACTGTTAAGTTTAACCATCAACAAATAGAAAATCCTCGATGGGGAAGCAAAGCCAAGGAAGGTAGAAGAATAATACTGCTAAAGCTGACAAAGTCACCAAAAGATATCTTGACAACGGAACGGGTAGCACAAACCTTCCCGGCCCCACCAAGATTAACAACTCGGAAAAGGGATCGAGGAAAATACTGTGAGTTCCATAAAGATTATGGACATGATACGGACCTGTGCCGAAATCTCCAAAAAGCCATAGAAGAAGCAATAACACTTGAAAATTGCAACATCTTCAAAGGGAGGTAGAGAAAGGAGCAATGAAAGCAGAAGTAAAGGACAAAGCGATAATAGATTCACCGCAGACACAAGTCATCACGATAGGTAAAGAGCAACAAACCAAAGAACAGAGCTAACACAATACTGAACCAGCGGATCAGGTCAGAAAAAATCCAGAACCAATAAAATTGCTGACCGGGTCCGCCAAGAGAGAGACACGGTCGAAGGGTAAGGATGAAAGAGGAACTGCGACAGAGGTTCTATCATCCAACTCGCCACCTAGAATGATAGGGGCGAAAGAATACATGACCAAATCAATGGGAGGGTTAATACAATTACATTAATGAAAAAGCTCACTCCGCGAAAAGAGGAAATTTGCTACCCCTACGGTAGCACGAGGAAGCAAACTAAAGAAGGGGATTCGGAAGAGGTAGAAGGAATGATCCAAGAGACTCGCCCCAACAAACAAAGACTCCGAATAATACAGAGCAATAAAAGAAAGCTAGCAGCTAGGAACCTTACTATGTAATGTCCTCCTGCCAATTATTTTCAAGAAAATAAAGCTTTCAAAACCCCAAAGATCGATCAAAAATAAAACGCGCGTAACAAAAAAAACATATATAAAGACTTTATGAAAAGCTGTAAGGGGACGCCCGATAAGCATCCATAAAGCAACTACAACAACGTCATAAGGCGACTACCATAAGACAACAACGTCATAAGGCGACTGCCATAAGACAACAACGTCATAAGACAACAACGTCATAAGGCGACTGCCATAAGACAACAACGTCATAAGGCGACTGCCATAAGACAACAACGTCATAAGGCGACTACCATGAGACAACAACGTCATAAGGCGACTGCCATGAGACAACAACGTCATAAGGCGACTGCCATAAGACATTACAAAAACAGTGGAAAACCTATAAAGAACAATACCCGAAGGAATAACAACCACAAGTATTCAACAATGTAGCAGAAAAGGATCATCTTAAAAAAAAATATATAGGGAAAGACAAGTCCAAGGGCAAGTCAATTCACAACGACGATATTTGCATTAGTCGGGAAGGAGACGCATCAGGATCTGAAGAAAGGGCACGAAGATACGAAGAATTTATATCCTCCAGCTCATTCATATCCCTGTTCAACGGACCCAGGGTGTCCTCAGCAAGTTCGCGACCACTAAGGGAAATACGACCTTCAGTAGCAAGAGAACGGATCAGTTCCGATTCAGCATCAACCCTATTGGCGTTACACAAGTTGGAAATCTTCACACCAACTTCAGTACCATTCAAAAAAGACTTACAAGCATGAGGAATCACATCGACAACAAGACGCCTATACCTTTCCTTCTGATCAACAAGAATAAATTGATTCTGCTCTAATAAGACATCCTTGACAGATAACTCTTCCTTCAAAACATTGATCTCATCCCCTTTAGTTCGAATCCCTTCACGAACAGACTCAAGCTCAGCACTTAAACCACTCAGACCAACTTCCAACTCCGATACCTTGAATTCCAACGATAACTTCTCTGATTTAAGCTTTTCAAGCTGCTCACAGGAAGGACCACTATCCTCTGAAAGTTTGCGAAGTTTCAAATCCAATACATTCCCAATCACAGAAGCATGGAAGGAAGACTGATTGAATAGTTCAGAAAGCTTCGACACATCCATACTCGCTAAATTTGACAACCACCCGAAGGGAGCAAGAGATTCAATACTGCGGTGACAAGAGCGACCATCCGGAACCTGTAAAAAAGGGTTAAACCCTGCAGAAACAAACATACGTAAGAAGAACAACATCCGAAGAACAGCCACAAAAAAAGAAGAGAGAGTAAACACATACCAAGAGTCTCATTCAAATCCTCGGCTCGCTTTGCTCTCTTCTTAGAAGAAAAAACACCAGGCCCCCTCGCGGAAGTCTTCTTTCTGCTTCTGAGGCGGCCAGCAACGGTGCCCTGTTCGTCAACAGAACGATCACAATTATCCCCACTAGTAGGGCAATCAGACACCTCAATGACAGGACGAATAACTGGGTCATGAAGCATGGTTTTACTCGCCTCACAAACTGTTTGCAAACCAACATCATCAGCAGTTTGTACATTAGAGCCTCCGGGAGGAAGCTCCGGACCTGAAACCTCAACAGAAGGAACGGCTTTCAGAAAAAACTGGGCAAGAAATGATTGCCTATTAATCATCTGCTTGAATGTCATTTCTGCAAGAATAACATATGACAAAAAAAACAAAAAGGAAGGAGGACAAGTAAGGAGTCAACGACAAAGGCAGAATAACATAGGAACGCTTCAAACCCTAAAACAGAATGAATCAACGATAAAAAGAGAAATGGCCAGATTCAAACCCATCGAAACCATCTAAGGCCACAGTCATCCTCATCTCAAAAACCAACAAAAGGGAAGACAATAAAATGGGGCCTACAACATTCAAGGATGAAGCAATAAAGGGAAACCTAAAATAGGGCTGAGTAAATAACAAGAAACCAGAATCTAAAGACCGACTATATCTTCATCTGTTAAAGAAAATGTTAGGGTTTTAAGTTATTACTCTCAAGACAATAAAGAATCCCTACTTATATTACGGGCATGGAAAAGAAGAATCAAGTTATGCGCACATACATCTTTAGAAGAATGATGCCAGAAATAAAAAAGAAAGAAGAAGAATCGCCAGAGAAATTCTCGCCTACAAGAAGAGGTGAAAATTTTATAATTGAAAAATAAGTTTTTATAGATAAAGATGCTAAAAATCCTAACTGTCTAGCATAATTTAGAGATACATACTAAAAAGTCTCATAAATTAGTTTTGGCTTAAGCCGCGTCATATTAACATTTCCGGTGGCCCTCCGGGGAAACGAACTGGAAGGCAACCTTTTGTTCTTTGAAGTCTAATAAGGCAGCCTACGGATAGCCTCTCTAATTAGACTGGGGGGCTTGATGATGTATCCTATATGGAGCTCCACCTCCGTACCTGAAGAAGATACGAAGACACCTTCGCACAGGTAAAAATTACTTATTCAAGATCAGATTTATATACCCGGAACGGAGCACAACCTCCATTTATTATACTCATTCCGGAGCTCCCGAGGTAGTAACACCCATATCCGAAGGTATATGATAAGAGATCGGATATGCATAGATCTTTTCCATGATTATCCGAATAAAACAAGTATACTTAAGTCCGAATACCTCTAAAAGATAGAAGATATCCCTAAAGGAGGAAGAGATTTACCCTAACTCTCTTACCCTCCTCTCCAAGTTTTCTACCCCCTATATAAAGAGGAGATACCACACGACATAGGGGATGATTAATTCACTCAACACATATTAACCAAGCTGACCAATCGGTTAGGTTCGAATGAATCATCGATCAGGCGTAGAGCGGCCATAACTGTCCCCTGACCTTTTGGGAATCGCCTACAAATCACCTCCGAAACCTACACACCCCCTCGGTTGTGCCATAGTGCGATTATTGATCAAACATTTAATTTTGTGCGTGTTCTAACCTTAGGACTGTATCCCTGCGGCTCTTATTGTACGCTATGTAGGAGTGATGAGCGTTCATTTTGTGATAAAAACCCCTATCGAAAGGCATCATTTCAATGTCTTAAATGAGTTAATATTCTGGAACTATCGGTACTTAATGGATTCTATGTTTATGCAGGTTCACGGAAGATGCGAGTGAGGGTAAATGGCATCAAGTGACTCAAGATGAAGGCCTATGAAGTTACAAGACACAAGGAGGTGATTCGGGAGCCGAACGAAGCGAAACGAGAAGCACCAGGAGCTGCCAACGTCGCTGGCACCTTGCCAGCGCCGCTGACCCAAGCCCAACGCCGCTGGAGCCCATCCAGCACCGCTGGGAAGCCCAGTTCAGCAAACCGACTCAAATCACTATTTAAGCCGAAGCAGCCCTCAAAACCCTAGGAGAGAGCCGATTCAGTAGCCCTAGCCACCCACATTCAACCCTAGGTCGACTTTGCAGATTCCAAGGAGGTTTTGGAGCTTCTAACACCTTCCGATCTTCATCCTCAACCTAGATCTACTCTTTTATTTTACTTTCAGTTGGTAAACAATGTCTTTCATCTTTTCAGACTTTGTTATTCCTTTAATATTGGTAGGCTAGTAGGCTGAATACTTGTTTGGATCGATGTGATCATGTAGACATTTATCTATTTACTTTATTTGTTAGATCTGTTGGAGTGTGTTTTACTGTTTATCGTAGTTCCATGTTTTACTAGTTCTTCATATTATTATCGGTTCTATATCCAAATATATTAGTTTAATTCTGATGGTTGTCTATGATCATACACTAGGACTAATATGCTAGGATGTAAAACACTAGTCGGTCTATAACTAGATGTAAAAGGTGATTCACTTATAACTGAGGGATCCAGAACCATAGTAATTAGGATGAATAGAACACGATGCTTAACAATGTCAGACGCGATCCAGTGACATGGAAACGTGCACTGTGTTCATCGGAGGGAATTATTATCTGGCCATGGCTTAAGAGCCGGGTAACTTAAAGATGAATTAGTAACACAAACTTTAGGTCATTAATGCTTAAACAATGAATCTAACGAGAATTTGTTTATAGGACAGTGTGAGTCTAGGGACAACACTTGTTAATTAGGCAAAGTGAATCTAACGAGAATTTGTTTATAGGACAGTGTGAGTCTAGGGACAACACTTGTTAATTAGGTAAATGAATCTAACGAGAATTTGTTTATAGGACAGTGTGAGTCTAGGGACAACACTTGTTAATTAGGCAAAGTGAATCTAACGAGAATTTGTTTATAGGACAGTGTGAGTCTAGGGACAACACTTGTTAATTAGGCAAAGTGAATCTAACGAGAATCTGAGCCGTGATTAAGTTTCCAACAATCTAGCAAGTAGGTAGAATGATATTTGGTTGTACCATGAGATCGGAGATGCCAAACAAGTATTTTAATTTAATTACTGTTATTTGTTTTTTCAAACTATTTTCAGACTAAGCCTCTCGCTGAATAAGCGGTTGCGACTTCTATTTATTTTTCAGTATTTTAATTAGTTTAATAGGAAATCGTGACAACCCCACAACCGCTAGAATTACACGTATTACTAGATTAGGTAAAGCAACGCGTCCCTGCGAACGATCCTGTACTTATCACTTAACTATACTACATCTGATCGGGTCCCCTATACGTTAAGATGTGTGTGTTTTGAGATATTTACTTGTACAACTTTTATAAATTTAAACACCAAACAAAAACCACCCATCAAGTGTTTTGGCGCCGCTGCCGGGGACGCGACGCATTCTTAGTTTAGTAGTGTAGTTCGATCCTACTTCGTGTTTCGGCACGAGGTAGTTACTTTTCAGTACTTAGGTTTAAGTCATTTTAGATTTTAAAAGCCAAATTAAGTTTAGGTCAAATTAGGGTTTAGTAGTATTTTCATTTCATTTTTAGTTTAAGTAGTATAGTTTAATTTTTCATTTCATTTTTATATTGGTGCGTTTGACGTTTTTCTTTGAGTTTTGCAGTTTTACTTAGGTAATCAAGCTGGAAGACAAATCGAAGAACAAGGACACTAGGGCATCATCACCCGATAGGTTTAGGATACAACAGTTAGAAGCAGCCTCATCCAACCCACCGAAAACACCAACCCAACCGTACTCACCTAGATCCGAAATGGACGCCTTTGACAGACCGATGATGGAAAGGACGAGAGCCGTAGCACCCGCACCGGGATCGGCTATAGTCCCATCAAACTTAGGAGATTCGTTTTCAGTCAAAGGCAACCACCTCAAGTTAATCCAAGACAACCAATATGACGGCCGAGCCAAATCCGACCCCCATAAGCACGTAAGCAGGTTCACAAGTTTGTGCAAAATGTTCAAATACGGAGGAGACGTCACCGATGATGATGTGAACCTTAGCTTATTTCCGTCGTCTCTCACGGGAGAGGCACATGCTTGGTTCAATGAGCTCGATGAAGGTACCATCACTACATGGAATCACCTTCATGAACAATTTGTCTCGCGATTCTTTCCCCCAAGTTTAGCTAGAAAAATGCTTCGAGACATCAAGGCTTTCAAGCAAGAGGAGGGTGAATCACTAGTTGACGCATGGAAAAGGCTTAGGGAAATGATCAGAAACTGTCACGGGAATGGACTAGACAAGGATGAGATCATGAAAATCTTCTTCTATGGTTTAACCAAGAGTTCCCAAAAGGATTTAGAGCTAGCCGGCGGTGGTAACTTTTTTTACAAGTCTACTAATGACGCGTACAAAATGATGGAGGATATGGTGCAAGCTAGCTTAGCTCGAGATATGGATGATACGGATCGAGATAGGAGGACAAGAAGGACCGTGGCTAGCATCGAGAGCAGCTTCGACAAAGAGTAATTCATGAACTTAAAGCTTTATCTAACCGTTTTTCTACTTTTGAAGATAGGTTGGACATTATGGACAAAGACCTCAAGGTGATTGCACACGGGTGCAATAATTGCGAAGGAATGCACTATACCGAGGATTATGAAGAGGAAGCTACCGAGTAAGTCAATTTTGTCCAGAACCAATACCGAGGAGGCTATCAATGAGGACTATTCCAAAGAAACCCCGGTAATTCTAACTTTAATTCTAGTTATGCTAGAAATAACTATGGTTCTCTTCAAAACAGGTGGCAAAGGAGTAATGGTCAACCCGAGCAACCAAGAGTGAAGAATGAAGTCAAGGAGGATCCGATTGTCAAGCTCACCACTATGATGGAGAAGTACATTGAAATGAATGACAAGAGGCACGACTCCTTAGCAAGCTATACAAGGTCGCTCAATAAGAAGATAAGTAATCTCAATCAAAAGGTTGACGAGGGAGCAAGAACTTGGAGAGGAGGATAGATAGATTGATTGAGCAGAATGCAAAGAAGGAGAATAGCTCAGTTCCAAGGCAAAACATCCAAGGCGGTTCAAGCTCAACTCAAGGACGCCCGAGCACGAGTCAAAAGTACCAACCTCCAATCGGACGCAACGAGAATGTGAACGTCATGTTCACAGAAGGTAATGACTCTACTGAGCTTTCTAATAATTTTTGTGAAGTGTCCAATCAGGTACAGGTCATACGGGAGCCAAACTGAGAAGAAACAAGCAAAAACGCTAAAATGGAATCTGTCCAGGTACCACCAGCGCCGCTGGCTGCACAAGCCAACACCGCTGGAAGCCACCAGCGCCGCTCAGAACAAGCCAGCACCGCTGGAGAGCCCCAGCGTCGCCACTGGCCCAGGCCCAGCGCCGCTGGTAGGTCCGTCAGCCCAGATTCGCGCGAAACTTCATTTTCAGCTGTTTTTCAAGGAGATGTCGAGACCCAATTCGCTTCAAAGTGCAAAATCAAAGATGGGGATGACTTGGACAGTGGGGATGAAATTCAAGATCCCAAGGCACCGGTTGACGGGACACAGCTACCGTAAGCATCTGACGATCCATGAAGTTTTCTTATTCCTTGCACTATTAATAATGAATATTTTTCATGTGCATTAGCTGATTTAGGGTCGAGTATTAATGTTATGCCTACTGTGATTTATGAGAAACTTACCCTTTGTTTGCTAAAACCCGTCAACATGAGCATTCGGTTAGCCGATCCGACTTACCGACAACCGAAGGGGATTGTCGAACGAGTCCATGTCAGGGTTAAGGAATTAGAATTTTGGACTGAGTTTGTTGTGCTTGATTCATGTTTGATCCAAGGATCGTATGGACCTTCGATCGGGAACAAGGAGGGGTTTTGACCGATTTAATGGGGATTCCATACCGGTGTAAAGCTTTGAGAAGCTTAACGCCATTGTATCGGAGGTGTTTGTGTTGGCGATGGAGACTCCTCCGTAGAGAAGCCGGCCACCTTAGGTATTATGAGGGTGAAGAGAACATGTCTCAATTATTGGGGAGGACCTCTATTTATAAGAGAAGGATAGTTTGGAGGAAAAGCTAAGGTATTAGGGGGTTCCCTAATTGTTTGGGGAAAAGATACGGTTGACATGTTTTTGGGGATATACATGCTATATCTTTAATATATTTAATGGTGCAAGGGATATGGGCAAATCCCTTGACTTTAGGGGGAAGAAATATGAGATTTCCTCCATATTTGGCGGAGCTCCGTTCTGACGAGGTGAGCTCCGTTATTCTGACTGAGGTGAGCTCCGTAATAGGATCTGGGACATTCTGAGGTGAGCTCCGTTCTGATGAGTGACCTCCGTTATTCTTACTGAGGTGAGCTCCGTTCTGACGGAGGGGAGCTCCGAATTTCTGGCAGGAAACATCCTTAACCAGCCTTCGTAATAGCAGATTTACATACGGAGGTAGGTCTCCGTATAGGGTATATCATCAAGCCCCCAGTCTAATAGGAGAGACTGGCAAGAGGCTGTCGTATTAGACTCCAAGAAAATATCAACTGGCTGTAGATCCGAATAAGTTTTCCATGATTGATGTCTCTCGTCTGGTATTTAATTGTTCCGTCTTTGTCCTTTGGCCATTAGAACATTTGGTTATCCGGCTTTTTCCTTTCTAATAAATAGGGGAATTACCTCAATGTCATGGTTGGACTGTTGGAAACTTTGGTCGGCATGATGATCTGTAGATGAGACTTTCATGTCCATCGGAGTTGATGTTTGTCATCTCCGGCTTTCTTCGTGCGTATAATTCATCTTAAACTCGTGATACTCTGAGCTTCATGTTACCGTACTTCTTTCGGGGCTTCCTAGGTCACTTCGAAATCTATGTATCCCAAACTTATTTCCCTTGTGATGGGTGAAAAGCCGGTTATAAAGCTATCTTATTTGGAATCAAATAGGATACTTCTTTATGTCGCCCAAGTGTCTGTTTGTTCGCGTATGCCATATCCGTAGGTGATGGAGAAGCTTTTAATCTCCAATGTTTTCCTTAGTTGCGTCCTCCACCTACCCCCCACCCCCCTTCTCACTTTCCTCTCCCAACACACAACCACAACACCCAACCCCGACACCACTGCCATATCCGTAGGTGATGGAGAAGCTTTTAATCTCATATGTGAACTCAATGTTTTCCTTAGTTGCGTCACTTTTTCTTGAGAAGGTTCTGAAGGTGGGTTGGTGATGTTGTGATGTAGTATATAGCTTCGGCTCGGCTGTTGGTGAAAAAGGTCTTCAATGTAGTGGATGGATAATCGGTTCTTGAGCTGCGTATTTATTTAGGATTTTTGCGAAGATGTCTGGCTTGTGTGACGCTAGTAGGGTAGGTGTTGAGGTAGGGTTGATCCGGGCTCTTGTTGCTGAAGGTAGTATTGCTCTTGATGGTCTTCTTGTAACTACGTTCTCCTTCGCAGAAAAATGTGTTTAGGCAACATATCAATGTTGAGTCATCGTCCGAAATATATTTGAATTTTACTCCACCTTTATCTTTGTCGGATCATATCAATGCACAATAAAACTGCTTATGCTTATTTCTTGTTATTCTCGCCATGTGTAGATTGTGTAATCTGACCATCATCTGAGGCCATAGGTTGTTCCGGAAATCTCTTGGAGAGCCTTGTCTGTTGGCGTAGGATGCAGAGATAAACTTGGGCTCTTCAGATTCTTCAATGTGTTGTTGTGTAAAAGTTGAACTGAAATCGTCTTTGTCTGTTGAAGTCTTTGATTCTTGTCATTCACCCTTCAGGAAGGTTGGAAAACTATTCCTTCGGCTAACATGTTCTATCTTTCTGCAACTGCTTCATAGTAAATGTCGTGCTAGAGAGTTTCAGCATGGTCTTGTATTTTTGATTGAATGGCTCTCTATCTTTTGCTTTTCACACCTCGACAGCTTCGCATATAACCATTACGAATTTTTCTTAAAAACTTTTTACAAAGTTTCTAAGTGCTGTCGATTTGGATCGGCTAAGATTTAAGAGTCGCTTATTCGTCATGATCGGTTACTTCAAATCGGCTTATGTTGTGGCTTATATGTCTCCTTTGTCTGTATCTCTGGAGGTCCGTGTCTTTAGTAGTGAGTTGTGTCTTCCTTGGTAGCTCCGATTAGTAACCGTCTTCTTGAATTTCTCCTGTCATGTTATTTGCATTGGGATTATCTATTGGCGTTTGCCTTTTAAAGATGCTGATC
>CM067172.1:71330278-71360278 GCA_034093135.1 Erigeron breviscapus | reverse complement strand
AAGGTTTATTTTCGTTATATTGAGGTACGGATTCTGATTTCACTTAAATGTCAAAACTTATTTGTTATATAACTGTACGGATTCTTGTTTATTTAAAATGTCAAAATTATAATTTAAATTCCTTGTGCGTTCTGTAATTGTACGAAAATCTGACCTTATTATTTAGGTTTCCTTATTGATTCTTGTCATATGCCTACAAATATTTCTTGTATGGCCTTATTTGATTCTATCGATTATTTGCTTCATTGATATGATCTATTTTACATGGCAATTTTGTTAGTGCTCTTTGTTATTGTATCCTTAGAATAGCACTATATTTACTCATTTGCTGCCATGTTATATGTGACTTTGATATTGTGACAACCTGAATTATTGGTTCCTTTGTTATGAGCTTCTATTTAGCTTTTTGATTATCTACTCTGGGTATGCGGGTTATTAACCACCTATGGGGGTACCATAGGCACGTCATTGTGGCACTGATGGCGCGACACTTCCGTAGCAGTGTGATCGGTTACGGCGTCTCTTTTTCGTTGGCCGTATAATGGTGTTAGGGGGCGTATGGGTTGACCCTAGTTTGTGTTTGTGTTTTGGATTGTGTTTGGGGTTGTGTGCCAACTCCTCATTCACCTTTGGTACATATGGATCTGCAGTCCTATGTGCACCTTTCGGCCAATACTTGTTGTATCTAACATACTTGATATGCAAGTGTTGGAATTTCGGCCGGTGGTTGTCATATCTAACATACTTGATATGCAAGCGTCGGAATTTTGGACCCGACTATTCATAACCCTTTGACTTCTTAGTTCATTTCATCTCTCATTCGTTCATATTCATTTGACATACTTATTTGATTCGTATCGCATATACATTATATATTCGCATATACTTTATATATATATTTGCATTTGCCTTTAATCTATATATATATATATATATATATATATATATATATATATATATATATATATATATATATATATATATATATATATATATATATATATATATATATATATATATATATATATATATATATATATATATATATATATATATATATATATATATATATATATATATATATATATATATATATATATATATATATATATATATATATATATATATATATATATATATATATATATATATATATATATATATATATATATATATATATATATATATATATATATATATATATATATATATATATATATATATATATATATATATATATATATATATATATATATATATATATATATATATATATATATATATATATATATATATATATATATATATATATATATATATATATATATATATATATATATATATATATATATATATATATATATATATATATATATATATATATATATATATATATATATATATATATATATATATATATATATATATATATATATATATATATATATATATATATATATATATATATATATATATATATATATATATATATATATATATATATATATATATATATATATATATATATATATATATATATATATATATATATATATATATATATATATATATATATATATATATATATATATATATATATATATATATATATATATATATATATATATATATATATATATATATATATATATATATATATATATATATATATATATATATATATATATATATATATATATATATATATATATATATATATATATATATATATATATATATATATATATATATATATATATATATATATATATATATATATATATATATATATATATATATATATATATATATATATATATATATATATATATATATATATATATATATATATATATATATATATATATATATATATATATATATATATATATATATATATATATATATATATATATATATATATATATATATATATATATATATATATATATATATATATATATATATATATATATATATATATATATATATATATATATATATATATATATATATATATATATATATATATATATATATTTTCTTTCCATGCGGCAGGTACACTATTAAAAAGGATAAAGAAGATTCATTGGTGGCTTCCGCGCAAAGAGTTTATTGAAGATCAAGGTTCAAGATCGCATTGACTTTATAGTTATTACAAGAAAACTCTCTCTTTCATTCTTGTATTTGTATTTAGATTTGATCGTGACACTTCATTTTTGGGATTAAAACTGGGGTGTTACATTAGCCTCTTGTGATAGCATCTTTCGAAAATTCTGAAGTCGTGGTGTTGGATTATATTGGCTCCACATGAATTGTGATGCTTTCTTTATTGCATGCACCATGTACGTTAGATCAACTCCGTATTGATATTCAAGATTTCGAACTTCGCAGCAAAGTCATCCATGGAGTTTGTACGACGTGTCGGCAACAACAACCTTATTATAAACAAGATGAAGTGATATGTCTGTCGATAGAGACGTAGGAGCAGGTAGCGTTTTCGAATTGGATCGCAACGTTGCTTTTCTTTGAATTTCCGTTCTTCTTTCCTGTTTTTGTATGTCTTCAAATTTTTCTACATGACCCCCGACCTCCATATGTCTATGGATTCCTTGCGATAAATAGCATCGTATGAATGACAACAACATCTCATGGTGTATTATGTACTACACATAAAATCACTTGATTTTTGCATGGCTTTGTAAGTCATGCATATAAACCGTAAAAAAATTTATTTTTTATGTCATGCATAGAAGTGTAGCAGCTTATGGAATTTGAGATTAGGTCCATAAATATTCAATGGTGGCGGGTCGGCAATGGTCATTGTTTTAAGAATTTTGGTAATTTCCGACTTTATTCGATCCCTCGAAATTTTGTCAGATTACCATTAGAGCTTGGCAGCTTGTAACCTTCACACAGGTCTTAGTCGCTCGATGAGGCACCCCTTATTGTCGGAGATCGACCCTACGACGGTGTATGTGACAAAAACAGTTTTTTCGCAATCTATTTTGCTTGTTGAACTTTTGTGAACCGAGGCTTCTCTCAATCGATTCTTGGTCTTCATTTACGTTCTCCCCTGCTTGTTTAAGATCAGATTCCACCTGTATGATTTCTACAAGTGACGGTTAAATCAAAAAAATTTTTGAAACAGTCGTTTTTCTAGGGTGTTTTGTCAAACAAGTTTTCGATTTTTTTTTTTATGTAACCGGGTAAACCGGTAATGGAAATACCGGTTTCAAATATTTGGGCCGAACCCGGTATTTCCATTACCGGTTTCAGAGTGATGTGACGGCTCGTCAGTAGAATCTTGACTGGTACAGTGCGACGTACATGAAGCCTGAAACCGGTAATGGAAATACCGGTTTCGGCCTAAACCTAACACGTGTCGCAACGTGGTGATACCCTAATTCAACATGTAAACCCTAATTCAACATTTATCTATATATAGTACATGTGATGTATCTGCAACCATTATCAGTATTCCAACAAATATTTTCAAATATAATTTCAAACACTTTGATAAACTATATTTCCAAAAAAATGCATCTTCATCATTCAAACCAATTGTGGTTCAGTTAATATGGGATGATTGTGTATCATTCGTAAATGGGATTCTTCAAAATGCAGATCCATCAAAGAGAAGAAGTTTTCCTCTTTTTCACGTAATGAGTTATGCTGAAATTTGTGATGCCACTTACAGTTGTTTTGGTATTTCAAAACAAGCTTTCAAACTGCAATTATATTTATGGTATGAATTTAAGGGTGTTCCTTTTAGAAATTTAATTACGGATGATAATACTTTGGCAATGATTTATCATCTGGGTGAAGCGCAATTTGAAGTGAAGTTCGAGCCTACTTTTACAAACCTGTTAAGCTTGACTCAAAGTCAATGTTTTTTTTCAAGCGGGTAACCAGTCACAAGATAACGAAGATGATGAAGACAATGACGATGATGAAGACAATGACGATGATGAAGACAATGACGATGATGAAGACGATGAAGATGATGAAGACAATGACGATGATGAAGACAATGAGATGATGAAGACAATGACGATGATGAAGACAATGACGATGATGAAGACAATGAGATGATGAAGACAATGACGATGATGAAGACAATGACGATGATGAAGACAATGGATGATGAAGACAATGACGATGATGAAGACAATGAGATGATGAAGACAATGACGATGATGAAGACAATGACGATGATGAAGACAATGAGATGATGAAGACAATGACGATGATGAAGACAATGACGATGATGAAGACAATGACGATGATGAAGACAACGAAGATGTTGAAGACAATGAAGATGATGAAGACAATGACGATGATGAAGACAATGACGATGATGAAGACAATGACGATGATGAAGACAATGACGATGATGAAGACAATGAGATGATGAAGACAATGACGATGATGAAGACAATGACGATGATGAAGACAATGACGATGATGAAGACAATGACGATGATGAAGACAATGACGATGATGAAGACAATGAGATGATGAAGACAATGACGATGATGAAGACAATGACGATGATGAAGACAATGACGATGATGAAGACAATGACGATGATGAAGACAATGACGATGATGAAGACAATGAGATGATGAAGACAACGAAGATGTTGAAGACAATGACGATGATGAAGACAATGACGATGATGAAGACAATGACGATGATGAAGACAATGACGATGATGAAGACAATGACGATGATGAAGACAATGACGATGATGAAGACAATGACGATGATGAAGACAATGACGATGATGAAGACAATGAGATGATGAAGACAATGAGATGATGAAGACAATGACGATGATGAAGACAATGACGATGATGAAGACAATGACGATGATGAAGACAATGACGATGATGAAGACAATGACGATGATGAAGACAATGACGATGATGAAGACAATGACGATGATGAAGACAATGAGATGATGAAGACAATGACGATGATGAAGACAACGAAGATGTTGAAGACAATGAAGATGATGAAGACAATGACGATGATGAAGACAATGACGATGATGAAGACAATGACGATGATGAAGACAATGACGATGATGAAGACAATGAGATGATGAAGACAATGACGATGATGAAGACAATGACGATGATGAAGACAATGACGATGATGAAGACAATGACGATGATGAAGACAATGACGATGATGAAGACAATGAGATGATGAAGACAATGACGATGATGAAGACAATGAGATGATGAAGACAATGACGATGATGAAGACAATGACGATGATGAAGACAATGACGATGATGAAGACAATGACGATGATGAAGACAATGAGATGATGAAGACAATGAGATGATGAAGACAATGAGATGATGAAGACAATGACGATGATGAAGACAATGACGATGATGAAGACAACGAAGATGTTGAAGACAATGACGATGATGAAGACAATGAAGATGATGAAGACAATGACGATGATGAAGACAATGACGATGATGAAGACATTGACGATGATGATGAAGATCGTCTAATGCCATTCAATGAAGTTCAAGAAGATGTGGTATTTTGGTCGAAAGAAAGAAATGTGATACAAAAAGGAATGTTTTTTCAAACCAAGGCGGAACTTGTATACGCTGTTAGGCTTTGGAACATAAGAGAAAACAGAGAACTTATTGTTCAAGATACGAGGCCACAGTTTTGGAAAGCACAGTGCATGACCAGGGGGAAGAATTATCGTGGTGTTATGGACCGGGTCCCGTGTAGGTGGGTTGTAGTTGGATCTAGCAGAAACAAATTAGGATTATTTCAGATCACAAAGTGGGTGGAGAGTCACAATTGCTATGGATAAGTGACTAATAACAACAACCGATGTATGACAGCAAGTATGATAGCTTCTGAAATTTTGGACCAGGTGCGGGAGGATTTAACTTATAAAGTCAGACACATCCAGGCGCAAGTAAAAACAACTTTCAATGTCGATGTGAGCTACGCCAAGGCATGGAATGCAAGAAGGATAGCAATTGAAAGGTTGTATGGAACTTGGCGTAGTAACTTTGATGCATTGCCCAAGTATATTGCTGAATTACAACGTGCTAATCCAGACACTGTTGTAGAATGGCTCCATTCTCCAACCAGTTCAAGCCATATACAAACATTCAAGTTTGTATTTTGGGCATTTGGACCGGCAATTAGGGCATTCCAACGTTGTATTCCAGTGATCTTTGTTGATGGCACTCATTTGAAAGGCAGCTACAAGGGTAAGTTGCTAACTGTAGTGACGAAGAACGCCAATGGACAATTATTGCCTGTCGCTTATGCCTTGGTTGATGAAGAGTCTAACAAAAGTTGGGGATGGTTTTTAAATCTCTTTCAAGAGCATGTCGGATCGCAGCGGCAGGGTGATTTGTGTATCATTTCAGACCGTCACCAAGGCATAATTAATGCAGTGAACGAAATTGGGTGGCATCATAGGTATTGTTTGAGGCACGTTTGTAGCAATGTCAACTCGCACTTCAAGGACAAGAGAATCAAAAACTTGGCTTGGGTTATCGGTTCCACATCCCAACAATCCAGGTATTCTTGGGCGGTGGATGTAGTCAGAGGTGGAGCAGAGGGGGTTTGGCCGTATTTGAGAAAAATTGGTTTGGATAAGTGGATTGTAAAGCACGACTCGGGACTTCGTCGTTGGGGTAACTTAACGACAAACGTTGCTGAATGCCAAAACAATATCCTTGGAAAGGCTCGTATGCTACCTATTAGAGCTTTAATTGAGTCGACTTTTACTTGGACAAGAGACCATTTTGTCAAGCAATACCGGAAGGCCACCAATTGGAACCCACCACTAGCTCGCAAAATGTGGGAGGTTTTTCAGATGCGTGAAAGAGCCTCAACAAGCCATAGGGTGGAAGTTTATGATGAACGAACAGGAAGTTTATGAATTTTATGTTTGTTTTTTTTATTAGGTATGTTTGTCACTTTATATTAAAAAATATATATGGCGAAACAACTTAGTTTATTGAAAACAGAAACGATTACATAAAAACGATTATATAAAAAGGATTACATAAAAACGATTACATAAATAAGCCAAAATTATCCAAATCATAAAAACGGGAATCAGTGGAGTCGAATGAACTATCACCATCATTACGGTGAATGTATTCACCGGGCTCATAGGCAGGGGCTGCAGCTTCGGGGTCTTCTGTTGCGTATTCCTCTCCCGGGTCAGTCACGTAACCATCAGGCCGACTACCAACCGAGCGAAATTCAGCACTAAAGGTATACGCGTGCTGCATCGTGCTGATTATTGAGGACTGGGCAAAAGTAAGATGGTTAATGGTTTGTTGCAACCATTGGACCACTGTTGCCCGTTCTGCAATCTCAGCCTCATACTCCGACTTTCTCGCCTTCAAACGATCAATTAAAGCTGTCACCGCATTTTTACGCTCGCTATCATCACTCATGTGATTCCAAACGTTGTTTGATGCTCCAAACCGTGTGATATTTGGGAATGAATCACCACCAGAAGATGATTGACCTGCCATTTTTTTAGATATGTTTTTGGAAATTTTCGTTGCTGTATTTTTTTTTAATGCTCAGAATGAGCTATGTTCGTATATATATATCAAAGTTTGTGTGAATTATAATAGATGCTCGACTGTTTTTTTTTTGTCTTTTACTTCGAACCCGGTATTGGAAAAACCGGGTTCGCAGTCATACATCACATCAACCACTCAATGCTCTGCACGTTTACTGTGTTCTGAAAAGGTACTGTACTCCGCCTGAAACCGGTATTTGAAAAACCGGCTTCAAAACACTTTTTGTGAAACCGGTAATGGAAAAACCGGGTTCGAGGCTAATATTTGAAACCGGTATTTACATTACCGGTTTACCCGGTTGTACAATTTTTTTTTTTTGAAAACTTGTTTGACAAAACAGCCTTGATAAACGACTGTTTCAAAAAAAAATTCCGGTTAAGTCATGGCCCGCGACGTCTTGGCGGAAAAAAATGTTTTTGGGTCCTATAAACCTTTTTCCTGGCCAAGTTCGGGACCTAAGGCACCCTTATAGGTCTTAGTCGACCCATAGGGCCTCTCTTCATGGTTTATGTACAGCCTCAAACTGGCTACTTGCGGCGGAGGTGGTGCTGCCCATTTTTGAATATTGTAGTTTCGAATCTTTTCGCGACCGTAAGGTTTAGTAGCCTTAATTCGATCTTTGTTTTGCTTCTCCCTTTTTTTTGTATTGATTTTTCCGCGATCTTTTCTTGGACGGAGTCAAGATCCGCTGTTACTAAGGTTGGCTTCTTCGTGATCCGACGTTAGCCCTACGGTGGCTAGTGATTGCTAGCTGTTACTATGTACGATAGGCTTTTTTGTAATCTGTTTTCAACAGATTGTCGCAGCTCTTGTGGGATTCTCCGATCTATAATCGCTCCAACTTGAGCCTTTCTAAGATTCTTGTATCCCTTGACAACCATGAATGACCGTTTTTTGTGGCGTGTGGATTTATCGAGTGCACCATTCGAATCTATACCATGGGATATGAATCTGGAATTATGGAAGGATATTATGTTGGAATGAAGATGACAAATCATAATGAGTAGATTGACTGCACAGGCCAAATAATATGGGTTTCGGGTCGACGGGTTGGAGTTGAATATATATATTTTTTTGAACTTTCGGTGGGGTTTTTGTTTTTTTTTCCAGATATCGAGATTTGTGATTTTAGTTATTATCAGATAGTAATGAATGTGATGAATTGTTTGTAACTTTTTCTCGGACTTTTTTTTTTCTAGAAACTTTTCACATGTTTTTGTTTTGAGTTTCACGAGATCTGAAAAAAAAGAAGAGGTTTTATGATTTTGTGATAATGACGTTGGGATCTAACCCGGTGACAGAGGTGGGAACGTATAGTGTATTGTCCGGCGGATGGCGCCAATTTGTTTGATCCAAGGATCGCATGGACCTTCGATCGGGAACATTCTGACTGAGGTGAGCTCCGTAATAGGATCTAGGACATTCTTAGGTGAGCTCCGTTCTGATGAGTGACCTCCGTTATTCTTACTGAGGTGAGCTCCGTTCTGACGGAGGTGAGCTCCGTATTTCTGGCAGGAAACATCCTTAAGCAGCCTTCGTAATAGCAGATTTACATACGGAGGTAGGTCTCCGTATAGGGTATATCATCACTTCAGTAAGTGAAGTAGTGACACCCCTAATTTTAGGCTGACCATTTCTGCATGCTGCGGATGGCATCATCCATGTTCTTAAACGTGAAATATCTTTGTCGAATGGTCAAGTAAGAGTCAATTTGCTTATTCTAGACTCTAGGGATGTCAGATTTGATGAAATGTGTATGAATGTGGAAATTGACTATGATGGAAAACCCTTAGGCATTGACAACTACGTTAGGAAAGTACGTAGCTTTTCATTTCATGAAGGCCTAGATTTGTCAATACCGCATAGGAGAGGATTAAGTGTGCTATATAGGGAAACCAATATTAAGGAATTGGAGGAGCTTTTAGAAGAGACCGAAAAGGGGATAGATAAGGGAAATAGGTTATTAATGGGAGTCAATAAGTTCTTAGATGACTTAGGTTGGAATGACGTACAAGACCGACCTTTATCCGAGTATAACCCTTACTTGTGAACCACTGCCTTAGGAGACCCTACAATCTTTCAAGTTCACTGTGGGATACAGGGCTGAATAGGAAGTTATGTATTCATAGATGCTAAACGTATTCCCTTTGGAGTTTTACACTAAGTACACTAGAAAGGAGTTAGGTAAGGTGATCTGGGAAGATAAGGTGATTAGAATTTTTAAGAATGTTAATATTAGGGTTCGGGGATTCGTTGAGAAGGTCATAGTATCAGTTGATGATTTAAAATTCCCGACAGAGTTCTTTCTAGTCAAAGAAAATGTGGTAACTGGAAATGAATTCATTTTAGGGGGAATTTGCTAACTGGAAATGACAAGTCTCTTCAGTTCACACTTGTACAGATACAAGAACTGAAAAAGACTTGCTAATATTTCAGGACAAATAGGGGAATTTGTTAGGACCAGTTTCAGTGAAACTGGCCAGTCTCCAGTTGCACCTGGAGACCAAGAAGATTTGTCCAGAAATATATTGAAGTCCAGTTGCATCGTACAATTAACGCAACTGAAGACTTCCTCCAGTTGAGAACTGACCAGTTGAAGAATCCTTCCAGTTGGAGTCGAAAACAACAAGTGGAAGATAGAGAATGACAATGGCAGCGAAGCCCAGTTGACATTCTAGTCAGTTACAAACTGGAGACCATCAGTGGAAAGCTCTTACAAAGCTTTACACTGATTACGAGAATAGACTTTTATGCTTTATGTGCTTTTACCAGGATAATAAGATTTATCTTATTATTTAAATACAAAAAGGTACATAAAGCTGGTTGAATAAAGTTGCTTTATACTGCAACTTTACACTGCATTTTAAGGAATTAAATGCTATTCCTTAAATGCTTTCAACCATATTTGTACGGCCAAAGTTAACATCTCAATGTTAACTTTGCCTATAAATACAAGTCATTGCACAACCAAGAACTTACTTTTTGAGAAGTCACACACTTTGCAAAACTGCAATATTCTTGGTGAACTTGTGCAATATTCTCTCAATCGTAAAAGGAACATTTCACAACTTTAAGTGTTTCGATTGTTTAGAGAAATTCCAAGTGTAGATCAATTGTAGTTCATAGGTTGTTAGGATATTTACATACTTTTATTATCTTGGTTCCGCAACAACCTTGTAATTTATTTAAAGTTAATAAATAAATTACACTTGAAAATTACATATTGTCTCACCAATTTTACTTTACAAGTATTTTGTATTATTGCATTGTTCTTTACTTATTGTCACTTAAATAAGTAATCTATCTAGAACTTGGTATATACTCTCTGTAACTGGTCATCTCCAGTTCAGCGCTTATATTGCAAAGTAACTCCACCATCGACATAGAGGTGTCTTCAGGTAGTACCATCTATTGAGTTGGGACTTACAAGTGGTATTAGAGCAAAAGGCTAATAAACTTTCCTAGATCTGCTTAGATGAACACTACTGAAGGTGGAGATGGTTCTGGTCAAGGTGAAAACCCATTGAATACTAATACACCACCTTTTCAAAATGTTAATACAAACCCTCCTCCTCCTACTACCCCAAATCACGTCCATGTACATTATTCTAACACTCCTGTTCCAAAATTTGATGGAAATAGTGAGACCTTTGGTACATGGAAGGCTAGAATGCTTTTGCATTTTGGTGGGATAGAGAGGTATATGTTGAAAATCCTTAAGGATGGACCATATATACCCATGTCTCTTGGGGTAAGTCCTCTTCTAGATCCAACTGGAAGAAGAGGTTCAAGAGAAAAGCTCGAAGACCACTAGTCTGATGAGGATCGTAGACTTGTAGATCTGGACACCAGACTCAAGAACATGATCCTTGGAGCTGTTCCTGAAGATCTAATTCCAACACTTGTGTTGTTCCCAGTGCCAAGTCAATGTGGGATGAATTAGTTATTCAGTTTGAAGGAGGTGATGACACTATTGTCACCAGAAAAGTTGCCTTGAACAAGAAATATGAATCCTTCTTTGCTCTGCCTAATGAAAGTCTAACTGGTACATACACCAGATTTTCTAGCCTCATTAATCAGCTGAGAGGCTTGGGTGTAGAGAAGGATAAGGATATTCTTCTTGAGAAGTTTTGTGATATTCTTCCTTCCAAATGGGAAAACATGGTTCTTGTCTTAAGACAAGGTAAAACCCTGCACAACCATACTCTTGCATCGCTCTATGGAGCCTTCAGATTCACTGAAGATAACAATGCTGCAAGACTGGTGGCTGAGCAGGATGCCATGAACCATGCCCAGAGTCCCAAGGTTGCTAGTGTAACTGAGCGACCTTGTACTGCTTTAATGTCTGCAGAGAGTGTCCAGGCACACTCAATGAAGGAGATGTTAAACAGTTTCTTGAACTCTGGCCTGACCACTGAAATCAGTGATGGTTGTGATGAAACTGACGATGATGATCTGGTAGCCATGATTGCTAAAACCTTTAACAGGTTTAAGCATAAATCTAAAATATTTAATGGCCCAAACAATGCTTCCAGCTCCAGCTCTCTGGATAAAACCAATCTTACCTGCTATAAATGCGGTAAGAAAGGTCATTTTATGAAGGAATGCAGATCTAGTCTGATGAACAACCAAACTGGCCCCCCTGTCCCTAATTTTAATCGGCCTGATGATAGCTACAAAGCTAAATATAAGAAGCTTAAGGCCCAGATTGCCCTCCTGTCCATGTTGATGGCACAAACTGAGGGAAAATGGGAGTACTCTGATGACTCATCAGCTGATGAAGAAGAGGAAAGGGACATGTGTTTCATGGCCTTGGAAGATCAACAGCAGCATGTGGCAAAAGAAAATGTCATCACTGGAAGATGGGTGAACATCATTTTGAAAAAGGTATGTGAAAAATAGGCTAGTGCTCCAGTTAAAAATGCCACTGGTAACAAGCCTTTACCTCAGAAGTCTAAGGAGCCCAAGACTCAAAAGACTAAAACTCCTGCTGAACCAAGGTCCAAGGTTCAGCAGCCTGATGAAAACAATATTTTGTTTAAACTGGAAAGTCAACTCCAACTTTTGTCTAGACAGGTTCAGAGTTGTACTGCCCGGATAAAAAATCTGGAAGGAGGTTCATCACCTCCAGTTTTAAAACAAAATATTAAACCCCCTTCAAGACCAAAACAAAAGAATGTTCCATCTGGAACTAAATCTGATAAGAAAAAGGGGAGCAGGTATCAAATACCAATCGTTTTTACTCCTGCACCTGGATCTGGTGAAAAAGATCCAGATGTAGTCTTCAATTTACCACCACAACAATCAACTGTGACTTCTGTAGAGAAGTCCAGTGAACCCATCAAGAAAAGATGGGTTCACAAAAATAATTGATGATTTTTGTGGGTGTGCAGGGCGATCGAAAGAAGAATATCTAGTATCTGGACAGCGCTACTGGCCGGACTATGACCGAATGTAAGCCCCTGCTTGAAGAGTTCACTGTCCAAGATGGACCGACAGTGACGTTTGGTAATGATCAAAGTGGAAAGACTGAAGGATATGGTGTACTCAATAACGGACAGGTCGAATTCAAAAGAGTTGCATTTGTGAATGGTTTGAAATACAACCTGATTAGTGTCAGCCAACTTTGTGATGATGGCTACAGAGTTTTGTTCGATATTGCTCAAGACACCATATTTAACAAGGATTGGAAAGTGGTGATGGTTGCGCCAAGAAAAGGAAATGTGTACATCATGGATATGGAACCAGCTCCAAAAGAGCAGTGCTTCTATACCAAAGCTGATGAGGACACCAACTGGCTGTGACATAAAAGATTATCCCATCTTAATTTCAAAAATATTAACAAGTTGTCTCGCAAACAACTGGTTGATGGGATACCTCAAATTTCTTTCAATAAAGAAAAGCCATGTCCAGGGTGTGAGATGGGCAAGCAGAAAAGGGCCAGTTTCAAGACTAGGCAAAACTTTAGCATCACTGAACCTCTTCACATGCTACATATGGATCTCTTTGGTCCAGTGAATGTTCAAACTAGAGCTGGAAAGAAGTACACTCTAGTTGTGGTCGATGAATTCACCAGATACTGTTGGGTGGTATTCCTCAGATCCAAAAGTGATGCACCTGCTGAAATCATCTCTCTCATCAAAAGAATTGAACTCAAGTATACTCGAAAAGTCTGTCAGTTGCGAAGTAATAATGGTACTGAATTTCAAAATAAGGTACTTGAAACATTTTTGTTAAGTCCAGATTTAGTCCAGATTTACTGGACTCGCTCCAGACTCGACTACTGGAGCCTTACTGAAGACCTGTCCAGAAACGTGTTCTACTGGACCTACTCCAGACTTGGAATCTGGAGTCCCTCTGAAGATTTGTCTAGAAATAATGGAAGATCAGTGAGCAAATACTTGTATAGGAAATCTGGAGTATTCTCCAGATGAGCTCACTGGAATTCACCCCAGTCCAGATCAACTCTACTGAAGACATTCTAACTGAAGTCAAAGACTGAAGTCTGAAGAAAGAAGACTGACAAATGGCGGAGTCCACTGAAAAGTCTTACCAGATCTGTACACTAGAGGATTGTTAGTGTTCTAGACCCTACAAGTCTGAACACTGATATCGAGGATTGACTTTTCCCTTTACACACTTTCCTAAGAACAATCCACTTGTTCTTTACCAAAGTTTGTGTGTGTAAAGGTGGTTGGATAAACGGACACAAAGTCATATGATGTGACTTTATCCTTATTCCTTATCCAATACATTTAATGTTCTTGTCGGATCATTAAATGTATGCAACCATATTTGTACGGCACAAAATTCACTGGTGAATTTTGTTGCCTATAAATACAAAGTCATTTCCTTGACATAAATACTTTTAAGCATACACTTTGCATGAAAGTGAATTTGTCCAAATACTCTCGATCTTAAACTGGGATATTTCACAACTTTAAGTATCTCGATCCAAAAGAGTTATTTGACAAATATAGATCATTTGTAACTCATAGGTTGTTAGGATACATACTTATTTGTATTATCTTGATTCCGCAATAACCTTGTGTTTTATTTAACATCAAAACAAAAATACACCATTGAAAAATATATAATGGTCCACTTTACTTGTTTATTGCTTTAAGTCTTGTATTACTTTGTTTATATACTCTTGCATTTATTTACAAGTAATACTAGTCCATTCTAGTGCTTATTAGACTTGTTGTATTATACACTTTCCTGGTTAACCATCGAACTTAAGGGACTCACAATTGGTATCAGAGCAGAAGGCTAAACATTGCCTAGATCTGTTTCTTGATGGCTAACAAAGAAAATACACAAGGTTTTAGTCTTGGTCCCGATCCTAATGTAAATATTAATGATCAAAATGAACAACCAATTGTTAATAACACTAATCCACCTCCTCCTCCTACTCCTGCTTCTCCACACGTGCATGTGCACTACTCAAATAATCCTGTTCCTAAATTCAGTGGGAACAGTGATGAATTTGGTACGTGGAAGGCTAGGATGGTTTTGCATGTCACTGGTATTGAGAGGAACATGATGAAAATTTTAAATGAAGGTCCTTATGTACCAACATCACCTCTCAATCCCCTTCTAGATCCTTCTGGATCTAGAAGAGGAAGGGAAAAGAGGGAGGAACATTGGTCTGAAGAGGAGAGGAGATTGGTGAATCTAGACACCCTTCTCAAAAACATGATCCTCGGGGCCGTTAAAAAACCCTAATTCCCACACTCGTTCTCTTTCCTAGTGCTAAAACCATGTGGGATGACCTATTAAACCAACATGAAGGAGGAGATGACACCATTGTCACCAGAAAGGTCTCCTTAAACAAGAGGTATGAGTCATTTTTTGCTCAGCCTAACGAGTCTCTCACTGGTACTTACACCAGATTTATGAGTATCATAAACCAATTGAGAGGTCTTGGGGTTGAGAAAGACAAGGATATACTTCTGGAGAAATTTTGTGATATTCTTCCCACCAAATGGTCTCACATGATCCTGGTCTTACGACAAGGTAAAACTCTGCACACACACACTCTCTCAACTCTATATGGAGCTTTCAGGTACACTGAAGAAAATCAAGCTCAGAGAGTGGTGGTAGAACAAGATGCTTTTAACCATGCCTCCAGTAGTCCTAATGTGGTTAGTCATACTGAACCACATAGTACAGCACTGATATCTTCTGAGAATGTATTTTCTATGAAGAAGATGGTGTCTGAACTCATGGATTCTGGAGAGTCCAGTCAAATCTCTCCAGACTGTTGTGATGAAACTGAAGATGATGACCTTATTGCAATGATTGCTAAAACGTTTAACCGTTTCAAAGCAAGAGCAAATAGGCCATCTGGACAATTTGCATCCAGTTCTTCCACTGATAAGACAAATTTGACATGCTTTAAGTGTGGCAAAAATGGTCATTTCATGAAAGAGTGCAGGTCCAACCAGTTTGTATCCAAGCCTGGTCCATTCTCTTCAAATAATAAGCCTGATGATAGCTATAAATTGAAATATAAAAAGCTTAAGGCCCAGATTGCTCTCATGGCACAACAAATTGAAAAGAATAATAAGTGCATGATTGCAACAACTGAAGAGAAGTGGGTTCCTTCTGATGAATCATCTGTTGATGAAGAAGAAGAAAGAGATTGCTGTTACATGGCTCTGGCAGACGATGAGCACCTGGTGAAGAAAGATGTCACATCTGGACGATGGGTAGACATTGTTATTAAGAAGGTTAGTGATTATGATTGTGCAACTGACCAAGAACTAAAACTGGACATAGCTGAAGCTCTTAACTCTGATTTGATTTTTGTAGAAACTGTTAGATCTGATTGTGTAAATGGTCTAGAAAACAGATTCTTCTGAAATAACTGCTTTAAAATCAAAGTTAAAAGAACTTCAAGACATTGAACTGGCATTTCAAGCCCAGGTTCTGGTAACTGAACAATTGATTCAAGAAAAACAAGATCTTGATATCATTTTAGAGAAAGAAAAACTGGTGATTAAATCATGGCTAGAAACCAAAAAGCCATATGATGCTGGAGAAAAACAATTTCCTGCTCAAAAACGTGCATACTTAGATGGAAATACTCATGTAGCATCATTAATACCAGTAATCGATCGATTACCAGAGGGGTTCAGGCCCACCACTGTTTATGATGAGCCTGTAACTCCCAAGACCAATTTTTACCCAGTTCAATCCCAGAGGTCAAGACTGGAGCATTCCAGATGACTGCTCCAGTTAAAGAGGTTTATCGGAATAAACCTTTTCCTCAGACCAATCCCCTACCTAAGCCTAGAACTGGAAAGGCTAAGGTGTCATCTGAAGAAAATATTTTGTCCAGGTTAGAGAGCCAGATTCAAATTCTGACTCGTCAATCTCAAAGTTTTAATGCAAGATTAAACTTTGTTGAGGGTACTTCATCTGGCCCTAGACAAAATACAAAACCTTTTGCTAAGAAAGTTAAATCTATTTCTCCAGTTGAGAAAAAGAAAAAGGTTTAAAAACTATCAACCTCAGTGGTCTTTTCAACTAAGACCACTGTTGAAGAAAGTGAACTAAACCAGATTGCCCCAGGGACCTATAAGGGAGGGTCCAGTGAACCCATCAGTCGATGGGTTCCCAAATCTAACTGATAAGTATCTGGTGTATGTACATGGCGATCGAAAGAAATATATCTGGTATCTTGACAGTGCTGCTGGGAGGACGATGACTGGATATAAGACCCTGCTGGAGGAGTTCACCATTTCTGATGGACCCTCCATTACTTTTGGAAATGATGGTTGTGGAAAGACTGAGGGATATGGTGTTCTGAACAATAGACAAGTCAAGTTCAGACGTGTTGCATTTGTGAATGGTTTGAAATACAACCTAATCAGTGTAAGTCAACTGTGTGATGATAGCTATCAAGTTCTATTCAATATTGCTCAGGGTATCGTATTCAACAAGGAATGGAAGGTAGTGTTGATTGCTCCCAAAAAAGGGAATGTGTACGTGATGGATATGGAAAGCTCTCCTTCAGAGCAGTGTTTCTATACTCAAGCTGATGAAGACACAAACTGGTTATGGCATAAAAGGTTATCCCATTTAAATTTCAAGAATATTAATAAGTTGTCCAGAAAACAAATTGCAGATGGGATACCTTCAGTTTCCTTCAAAAAGGAAAGGCCATGTCCAGGATGTGAGATGGGTAAGCAAAAACGTACCAGTTTCAAGACCAGACAGAATTTCAGCATATCTGAACCCCTTCATATGCTTCATATGGACCTCTTTGGTCCAGTGAATGTTCAGACTTGTGCTGGTAAAAGATACACCCTGGTGATCGTAGATGAATTCTCCAGATATTGTTGGGTGATCTTTCTTAGGTCTAAAAGTGAAGCTGCTGCTGAAATCATCTGTCTTATCAAGCAAATTGAGCTCAAGTACAGTCAAAAAGTGTGTCAGTTAAGAAGTGACAATGGAACAGAATTCCAGAATGCAACTCTGGAGTCATTCTGTACTGACACTGGCATCTCTCAGAACTTCTCATCAGCATGCTCTCCAGAACAAAATGGAGTGGTGGAAAGGAAGAATCGAACGCTGATAGAAGCTGCCAGGAGTATGCTTGCTGAATCTGGTCTGTCTACCAGTTTCTGGGCGGAAGCAATTGCAACTGCTTGCCACACCCAGAATCGATCAGTGTACATCAAAGACACAAAAAGACAGCCTATGAAGTCTTAAGAAATAGAAAACCAAATATTGGTTATTTTCACGTTTTTGGATGTCCAGTTTACATCCTGAACGACTCCAGTCAGTTAGGCAAATTTGATGCCAAAGCTGATGAAGGGTATTTCTTAGGCTATTCAGCCATTCACAAGGCCTTCAGAGTCTACAACAAGAGACTGGAAAAGGTCCATGAGTCAATTCATGTAACATTTGATGAATCAAATGCTCAATCAACAAGAAGCCAGCCCTTGACACTCCCCCAGTAACTCCAATTGTCTTTTGTGAATCTGATCCTATAAACGACAAAACTGAAGATTCAAAAGACACAGTTTCCAGTCATCCTGATCTGGAACCTGTTCAGAAAAAGAAACTCTCCAGTAGTACTCCATTCTATCCTTCTATTATTTTCAAACTACCCTCTGAAATTAATATTGGATCAGATGTTCGTTCTACTCCCCCAGTATCAGTGTCAGTTGAAAATAGACCAGAAATGTCTTCTTATGAAGAATTCAAACTGAACCAGTACTTCAGGAAATGCCTTCAAATGAAGAATTTCATGATGCAAATCGTGATTTAAATGACTCAGATGAAGATACTGAAGTAGTCTGGCAAGATCCTCCTCCAGAAGCAACTCCAGAGGGACTCAACTGAATTCTTGCACTGATATTGTTGTCTGTAACAATCCTGGTCAGTACTCCAGATGGACAAAAGCTCATCCTATTGATCAGATCATAGGTGACTCCAGTAGAGGAGTTCAGACCAGAAGAGCCTCCAGTAATAAATGCTTATACGTTAGTTTTCTATCTTTGATGGAACCAAAGAAGATTGACGAGGCTATGGAAGATCCAAGCTGGGTGACTGCTTTGCAAGAAGAGCTTCACCAGTTTGAAAGGAACAAGGTCTGGTATCTGGTTCCTTTCCCAGTTGGAAAGAAAGAACCAATTGGAACAAGATGGGTCTTCAGAAACAAAGTAGATGAAGATGGCCACGTAATCAGAAACAAGGCCAGACTGGTAGCACAAGGCTACTGCCAGTCAGATGTCGACTTTGATGAATCATTTGCTACAGTGGCTAGACTTGAAGCGATCAGAATATTCTTAGCATTCGCTGCTTATCATCAGTTCAAGGTCTACCAGATGGATGTAAAGAGTGCTTTCTTGAACGGAAAGCTTGAAGAAGAAGTTTATGTCAGACAACCACCAGGTTTCGTTGATGAAAAGCATCCACATTGGTTATATCGTCTGGACAAAGCGCTATATGGCCTCAGACAAGCCCCACGTGCCTGGTATGACACTCTGACTAAACATTTGTTGAAAAATGGTTTCAAACGATGTGCAATTGACAATACCTTATTTATTCTTCATGAAAAAGGTAATCTGTTAATGGTACAAATTTATGTTGATGATATTATTTTGGGTCTACTGATGAAAACATATGCAAGAAATTTTCAAAAATAATGTCAACTGAATATGAGATGAGTTTGATGGGTGAATTAACATATTTTCTTGGACTCCAGATTAAACAAAACAAAGATGGCATTTTTATTAATCAGGAAAAATATGTTAGAGATCTTTTAAAGAAATTTGATATAAACTCTTCACCATCTAAACCAACTCCAATTTCTGCACCACTGACACAGGACTCCGATCCAGATGGAAAACCAGTGAACACCACTGTCTATAGAGGCATGGTTGGTTCACTGATGTATTTAACTGCCAGTAGACCAGATATTATGTTTTCAACATGTTTATGTGCCATATATCAGTCTAATCCAAAGGAATCTCATATGCTTGCTGTAAAGCGCATACTGAAGTACCTTAAAGGTGTCCCAAGTCTAGGTCTTTGGTACCCCAAAGGCTCAGGCATGGATATAATGGGTTATTCAGATTCAGATCATGCAGGTTGTAAGATAGATAGGAAATCCACAACTGGTGGATGTCATTTCCTAGGTGGCAAACTGGTCAGCTGGACCGAGTAAGAAGCAAACTTCAGTTTCATTATCCACTGCTGAGCTGAATACGTGTCTGCAGCCAGTTGTTGTGCTCAGATACTCTGGATGAAGAACCAGTTGCTTGATTATGGTATTAAATATTCAAGGACTCCAATCTTCTGTGATAATACCAGTGCCATCGCTATCTCAAACAATCCAGTCATGCACTCCAGAACGAAGCACATTGATCTCTGGTATCACTTTATTCGTGATCATATTATGAAAAACAACATTGAACTCCATTTTATTCCCACTGACAAACAACTCGCTGACATTTTTACCAAACCTCTGGATGTCAAAACTTTTGAATATCTTGTTGGTGAGTTGGGAATGTTAAACCCTTAAATCTGGGAACTGCTCAGATATTGAACGCCTTTGTGTACTATCTTTGCATTATTAGATTTCTGGAACAACATTCCAGGGAAGACTTGAAAAATATTTTCTATTAAATTGTTTTAAGTTCAGGGGGAATTTATTTTCTCACTGGACAAATTCTTCAGAAAATATTACTGGTGCTTTGTAAATGTGTCCTCTCACTGGTAACTGGACAGATTGAAGTGCGTGTTTGAGGTGACTTATGTCTCCTTGTAAATGTGTCCCTCTCATTTTTCTATATTAGTTGACGTGCAAGTTTGAGGTTACCAGTCTTTCAAAAATGGTTTCACTGGTACTTTACTGGAGTGTCCCTCCAGTGTACCATCAGTACATGTTCACTGGACTAATCCACCAGTGATACTGGAGTGTCCAGTCAACCTCCAGATGCACTGAATTATGTCATAATATTTTCTAAAATACTTGGTCTTTGTGTGTGCCACGTAAGCAAATCTTTTTGAAAATATCTTATCCTACGTGGCATGTAAATTTTTCAACGTAATGATGGTCTTTTTACTTTGGAAGTCAAAAAGAGCAACTTGTTAATGTTTGTGGGCTGTAAACCGTCACACATTTATGTGTGATGTGATGTAATTAATGCGGATCTCAGAACCCGATCAAAACTTTATTTGATAATTTCAAATAAACCGTTTGAGTTCCACATTGTCTCTCCTATAAATACCCACTTTCAATTTCAATTGCATTTACTTCGAACATATTTACTCCCAAATCTTTCAAATTCCTTCATTTACTTCTTCATTCATTTTCCAATCATCATCATCTCTCATATTTACTCCATTTATATTAAATTCTTTCATCAAATCTTCATCATAACCTATACATATTCAATTTCATTTTCATCTATTCTTTATAAATGGCACCTAGAAAATCAAGAACTAAAAATCTGCTTGCCAATGAATACATTCCTTCGGAAAATGTTGCTAGGGCACCTCATATCAATCTTGAGGCAAGTACCATAAGAATCAATATGAATAACTGGATGGCAAGACTCTCTCTGTCCAGTGTTCATGATGCCCAATCGATTATTGGGAGATTAAACTCGTTCTTTCTCTCTTGCCCATTATATGGTGCGTTAACACTTAATCCAGGAAGGATGTATCACGAGTACCTATGTGAATTCTGGTACTCTGCTCAATATGACGATGAAACTTCATCGATTAATTATACTCTCAAGGGAGGTACCAGATCCCTTGGTTTCACTTCAAGTCTGCTCAGGTCTGTTCTACAGTTAAACTATTTTGACCAGAATGAGTTGCCTATTGAGCTTCCCACTGGTATCAATACAAGGGAAGTATGCAGGTTAATGGGGCATACAGATATACTGGATGAGCATGGGCAGCTATCCAGAAAGGGGACTATCTACATGAGCAAGCTGTCAGACTCATGGAGATATTTCTTCACACATATTGTTGAGTGTCTAGGAGGCAGTTCTGGAGGGTTAGACCAGATCAATCAAACCCACCTCCAGATTGCCTACTGCTTGTGGTTTGGGCTTAGGGTGGACTTTGCCCAGATTCTTTTTGATGACTTGGTTGAGCGACTTAGGGTGAAAGGAAGAAAACCGTTCGTTCCTTATATTCGTTTCCTTTCTCTAATGTTTAAAAATGCTCTTGGAGACCAGTATGATTTTGATACTACTCACTTTTCTGTGAGTGAGTATATGAGAGATTTGGTCAATCTCAGATCTCCACTGGATGAGGTAGATATTCCTCAGTCCATGCTTTCCTTGCAAAGGGAAGAAGCTGAAATGGGTCCAGATAGAGGTCAAGCTGTTGAAGTACCATCTGGTGATGATGTACAGATCATTGAGGCTGTACAGCCCATTAGACAAGTTGCTCCAGAAGGTCAAGGTACAGAAGTTGTTGAACCTTCCAGACGACCTAGAACTAATAGGCGTCTGATGCGAGCTGGACTTCAGGTGAATCCTGAAAGACATCCTAGTGATGTTATGAATCTAGATGGATCGCCAATTTATGAACAAGAGGTTGTTGAGCAGGTTGTTGAGGAAGTTGAAGATGTTCAGACTGATGAACATGCTTCTGGTGAGCAAGAGGCTCCACTGGACTTGAATGTAGATGCTGGTGAGCAAGTATATGTAGAGACTGGTGAACAGTCTGGTGAACAGACAGTTGGGATTGCTCCAGAATGGGATGATGTTGACTCCCCAATGTCTGAAGGTTTTGATGTTAACATGAATTTTCTGGGTGAAGATGTACAAGAAGAAGAAAATCTACCATAAATGCCAACACCTCCACCAGAAATGCCACCACCACAATCAAACATGCCACCACCACCACCACCTTCAATTCCAGCACACACTCAATACTTCACTCCAGCAACCACTCAACCTTCACAATCTCAACTTCCACCTCGTGCGCCGGAGTCACCAGTTGCAACATCTGAAGCTGCAACTGAAGAGGACTGGGCACAAGTTCCTCTAATGACCAGATTACCTTCAACTCTTGAACCTCCCAGTGGTCTCTCCACTTCATCTTCTGCCGAGGTCCAAGGCCTTTTAAGTAAGGTGGAGGACCTGGAGAGATCACTCCAGACTTCATCAGGTTATTTCAGACTTCAAATTTATTATCAAATAACCTGGCATCTGAGATGAATGTCTTTGCTGGGAATGAGAAGCTGGTTTATGAGAAGCTTGATGAACTGGTACTGGCCACAAATAACAACACTGAAAAGATCAAAATGGCAGTCCAGGGTCTAGAGACAAGGTTGGTTAATTCTGTTCAGACTACAGTCACTGGCGAACTGGCAGGTCTGAAAGAAGATGTTCAAAATTTGGTTTTAAGGGTCAGTTCTCTAGAGAGTAGACCCACACTAGACCAGGATGCAGTTGTTTGTACTATAAGTGATGAATGTACAAGGAAGTTCAGAAACAATATGTTGAAAGAATTATGTGAAGAAGTTTCTGGGCCTGTACTTCGTAGCATTCATGATGGGGTCTTACCCCAAATAGACAACTTACTGGATGAAAAGTTGCCAAAACACTTGCCTGAAGCTGTTACAAATATTCAGAAGGAAGTGCAGGCACTTAAGAAAGTTGTGTCTGAAACAACTCCAGTAGCAGGTACAACATTTGGTGCATAGACACAGATGGAAGAATTATGGAATGATCTAAAGTCAAGGACTAGAGATCATTCCAAGGGGGAAAGTCGTCTGGTGACCAAACACTGAAGCAACTTGGTCACAAAGAGCATATGGCACTGAAGTCGGGCTACCTGAAAGAGCATATGGCACTGAAGCCGGGCTAACTGAAGGAGCTACTGGTACTGAAGCCAGTGAGTCCCAGTTTGAGTCCTTCCCAGATATTCCATCAACTCTGAAGTCAGTTAAGGGAAAACAACAAATGGAATCTGGAGAGGAAGAGCAAACTGGTGAAGATGCTGATGATGAAACATCCAAGAAACTAGAACAAGAATGCATCATGATAGAGATTTTCAAAAGAAATCAAAAAGATGAACTGCTGGCCCATCAAAGGGAGATGGCAACAATGGGTACTCTGGATTCTTACAATGCCGGAAGGTTAGGCATTAATATTGAAGTGTATAAAAAGATGAAGGATGACCAGAGTTCATCAATGTTTAAGTTTACTGGATGATGTTCATGTACGCTCATTCTACGCTGAAGAAGAACAAATCTATGATTCAATAATTTATGGCGTGAGTGTACCAGAACTCATCAGACAAAGGAAGGATGAACTGGTAAGTCTCCAGAAAAAGATCAGAAAGAATGCTGGTGCTCTGGAGATAGAGTACAGGAAGAGACTTACTGGTTTACCAAAATTGATGCCAGACAGATCAAAGCAATCAAAGATGCTGATGTAAGCAATTTCATTCCCCTGGACACTTCTCGAAAAATAAATCGTCAAGAACTCCAATCTGCTGTAGAGCAAAGGAGAGTGTCCAAGGAAACTGAATCATTGATCCAGCAAGCCAAGCTGAAAGAAAAATACAATGAGATGTTGAATTTCAGGGCTGATGCAAGAAGGATCACTGGTGCTGAAATCAAGTTGGCTGAAGATCATGAAGGCATGTCTAAGTTTGAAGTAAAGTTGACCAGGGAGGGTAACTTTACTGATGAGAGGAAAGTACTTCAGTCCAAGCATTTGGATGGAGTGAACTGAAGGAAATCGCTTTAACGTTCAGGGGGAAGACAAATGTGTCGATTGATGTTAAGGCATTTCTGAAAAGGGTGGAAAAGGTATGGAGAAGAAAGCAACAGATGGAAGTTGCAATGAGGCATAAGATCACCAGATTCAATACCATCTTCTCCATCACCAAAGAGAAAGGCTACTGAAGATGCTCCAGAAAGGACATCGAAAAGAAGGGCCTGAACCTCTTATCATTATACTTATTGTAATTAGTGTCTTATGAAAGTTGTAATTATTTTCCTTTTTGATGAAAGTAATAATAGTTGCAATTTTTTCATATAAGTAAATGATCAGATTTAGTCTAAGTTAGAACTTAAAAGATGAAACTGAAAACACTCATGATCTATAAAGTGTTTTCCAGTAACTTAGATTTTTTTAGACAAATCGAAACTTGTGTTTTTCAAGCTTACAAAATGTATAGATTCAAGCTTGAAAACACTTATGCTTATAATGCTGGAAGACTGGGCATCCATGTCGATGTTTATAAGAAAATGAAGGATGATCCCAGAGTCCATCAATGCCTTGAAGCTTTGGACGATGTACATGTTCGTTCCAGATACTCTGTGGAAGAACAGAAATTTGATTCTGAAACCTATGGGCAAACCATTGAAGAACTTATTAATCAGAGAACACAAGCACTGGTGGATCTCCAGAAAAAGGTCAGAACAAATGTTGCAGCCCTGGAGATTGAATATCGAAAGAAAATAAAGGGTTTACCCAAACTCACTGCCAGACAGATCAAGGCAGCCAGGGATGCAGATATTAGTACTTTCATTCCACTTGACACAACCAAAAAAATTGATAGGGCTCAAGTTCAGAAAGCCATGGAACAAGAAAAGGTGTCAAGGGAAACTGAATACATGATCCAGATAGCAAGGCAAAAAGCCAAGTATGAAGAAATGATGAAGTTCAGGGCTGATGTCAGAAAGATCGTTGATGCTGAGATCATGCTTGCTGAAAATCATGAGGGCATGTCTAAGTTCCAAGTGAAGTTGACCAGGGAAGGTAACTTCGTGGATGAAAGGAAGAACACTTCAGTCCAAGCTTTTGGATGGACTGAACTGAAGGATATTGGCTTGACATTTAGGGGGATCCCCAGATGTCAAAGCATTTTTGAAAATGATTGAGAAGGTCTGGAAGAGGAAGCAACAAATGGAAACTGTTTTAGGTATGCGATCTCCAGAAGCTTCAACTTCACCAAAAAGAAAGGCCACTGAAGATGCACAAGGACAAACTTCAAAGAGAAGGGCCTGACTTTTTATCTACTTACTTGTATTGTATTTATTTCCCAAAATTGTAACTTATTTTCTGTTGATGGCTGTAAATATAGTTACATATTTTGATTCACAAGTAAGTGATCAAATTAAGTCTAAATTAGAACTAAAAGATTAAATACTGGAACACTGATGATCTATAAAGTGTTTTCCAGTAACTTAAATTTTTAGACTTAGTCAAAACAAGTGTTTTTCAAGCATACAAGTTGTATAGATAGAAGCTTGAAAAACCTTGCATTATTTCTGAACAAATAGGGGAATTTGTTAGGTCCAGATTTACTGGACCCACTCCAGACTTGAAGACTGGAGCGGCACTGAAGATTTGTCCAGAAATAATAGAAGACCAGTGAGCTGTTTACTTGTACAGGAAATCTGGAATCCTCCAGATTAGCTCACTGGACTTCACTCCAGTCAAGATAGTTTCTACTGAAGACATTCTCACTGAAGTCAAAGACTGAAGTCTGAAGAAAGAAGACTGAAAGCGGAGTCCCACTGAAGTCTTACCAGATCTCATGACTGGAGATTTGTCAGTGTTCTAGACCTACAAGTCTGAACACTGATTACGAGGAATTGACTTTTGCCTTTACACACTTTACACGGACAACCCATTTGTCTATTGATAAAAGTACATACGTGTGTAAAGGTGGTTGGTTAAAAGGATAAACAAGTCACATCAATATGACTTTATCCTTGTACTTTAACCAATGCATTTAAGGAATTAAAGTAGTTTCCTTAAATGCATGCAACCATATTTGTACGGCATAATAAATTCACTGTTGAATTTATTTGCCTATAAATACAAAGTCACATACCTCGTACAAATTACTTTTTGCAATTTGGTGAACTTGCTATAATACTCTCGATCAAAATAGTTATACTTCACAACTTTAAGTATATCGATCCAAGGAGATTATTTAGCAAGTATAGATCACTTGTAATTCAAAGATTGTTTAGATAGTTACATACTTTTAATATCTAGGTTCCGCAACAATCTTGTATTTTGTTTATCATCAATAAAGAAAATACACTTGAAAATTACATTCGTGTTCCATCATTTAGTTACTTGTTTAAATATTGCTTTAAGTCTTTATTACTTTATTTATATTCTTGCATTGTATTTAAAGTAATACTAGTCCAATCTAGTGCATACTTGACTTGTTATTTTACACTCGTGGGTTAAACCATCGTGTGAGGGACTTTACAAATGTCTAATCATAAATCAATGTCTATGCGAGCAGCCACTATGGGTAAACTACAGCCAGCTTCAAGATCATCTACCCATGCCTCACATCTTCTCACATTCACCTGCGCACAACACATTTTAAAAGAGCAAGTGTTAGCTAACGAATTAGCTAAGTAAGATAACACATATTTAAAAATTGTCCATTTAAACATTATATAAAAGTCATTAAATCGTTAAGGCACATATCACATCACACATCATCCATAACATATCATCGCATCCAAACATCATCACATTAGGTTGAATCACCCTAGATGTGCCTAGTCATCTTTTACTTCACATATAACATATAAGCATCATCGTATAGTGTGACATAAGTCACTTACATCAGGCGTGACAGAAGTCACTCATCACATATAACATCATAACATCTTTTAAGTGTAACAAAAGTCACACCCGACTGGATGAACAACCTTACAACTGTACATCAATGTCGTTAAGGAATGGCAAGCCAATCCCGGAGTAGTCCGTATGTTCAAAGACATTGGTGGGTAATCAGGCCACCCGGAGATACTCTACCACATAATTATGTTGCAAGGAGCCACCCAAGCAACCACATATACGCACCCGCCGGGCAAGGGCAAGTACGGGTTAAGCTTAACACTTTCACATCATTTACGAGCTCGATTTACATCACATATAGTTTAGGTGTCCACATTACCTAAACTTATCACATATCATATTAACGTTTGGGCCCTTAAACGTGCACGTGTCATGGCAACTTAAATGAGTCTAGTGAACTAGATGAACAAGCCATGTAATCATGCACATTTCACATATTTCAATTCATCTCAAGACATTACATAGCATTTCATAGCATATCATTACATCTCATATCATTGCATAACATTTCATAGAATATCATTACATTTCATATCATAGGGAATGCATTTCATGCCTCAATAGTCATTTACATATCCCATACCACCTCCCGTGTAACCCCGATTACCCATAAGCAAACAGATAACATTTGGGAAGTTATTATATGAAAACAATGTTTTTTGTTGAACCCTCAGCGTGTCAAAGTAGTGTATCTTACCTCGTGACGAGCACAACGAGAATACGCAAGGTTAATTTGTCTGTTTGTGTTTCCATCTACCAATAGCACATACAACCAATAGGTAACATAAACGTGGCTTCAAAAGACCTCTCTAAGTTCCCTATATCATAAGGTAATCTAGACATAAGGTCTATGGGTCAAACGAGCATGAAAACAAGCCTATACGACTGCCAGACCTGAATATGCGCCACATGGATCTTCCATGCGCCGCATAAACTTGATCAGAAATACCCAGACCAATCTGTGCGCCGCACAGAATTCCTGTGCACCGCACAACGGGGCTAGATCAACACCTTTGATTTTTGAACATCTTTAAACGATTCCAATTCGATCTCAAACCCTAACCCCGACCTGGAGACATGAAATTGACATCTTTTATGACACAATTGATGCCCTCAAACCATCAATTGATTTCTTGGTCCTTTACAAACACAAATCACTCGATTGATTACCCGAATAGCATGAAATCGGTAAACGTTTTGCAATATAACCCAACCCAAACCCCATGGCCTGGATCGGATCGACATATAAGACTTATAAGATCAGAAATCAAAGGAATGTCACCTATAATATCAGGACCTATGGGTCTCTTCAACTTAGCATAGCCGAACTCATTGAACTTCTTACATAGTCTTTTCTACTTTCACTTTACATTTCATCCGTTTCGTCATTTCTTTGGTTCAATCTTTAAATCAAAACAAGTAATCACCTCATTTCTTCAACCTTCATAAGTAGTACACACATTACATTCAACGAAGACTATTCATTTGGCGGTTAAGACCTCCCGACACATATCCTTTTTACTTGCTACTATGACTCACATGATTCATTGACAAAGGGTCGACTTGCCATAACTCTCGATGCATAACATATCTTACTAATAGCTCACCTTTTCGACTCAAAGCATCCGCCACGACATTAGCTTTACCCGTATGGTGCTTGATTTTACATTCATAATCTCTAGGTAATTCCATCCATCTTCTTTTATCTCACATTCATATACGTCTAAGAAAACACATATTGTAAGCTCTTATGATCAGTGAATAGTGTGCACTTAGTGCCATATAAGTAGTGTCCCCACAATTTTAATGCAAAGACCACTTCAGTAAGCTCTATATCATGAGTGGGGTAATTCTTCTCATAGTTGATACATTCGACCTCCGAATCCCAAACTCTCACAAGTAAACCCCAAGCCTTACAGATCGGAAAAGGGTTAACAATCATAGGCGTAGAGCGGCCTACGGCCCTCTGACCAGAAGGGAATCGCCAACTAACACCCAAAACCTCTCTCATACCTTCGGTTGAGCCATAGTGCGATTATTTGATCAAACATACATCTTGGTACATCGATGGCCAATAGTTACCCATCGTTCCTATTTTGGCTATCACCATTTTTGGTCCGGTATGTAAGCCACATGATCCTCTATACACTTCTTGTATTATTCCTCTGGCTTGATTCGGGCCTACACACCTGAGCAGGGGTCCCATGTATGACTTCTTGTACAACCCTTCTTCTCGAAGCTCATACTGGGGTGCTTTTACTCGTATCTTTCGAGCCTGATCTCTAT
>CM067172.1:71254789-71329278 GCA_034093135.1 Erigeron breviscapus | reverse complement strand
TCAACGTAATGATGGTCTTTTTACTTTGGGAAAACAAAAAGTACAACTTGTTACTGTTTGTGGGCTGTAAACCGTCATGCATTTATGTATGATGTGATGTAATTAATGCGGATCTCAGAACCCGATCAAAAAACTTTATTTGATAATTTCAAATAAACCGTTTGAGTTCCACATTGTCTCTCCTATAAATACCCACTTTCAATTTCAATTGCATTTACTTCGAACATATTTACTCCCAAATCTTTCAAATTCCTTCATTTACTTCTTCATTCATTTTCCAATCATCATCATCTCTCATATTTACTCCATTTATATTCAATTCTTTCATCAAATCTTCATCATAACCTATACATATTCAATTTCATTTTCATCTATTCTTTATAAATGGCACCTAGACAATCAAGAACTAAAAATCTGCTTGCCAATGAATACATTCCTTCGAAAATGTTGCTAGGGCACCTCATATCAATCTTGAGGCAAGTACCATAAGAATCAATATGAATAACTGGATGGCAAGACTCTCTTTGTCCAGTGTTCATGATGCCCAATCGATTATTGGGAGATTAAACTCGTTCTTTCTCTCTTGCCCATTATATGGTGCGTTAACACTTAATCCAGGAAGGATGTACCACGAGTACCTATGTGAATTCTGGTAATCTGCTCAATATGACGATGAAACTTCATCGATCAATTATACTCTCAAGGGAGGTACCAGATCCCTTGGTTTCACTGCAAGTCTGCTCAGGTCTGTTCTACAGTTAAACTATTTTGACCAGAATGAGCTGCCTATTGAGCTTCCCACTGGTATTAATACAAGGGAAGTATGCAGATTAATGGGGCATACAGATATATTGGACGAGCATGGGCAGCTATCCAGAAAGGGGACTATCTACATGAGCAAGCTGTCAGACTCATGGAGATATTTCTTCACACATATTGTTGAGTGTCTGGGAGGCAGTTCTGGAGGGTTAGACCAGATCAATCAAACCCACCTCCAGATTGCCTACTGCTTGTGGTTTGGGCTTAGGGTGGACTTTGCCAGATTCTTTTTGATGACTTGGTTGAGCGACTTAGGGTGAAAGGAAGAAAACCGTTCGTTCCTTATATTCGTTTCCTTTCCCTAATGTTTAAAAATGCTCTTGGAGACCAGTATGATATGGATACTACTCACTTTTCTGTGAGTGAGTATATGAGAGATTTAGTCAATCTCAGGTCTCCACTGGATGAGGTAGATATTCCTCAGTCCATGCTTTCCTTGCAAAGGGAAGAAGCTGAAATGGGTCTAGATAGAGGTCAAGCTGTTGAAGTACCATCTGGTGATGATGTACAGATCATTGAGGCTGTACAACCCATTAGACAAGTTGCTCCAGAAGGTCAAGGTACAGAAGTTGTTGAACCTTCCAGACGACCTAGAACAAATAGGCGTCTGATGCGAGCTGGACTTCAGGTGAATCCTGAAAGACATCCTGGTGATGTTATGAATCTAGATGGATCACCAATTTATGAACAAGAGGTTGTTGAGCAGGTTGTTGAGGAAGTTGAAGATGTTCAGACTGATGAACATGCTTCTGGTGAGCAAGAGGCTCCACTGGACTTGAATGTAGATGCTGGTGAGCAAGTATATGTAGAGACTGGTGAACAGTCTGGTGAACAGACAGTTGGGAATGCTCCAGAAATGGATGATGTTGACTCCCCAATGTCTGAAAGTTTTGATGTTAACATGAATTTTCTGGGTGAAGATGTACAAGAAGAAGAAAATCTACCAGAAATGCCAACACCTCCACCAGAAATGCCACCACCACAATCAAACATGCCACCACCACCACCACCTTCAATTCCAGAACATACTCAATACTTCACTCCAGCAACCACTCAACCTTCACAATCTCAACTTCCACCTCGTGCGCCGGAGTCACCAGTTGCAACATCTGAAGCTGCAACTGAAGAGGACTGGGCACAAGTTCCTCTAATGACCAGATTACCCTCAACTCTTGAACCTCCCAGTGGTCTCTTCACTTCATCTTCTGCCGAGGTCCAAGGCCTTTTAAGTAAGGTGGCGGACCTGGAGAGATCACTCCAGACTTCATCTTAGGTTATTTCTGACTTCAAATCGTTATTATCAAATAACCTGGCATCTGAGATGAATGTCTTTGCTGGGAATGAGAAGCTGGTTTATGAGAAGCTTGATGAACTGGTACTGGCCACAAATAACAACACTGAAAAGATCAAAATGGCAGTCCAGGGTCTAGAGACAAGGTTGGTTAATTCTGTTCAGACTACAGTCACTGGCGAACTGGCAGGTCTGAAAGAAGATGTTCAAAATTTGGTTTTAAGGGTCAGTTCTCTAGAGAGTAGACCCACACTAGACCAGGATGCAGTTGTTTGTACTATAAGTGATGAATGTACAAGGAAGTTCAGAAACAATATGTTGAAAGAATTATGTGAAGAAGTTTCTGGGACTGTTCTTCGTAGCATTCATGATGGGGTCTTACCCCAAATAGACAACTTACTGGATGAAAAGTTGCCAAAACACTTGCCTGAAGCTGTTACAAATGTTCAGAAGGAAGTGCAGGCACTTAAGAAAGTTGTGTCTGAAACAACTCCAGTACAGGTACAACATTTGGTGCACTAGACAGACATATGCTTGAAGAATTATGGAATGATCTCAAGTCAAGGACTGGTGGTCATTCCAAGGGGGAAAAGTCGTCTGGTGACCAAACACTGAAGAAATTGTCACAAAGAGCATATGGCACTGAAGTCGGGCTACCTGAAAGAGCATATGGCACTGAAGCCGGGCTACCTGAAAGAGCATATGGCACTGAAGCGGGCTACCTGAAAGAGCATATGGCACTGAAGCGGGCTACCTGAAAGAGCATATGGCACTGAAGCGGGCTACCTGAAAGAGCATATGGCACTGAAGCCGGGCTACCTGAAAGAGCATATGGCACTGAAGCGGGCTACCTGAAAGAGCATATGGCACTGAAGCGGGCTACCTGAAAGAGCATATGGCACTGAAGCGGGCTACCTGAAAGAGCATATGGCACTGAAGCGGGCTACCTGAAAGAGCATATGGCACTGAAGCGGGCTACCTGAAAGAGCATATGGCACTGAAGCCGGGCTACCTGAAAGAGCATATGGCACTGAAGTCGGGCTACCTGAAAGAGCATATGGCACTGAAGCGGGCTACCTGAAAGAGCATATGGCACTGAAGCCCGGGCTACCTGAAAGAGCATATGGCACTGAAGCGGGCTACCTGAAAGAGCATATGGCACTGAAGCGGGCTACCTGAAAGAGCATATGGCACTGAAGCGGGCTACCTGAAAGAGCATATGGCACTGAAGCGGGCTACCTGAAAGAGCATATGGCACTGAAGCGGGCTACCTGAAAGAGCATATGGCACTGAAGCGGGCTACCTGAAAGAGCATATGGCACTGAAGCGGGCTACCTGAAAGAGCATATGGCACTGAAGCGGGCTACCTGAAAGAGCATATGGCACTGAAGTCGGGCTACCTGAAAGAGCATATGGCACTGAAGCGGGCTACCTGAAAGAGCATATGGCACTGAAGCCGGGCTACCTGAAAGAGCATATGGCACTGAAGCGGGCTACCTGAAAGAGCATATGGCACTGAAGCCGGGCTACCTGAAAGAGCATATGGCACTGAAGCCCGGCTACCTGAAAGAGCATATGGCACTGAAGTCGGGCTAACTGAAGGAGCATATGGCACTGAAGCGGGCTACCTGAAAGAGCATATGGCACTGAAGCGGGCTACCTGAAAGAGCATATGGCACTGAAGCGGGCTACCTGAAAGAGCATATGGCACTGAAGCGGGCTACCTGAAAGAGCATATGGCACTGAAGCGGGCTACCTGAAAGAGCATATGGCACTGAAGCGGGCTACCTGAAAGAGCATATGGCACTGAAGCGGGCTACCTGAAAGAGCATATGGCACTGAAGCGGGCTACCTGAAAGAGCATATGGCACTGAAGCGGGCTACCTGAAAGAGCATATGGCACTGAAGCGGGCTACCTGAAAGAGCATATGGCACTGAAGTCGGGCTACCTGAAAGAGCATATGGCACTGAAGCGGGCTACCTGAAAGAGCATATGGCACTGAAGCGGGCTACCTGAAAGAGCATATGGCACTGAAGCGGGCTACCTGAAAGAGCATATGGCACTGAAGCGGGCTACCTGAAAGAGCATATGGCACTGAAGTCGGGCTACCTGAAAGAGCATATGGCACTGAAGCGGGCTAACTGAAGAAAAATACAATGAGATGTTGAATTTCAGGGCTGATGCCAGAAGGATCACTGGTGCTGAAATCAAATTGGCTGAAGATCATGAAGGCATGTCTAAGTTTGAAGTAAAGTTGACCAGGGAGGGTAACTTTACTGATGAGAGGAAAAGTACTTCAGTCCAAGCCTTTGGATGGAGTGAACTGAAGGAAATCGCTTTAACGTTCAGGGGGAAGACAAATGTGTCGACTGATGTTAAGGCATTTCTGAAAAGGGTGGAAAAGGTATGGAGAAGAAAGCAACAGATGGAAGTTGCAATGGGCATAAGATCACCAGATTCAATACCATCTTCTCCATCACCAAAGAGAAAGGCTACTGAAGATGCTCTAGGACAAACATCAAAAAGAAGGGTCTGACTCTTATTATTTACTTATTGTAAATTATTGTCTTATGAAAATTGTAAACTATTTATCAGTTGATGTATGTAATAATAGTTGCAATTTTTGATTCATATAAGTAAATGAACAGATTTAGTCTAAGTTAGAACTTAATTGATGAAACTGAAAACACTCATGATCTATAAAGTGTTTTCCAGTAACTTAGATTTTTTAGACAAATCGAAACTTGTGTTTTTCAAGCATACAAAATGTATAGATTCAAGATTGAAAACACTAGATGCTTATAATGCTGGAAGACTGGGCATCCATGTTGATGTTTACAAAAGAATGAAGGATGATCCCAGAGTCCATCAATGCCTTGATGCCATGGATGATGTATATGTTCGCTCCAGGTACTCTGTGGAAGAACAGAAATTTGATTCTGAAACGTATGGGCAAACCATTGAAGAACTTATTAATCAGAGAACAAAAGCACTGGTGGATCTCCAGAAAAAGGTCAGAACAAATGTTGCAGCCCTGGAGATTGAATATCGAAAGAAAATAAAGGGTTTACCCAAACTCACTGCCAGATAGATCAAGGCAGCCAGGGATGCAGATATTAGTACTTTCATTCCACTTGACACAACCAAAAAAATTGATAGGGCTCAAGTTCAGAAAGCCATGGAAAAAGAAAACGTGTCAAGGGAAACTGAATACATGATCCAGATAGCAAGGCAAAAAGCCAAGTATGAAGAAATGATGAAGTTCAGGGCTGATGTCAGAAAGATCATTGATGCTGAGATCATGCTTGCTGAAAATCATGAGGGCATGTCTAAGTTTCAAGTGAAGTTGACCAGGGAAGGTAACTTCGTGGATGAAAGGAAAAACACTTTAGTCCAAGCTTTTGGATGGACTGAACTGAAGGATATTGGCTTGACATTTAGGGGGATCCCCAGATGTCAAAGCATTTTTGAAAATGATTGAGAAGGTCTGGAAGAGGAAGCAACAAATGGAAACTGTTTTAGGTATGCGATCTCCAGAAGCTTCAACTTCACCAAAAAGAAAGGCCACTGAAGATGCACAAGGACAAACTTCAAAGAGAAGGGCCTGACTTTTTATCTACTTACTTGTATTGTATTTATTTCCCAAAATTGTAACTTATTTTTTGTTGATGGCTGTAAATAAAGTTACATATTTTGATTCACAAGTAAGTGATCAAATTAAGTCTAAATTAGAACTAAAAGATTAAATACTGGAACACTGATGATCTATAAAGTGTTTTCCAGTAACTTAAATTTTTAGACTTAGTCAAAAACAAGTGTTTTTCAAGCATACAATTGTATAGATAGAAGCTTGAAAAACCTTGCATTATTTCTAAACAAATAGGGGGAATTTGTTAGGTCCAGATTTACTGGACCCACTCTAGACTTGAAGACTGGAGCGGCACTGAAGATTTGACCAGAAATAATAGAAGACCAGTGAGCTGTTTACTTGTACAGGAATCTGGATTCCACCAGATTAGCTCACTGGACTTCACTCCAGTCAAGATCGTTTCTACTAAAGACATTCTCACTGAAGTCAAAGACTGAAGTTTGAAGAAAGAAGACTGACAAGCAGTAGAGCCCACTGACAGTCTTACCAGATCTCCTGACTGGAGCTTTGTCAGTGTTCTAGACCTTACAAGTCTGAACACTGATTATGAGGAATTGACTTTTGCCTTTACACACTTTTACACGGACAATCCATTTTGTCTACTGATAAAAGTACAATACGTGTGTAAAGGTGGTTGGTTAAAAGGATGACAAGTCACATCAATATGACTTTATCCTTGTACTTTAACCAATGCATTTAAGGAATTAAAGTAGTTTCCTTAAATGCATGCAACCATATTTGTACGGCATAATAAATTCACTGTTGAATTTATTTGCCTATAAATACAAAGTCACATACCTCGTACAAATTACTTTTTGCAATTTGGTGAACTTGCTATAATACTCTCGATCAAAATAGTTATACTTCACAACTTTAAGTATATCGATCCAAAGAGATTATTTAGCAAGTATAGATCACTTGTAATTCAAAGATTGTTTAGATAGTTACATACTTGTAATATCTAGGTTCCGCAACAATCTTGTATTTTGTTTATCATCAATAAAGAAAATACACTTGAAAATTACATTTGTGTTCCATCATTTATTTACTTGTTTAAATATTGCTTTAAGTCTTTATTACTTTATTTATATTCTTGCATTTGTATTTAAAGTAATACTAGTCCAATCTAGTGCATACTTGACTTGTTATTTTACACTCGTGGGTTAAACCATCGTGTGGGGGACTTTACAATGTCTAATCATAAATCAATGTCTAATGCGAGCAGCCACTATGGGTAAACTACAGCCAGCTTCAAGATCATCTACCCATGCCTCACATCTTCTCACATTCACCTGCGCACAACACATTTTAAAAGAGCAAGTGTTAGCTAACGAATTAGCTAAGTAAGATAACACATCATTAATAAAACATTTGTCCATTTGAACATTATATAAAAGCCATATTAAATCGTTAAGGCACATATGACATCAAGCATCACATCATCCATAACATATCATCGCATCAAACATCATCATAATAGGTTGAATCACCCTAGATGTACCTAGTCATCTTTTACTTCACATATAACGTATAAGCATCATTGTATAGTGTGACATAAGTCACTTACATCAGGCGTGACAGAAGTCACTCATCACATATAACATCATAACATCTTTTAAGTGTAACAAAAGTCACACCCGACTGGATGAACAACCTTACAGCTGTACATCAATGTCGTTAAGGAATGGCAAGCCAATCCCGGAGTAGTCCGTATGTTCAAAGACATTGGTGGTTAATCACGCCACCCGGAGATACTCATACCACATAATTATGTTGCAAGGAGCCACCCAAGCAACCACATATACGCACCCGCCGGGCAAGGGCAAGTACGGGTTAAGCTTAACACTTTCACATCAGATCATTTACGAGCTCGATTTCACGTCACATATAGTTTAGGTGACCACATTACCTAAACATTATCACATATCATATTAACGTTTGGGCCCTTAAAGGTGCACGTGTCATGGCAACTTAAATGAGTCTAGTGAACTAGATGAACAAGCCATGTAATCATGCACATTTCACATATTTCAATTCATCTCAAGACATTACATATCATTTCATAGCATATCATTACATCTCATATCATTGCATAACATTTCATAGCATATCATTACATCTCATATCATTGCATAACATTTCATAGCATATCATTACATCTCATATCATTGCATAACATTTCATAGCATATCATTACATCTCATATCATTGCATAACATTTCATAGCATATCATTACATCTCATATCATTGCATAACATTTCATAGCATATCATTACATCTCATATCATTGCATAACATTTCATAGCATATCATTACATCTCATATCATTGCATAACATTTCATAGCATATCATTACATCTCATATCATTGCATAACATTTCATAGCATATCATTACATCTCATATCATTGCATAACATTTCATAGCATATCATTACATCTCATATCATTGCATAACATTTCATAGCATATCATTACATCTCATATCATTGCATAACATTTCATAGCATATCATTACATCTCATATCATTGCATAACATTTCATAGCATATCATTACATCTCATATCATTGCATAACATTTCATAGCATATCATTACATCTCATATCATTGCATAACATTTCATAGCATATCATTACATCTCATATCATTGCATAACATTTCATAGCATATCATTACATCTCATATCATTGCATAACATTTCATAGCATATCATTACATCTCATATCATTGCATAACATTTCATAGCATATCATTACATCTCATATCATTGCATAACATTTCATAGCATATCATTACATCTCATATCATTGCATAACATTTCATAGCATATCATTACATCTCATATCATTGCATAACATTTCATAGCATATCATTACATCTCATATCATTGCATAACATTTCATAGCATATCATTACATCTCATATCATTGCATAACATTTCATAGCATATCATTACATCTCATATCATTGCATAACATTTCATAGCATATCATTACATCTCATATCATTGCATAACATTTCATAGCATATCATTACATCTCATATCATTGCATAACATTTCATAGCATATCATTACATCTCATATCATTGCATAACATTTCATAGCATATCATTACATCTCATATCATTGCATAACATTTCATAGCATATCATTACATCTCATATCATTGCATAACATTTCATAGCATATCATTACATCTCATATCATTGCATAACATTTCATAGCATATCATTACATCTCATATCATTGCATAACATTTCATAGCATATCATTACATCTCATATCATTGCATAACATTTCATAGCATATCATTACATCTCATATCATTGCATAACATTTCATAGCATATCATTACATCTCATATCATTGCATAACATTTCATAGCATATCATTACATCTCATATCATTGCATAACATTTCATAGCATATCATTACATCTCATATCATTGCATAACATTTCATAGCATATCATTACATCTCATATCATTGCATAACATTTCATAGCATATCATTACATCTCATATCATTGCATAACATTTCATAGCATATCATTACATCTCATATCATTGCATAACATTTCATAGCATATCATTACATCTCATATCATTGCATAACATTTCATAGCATATCATTACATCTCATATCATTGCATAACATTTCATAGCATATCATTACATCTCATATCATTGCATAACATTTCATAGCATATCATTACATCTCATATCATTGCATAACATTTCATAGCATATCATTACATCTCATATCATTGCATAACATTTCATAGCATATCATTACATCTCATATCATTGCATAACATTTCATAGCATATCATTACATCTCATATCATTGCATAACATTTCATAGCATATCATTACATCTCATATCATTGCATAACATTTCATAGCATATCATTACATCTCATATCATTGCATAACATTTCATAGCATATCATTACATCTCATATCATTGCATAACATTTCATAGCATATCATTACATCTCATATCATTGCATAACATTTCATAGCATATCATTACATTTCATATACGTCTAAGAAAACACATATTGTAAGCTCTTATGATCAGTGAATAGTGTGCACTTAGTGCCATATAAGTAGTGTCCCGATAACTTTAATGCAAAGACCACTTCAGTAAACTCTATATCATGAGTGGGGTAATTCTTCTCATAAGGCTTCATCTGACGTAACGCGTAAGCAACGACTTTGTCTCAATGCATATGATCACAACCCAAAAACATCTATGCCCTCGCGTAAGAATAAAACAGAAGCTTCACATAACTTCTTTTTCATACATCTTTTCCTCCATGTCCAATGTAACGGTGCGGTTGTTCACCAAGAATAAGCATTCATGGACAACCTGCCTACTAAGGCTCATATGATATCAATACCTTTAGCTTCCCACGCAGCTTTGTCTCTTGGTCCATGATAACGTGACTCTTCACTTCCGTTTAAGGATCATTAAATAATTACATTGTAATAAAACTTTCGGTGTCTAATCTTGGCTTTTAACCCTATCACACGTCAACATATAAAATTTACTACACCTCGTATCATAATAGGTCGTATCACATTTCAGGCGGCATCCAAATAAGCATCTTACCACGATTCATAAGCCTCCTCAAGTACAACTTTTGGTCATTTCATTCTCGGACACCGAAATCTTACTTTTAAACGTATTGCTTCATGATGGTACATCTCGACTCTTCTGACTATGCTCCAGTTCTACTACCTTCTTTGTCTCAAAGAACATTACCTTGAGCTGATTTGCCGTAGTCAAGCACTCACCATAACCTCACAACCACGGACTTAGATAATAAATAGAACTTTGTTCCTTTCAACATTAAGCGTCAGCTGCTCCTTTAACCTTTACTTACTTTTGACGAATTTAAAACTAAGCCTCTTCGAGTTGAAAATCATAATCACGCTCTTTACGCAAACATAATGTTCTTCGTCATACTTAGAATAGGCAAGATTTTCCTTGTTAGACGTATTGACTAAACGATCTAAAGAAAACTTTAGGCTTGATTCCTTAAATTCTTACACAAGGACTTTCGTTATCATAAAGGTATTTCGTGGAACTCAATAGGGTCATAAGGAGGGTAAAAATAACTTTATCAGGACTTTCATCATCAACAAATGGTAGCAACGTCGTAAATCTATCTTATAAGATAAATAGATCCCAAAATCAAAAACATTAACTTCTCCCTATAATGGAGAACAAAGCGGAAGATGCGTTTGCATGGAAGTAGCACCAGACACACATCACTCGAAGGCTCGACCTCACGATCGCAACGAAGCCGGGAACATTATTAGAACATCTCAAAACTACGAGTAGGCTCGACTTTTAGAAATATAATCTTTACCTTGCATTAGTGGATCACATAGGCGAGAAACATGATCAATTCGGAATCAAATGCTCCTGAAAACCTTTTACTCCTTGTGCTTTAAGAAACCATAACTAACTCCATCATCCACTTCTTAATTTTTCTTAAGGCCAAAACTCTTTATCTTGAGAAGCATTCGTACATAACATCTTGTACAAATATAAGATATCAATATCACCTTTACATTCATGCTATATAAGGAAGAATCTCCCCCATAGATACTCGTCCCAATCGTCACATATCGTCCCGTAGCGAAATCAAAACTAAACGAGTCGTAAATCCAAAACAGTCCAAAGTATGCGCCGCATGGAACATGTGTGCGCCGCATAATGCATATCTGGGAACCTATGCGCCGCATGGAATACATATGCACCGCATATTTCATGTAAATTTATCACAGAAAACACCCAAGTTCTGAGCACATATTCTATGCGCCGCATAGAACCTCTATGCGCCGCATATCGGGCACCCAACTGAAATCCATTTTACAAAACTGTAGGATATGCGCCGCATGAATGGTTCATGCGCGGCATATCGGATTCCCTTCAGAATTCAACTTTTCAAAACTGGGCAGATATGCGCCGCATATCGTCCAGTTCGACCAAAATCTAAACTTTCAATCCTTTAATCGAATTTCATACAAACTCAAACCTTCAATCTTAATTCGACCTGGAGACATAAGATTAACCTTTTTGACATCACTTTTGATGTCTTTAATCCATAGATACATGTTTACTCTCCACGTGGTTAAATATGATACCATTTAATGATTCCATCAATCTCATCTTCACTTTATTCGGATCAACACAGACACAGTCTCACAAACACACACATGTCGTGATACATTTACAATTATGTTCGCGACCGGAATTCTAACTGTATCCTTCCATACGTGTGTCCGGTAACCCTTCTAGGCATCACCTACTTATAATCCTTCAAGTATCCAACATCAACTATACTCATCAAACATCAATTCCATGTCTTTTAAGCCCGTGGGCTCCACAACACAATACAACACCTCATAGAGATCTTACCAACTTCGTTACTTTCTACTCCAGTCAACACAAGCATGGCCATACAAACACGTTCGTGTCGTGATACGATTGCAATTATGTTCCGGACCATAATTGTAATTGTATCCTTTCACTCACATGTTCGTTACCACATTTGTGTATCGTCTTCTTTTCACCAAATCCTTCAACTTTTCCTCACGTAATATAAAGCACAACTTTATCAAATTCAAATAGAGAATTGGCACCTTACCTTTCACAGAACGTCCTTCATAACAATAGAATAGTTTGGCGATGGGGAGCGCGAGAAACAAAGGAATAAGGGCTACACAAACAGGAGTATACACATAAAACACATCAAGGAACATGAAGCCTTAATCCTACACTCTCACTCATCCCAACCCGTCCTAAAAGCATTTCATCTCGAAGGCTAAGCATACTTACTTAAGCCTATCTTGTCATCTATCGGTTTAAGTCCAATTCCTATGGCCAACCTATAGTCCTTGGTTCACTTAAACCATTTCTCTGATACCAACTTGTAACACCCGTCGTTTAAAAATATGGATTTCCAAAAACTTTCGCCTAACGGCGTTAAAAGAAAGTGGAATTAAACTTTAAAAGTCCAAACTAACAAATCTGTTTGGTTCATTTATTAATTGGTGTTACTAGCCATATCATCAAAACAAGTTTAAATGGAAATCCGTCGGTTGCCCAACATTAAACAACCGACAACATACTAAATGCAAATCATAAATGTCTAATGCGAGCAGCCACTATGGGTAAACTACAGCCAGCTTCAAGATCATCTACCCATGCCTCACATCTTCTCACATCTACCTGCTCACTAATGTTGGACCTGAGGGCACAACACATTTTAAAAGAGCAAGTGTTAACTAACGAATTAGCTAACACATCATTAATAAAACTTTTGTCCATTTGAACATTATATAAAAGCCATATTAAATCGTTAAGGCACATATCACATCAAGCATCACATCATCCATAACATATCATCGCATCAAACATCATCATAATAGGTTGAATCACCCTAGATGTACCTAGTCATCTTTTACTTCACATATAATGTATAAGCATCATCGTATAGTGTGATATAAGTCACTTACATCAGGCGTGACAGAAGTCACTCATCACATATAACATCATAACATCTTTTAAGTGTAACAAAAGTCACACCCGACTGGATGAACAACCTTACAGCTGTACATCAATGTCGTTAAGGAATGGCAAGCCAATCCCGGAGTAGTCCATATGTTCAAAGACATTGGTGGTTAATCACGCCACCCGGAGATACTCATACCACGTAATTATGTTGCAAGGAGCCACCCAAGCAACCACATATACGCACCCGCCGGGCAAGGGCAAGTACGGGTTAAGCTTAACACTTTCACATCACATCATTTACGAACTCGATTTCACATCACATATAGTTTAGGTGACCACATTACCTAAACATTATCACATATCATATTAATGTTTGGGCCCTTAAACGTGCACGTGTCATGGCAACTTAAATGAGTCTAGTGAACTAGATGAACAAGCCATGTAATCATGCACATTTCACATATTTCAATTCATCTCAAGACATTACATATCATTTCATAGCATATCATTACATCTCATATCATTGCATAACATTTCCTAGCATATCATTACATTTCATATCGTAGGGACTGCATTTCAGGACTCAATAGTCATCTACATATCCCATACCACCTCCCGTGTAACCCCGATTACCCATAAGCAAACAGATAACATTTGGGAAGTTATTATATGAAAACAATGTTTTTTGTTGAACCCTCAGCGTGTCAAAGTAGTGTATCTTACCTCGTGACGAGCACAACGAGAAATACGCAAGGTTAACTTGTCTTGTTTGTGTTTCCATCTACCAATAGCATCATACAACCAATAGGTAACATAAACGTGGCTTCAAAAGACCTCTCTAAGTTCCCTATATCATAAGGTAACCTAGACATAAGTTCTATGGGTCAAACAAGCATGAAAACAAGCCTATACGACTGCCAGACCTGAATATGCGCCGCATGGATCTTCCATGCGCCGCATAAACTTGATCAGAAATACCCAGACCAATCTGTGCGCCGCACAGAATTCCTGTGCACCGCACAACGGGGCTCGATCAGCAACTTTGATTTTTGAACATCTTTAAACGATTCCCATTCGATCTCAAACCCTAACCCCGACCTGGAGACATGAAATTGACCTCTTTTAGGACACAATTGATGCCCTCAAACCATCAATTGATTCCTTGGTCCTTTATAAACAAAAATCACTCGATTGATTACCCGAATAGCATGAAATCGGTAAACGTTTTGCAATATAACCCAACCCAAACCCCATGGCCTGGATCGGATCGACATTCAAGATGTAAACAAAACTTGATCGAATCGGCACGAAACAGTTAGATCTTGAGAGAAACTTGCTTGGAGAAGGAGGGGGATCGGCTAGGGATCACACACACATATAAGATCAGATTTTTGTGACAATTGGGGTTACCTAATTACACTTAAATCCCTGGCCATCAACTCCCAACGTTACACTTAAGCCCCTCGACTTCTAAACGTTACTTTCTTAGCTTATCTTTCTCACCGGAACACTTAACGACTTAACGAGCACTTAATTTTCATGACTTTACTTTAATTACTTTCACTAGACGTACTTTAATCATATTATATTAAACACATAAGCATTTAATCGCATAATACCATTTTGGGCACATAACTTAACGAACCTGACGTTAACTAACGGATTAGTCAAATAGTCAAACTTGAAAAGTTTGGGATGTTACATAATCTCTCTAGCGACTTTATTCATCACGATCTAACATACTCACACAAAAAACAGTCGGCGACGGCGGTGGTTGTTATTCCGGTTAGCATCTAACAGTGGTGGCTGTTACTCCGGTAATCATCGGCGGTGGTGTCTGTTTCTCCGGTAAGCGGCAGCGGTTGTGGCTATTGTTTTTCCGGTAAGAGCGGTGGCGGCTATTGTTTCTCCGGTAAGTGACAACGGTGGTGGCTATTGTTATAGCAGCGATACGTGGTGGTCACTGTATTTACGGTAAGCTACTGGTACTTCATTCCTTTAAAACTAAAGAATGGAGTTAGACTGGATAATTGATGTAAGGTTTCATTATAGAGAGGGCTTTTTTGTCAAAATAGTTGAATTCCATTGGAATTGTAAACATTCCATCACTATGTTGAAGGAATTACAAATTCAGTGTTTTAAGGAATTTGGTGGAAAGTTGTAAATTCCAATTACATCATTTTTCTTAACCAAACGTGATCAGGAATGGAATTCAGATTCCAATTCCTATGAATTCCAAGGAATTCCGCGAACCAAACACCCCCTTAGCGCTTCTTGGGAGGCAACCCAAGCCGTATTTTTATTTTTAGGAATATGTGACTAGGGTAGGGTTAACGTGAGAACAACAAATATGGAGAGAACCATGAGAACCACTAGTTTCCCTCCTTCTTTCTTCTTTTTTGTGTGGTTTTTAATTTTTTTAATTTTTTTTTTCATTTTTTGAAACTTTTTTTTGTTTTTTATTTTCTTTTAACAAAAACCCATTCCAAAAAAAATAATTTTTTTTTTTTTGTAAAAAATCATATGGGTTACGTGTTAAGAAAACGTATGGATACGGTACGGGCGTTGCCCTCATCCGTTCTAAAGGGGTTGTCACCGGACGCATATGGGAATGGTATGGATTTGATGGGCGGCGATCCAAGAGATGGTGACGGTTGTATACGGTACGGGCATAGCCCTTAACTCTAAGGGCAAAGCCCTTAGAAATGATTTTTCAATGGTTCTCACGCTTCTCAACATATATGTTGTTCTCACTTGATCTTAACACTATGTGACTAATTGCAATTAAGTGAATTGTTTTGAATTTTATCATTTGTGACCTATTTTATATGAGTTATATCTTTAGAATCACAGATGCAAGCTTTCAAGGATCAAGGAAACAAGTAACTTATTGCAATCGTATTTTGTTTTTATTTTATTTTTATGTTTTAGCTTGTTATTTCCTTTTTTATATTTTGATTGAAGTGTGCAGGAGTATTCAGCTTTGTATTCTGAAGAAAACCATGCACTTGGTCAAAAGCTAAGTTTGAGGGAATGCCAGAAGCAAATCGTGAAGGAAAATCAGACGTCGAAGCATGTACAGGACTTCAAAGCGCTGCTAGAAGACTTCCAGCGCCGCTGGGAAAGCATCTGGGCTTCCCAGCGCGCTCCCTGAAACCAGCGTCGCTGGACCTGCACCTGTGCAAGTCCAGCGTCGCTCCAGCTTGGCCAGCGCTGCTCCTACATATCCAGCGCCGCTCCCTGCCTAGCCAGCGCTGCTCCCAAGTCCAGTCTGCACACCAGATCGCGAAAAATCAAAAAAAAATCTGAAAAACCAAAAATCCAAAAAAATCAAAAAATCAGAAAATACCAAAAAGAAAAGAAGGTGGAGAAGCATCAATGGATCGCCATCAAACGGAGTCGATTCAAGCCTTTGAAGTTCAAACACATTCAAGTCGCTCCACAAATGTCATCTTCAACAACATTCATGCCATTTAAGCCCGGGAAGTTTTGTTAATCCTTTATCTTTTCGTGTTTTTCCTATTACCCTTTCTGTTATGTTAGTACAACGAGGACGTTGTACAATTTAAGTGTGGGGGGATGGAATAGGAAAAACCCGTGGTTTAATTGTTTGAAATATCATAAGTTTTCTACTACTTAATTCATGCAAATTTAAAATTTTTCTTGTGTCTAAAAATCATTTTGAGAATATAAGCTTTGCAAGTAGACAAAAGATGATGATAACTAAGCAATATTAGCTTTGGTAGATGAACGGTTAGTTAGGACAATTAGTTTAACTATAGATTTGTGGCTGTTCATTTTTCCAACAGGATTAGAGCTTAGACTGAAACTGTATTCGATTATGTTTGCCATAGCACATTTAACCGGAATTTAATATGCCTAGCAATTAGAGCAATCTAGTCATTAGTATAGGTGTATTAATTGGACTTAATTATATACGTTCTTGTGTAGGAACTAGTTTATACGTATGGTTCGCCTTAATTCTTACAATATTTATTGTAAACTAGTTGCATGCGGAGTAAGTGTATGAGTCATCTGGGGTCTCTGATAATGTCTATTACATGAATAATGTAGTAATCTTAAGAAAGGCAATCAGTAGATTAATAAAAAGAGTTCAAGGAACTAATAACGAGTAAAATTTATACACATCAAGTTATGTCACTTTGCGCGTGGGGAACCACCGACCTGTCACCGCTGTCTTGATGTAAGGTATAAACTCTAACCATTAGTTGAGTTATGTCGCTTTCCGCGTGGGGAACCACCGACCTGTCACCGCTGTCTCAACTATTAAAGATGATAATATCGTATAACTGCTTTAATATTTAGTAAGCATGACTGTAGTGTGAGAGTATGTCTAAGTAGTGACTCACAAGTACACAAACGATGAAATGTAAATGGCTTGCTAGTAGCTAGTAGATCTGATTGCTATACAAACTTTAATTAAGTGCTTAACTAGTCAACAGAAGGAAGTAAGATTGAGCTGTAAGACATGTGGAATTATAGAACGGTTTTAGAGGTATTAAGACGAATATAAAGGTTAACTTTTAGTTTTGATTCACTGATTATCTTTCCTCTAGCCATAGCTTACTGATTTTGTCTAAAGCTTTCTCAAATAATTTTGCATGACTAATCTTTCAAATGTTCAATAATGTAGAATAACTTGAACACTTAAGTTGTCCGCTTATCATTGATTTATATTCTTGGACTATTTGCTTGAGGACAAGAAAAGACTTCAGTGTGGGGGTATATGATGAGCGTTCATTTTGTGATAAAAACCCCTATCGAAAGGCCTCATTTCAATGTCTTAAATGAGTTAATATTTTGGAACTATCGGTACTTAATGGATTCTATGTTTATGCAGGTTCACGGAAGATGCGAGTGAGGGTAAATGGAATCAAGTGACTCAAGATGAAGGCCTATGAAGTTACAAGACACAAGGAGGTGATTCGGGAGCCGAACGAAGCAAAACGAGAAGCAGCAGGAGCTGCCAGCGCCGCTGGCACCTTGCCAGCGCCGCTGGCCCAAGCCCAGTGCCGCTGGGAAGCCCAGTTCAGCAAACTGACTCAAATCACTATTTAAGCCGAAGCAGCCCTCAAAACCCTAGGAGAGAGCCGATTCAGCAGCCCTAGCCGCCCACATTCAACCCTAGGTCGACTTTGCAGATTCCAAGGAGGTTTTGGAGCTTCTAACACCTTCTGATTTTCATCCTCAACCTAGATCTACTCTTTTATTTTACTTTCAGTTGGTAAACAATGTCTTTCATCTTTTCAGACTTTGTTATTCCTTTAATAATGGTAGGCTAGTAGGCTGAATACTTGTTTGGATCGATGTGATCATGTAGATGTTTATCTATTTTACTTTATTTGTTAGATCTGTTGGAGTGTGTTTTATTGTTTATCGTAGATCCATGTTTTACTAGTTCTTCATATTATTATCGGTTCTATATCCGAATATATTAGTTTAATTCTGATGGTTGTCTATGTTCATATACTAGTCGGTGTATAACTAGATGTAAAAGGTGATTCACTTATAACTGAGGGATCCATAACCATAGTAATTAGGATGAATAGAACATGATGCTTAACAATGTCAGACGCGATCCAGTGACATGGAAACGTGCATTGTGGTCACCGAAGGGAATTATTATCTGGCTATGGCTTAAGAGCCGGGTAACTTAAAGATAAATTAGTAACACAAACTTTAGGTCATTAATGCTTAAACAATGAATCTAACTAGAATTTGTTTATAGACAGTGTGAGTCTAGGGACAGCACTTGTTAATTAGGCAAAGTGAATCTAACAAGAATCTGAGCCGTGATTAAGTTTCCAACAGTCTAGCAAGTAGGTAGAATGATATATGGTCGTACCATGAGATCGGAGATGCCAAACAAGTATTTTAATTTAATTACTGTTATTTGCTTTTTCAAACTATTTTCAGACTAAGCCCCTCGCTGAATAAGCGGTTGCGGCTTCTATTTACTTTTCAGTATTTTAATTAGTTTAATAGGAAATCGTGACAACCCCATAACCGCTAGAATTACACGTATTACTAGATTAGGTAAAGCAACGCGTCCCTGCGAATGATCCTGTACTTATCACTTAACTATACTACATCTGATCGGGTCCCCTGTCCGTTAAGGTGTGTGTGTTTCGAGATATTTACTTGTAAAACTTTTATAAATTTAGACACTAAACAAAAACCACCCATCAAGGGGTCCCTTTGAACATGCGTTATATCTAGAAAATACGTCTTTATTTTTGGAGTTATAAAAATAACGATCGTGGTAAAAGAATACATTAGGGAGAGACCCTTCGTATGAGATAAGTAGTAAAAGTCGTGCATCACTTTGTGATTGCTTTACTTTATTCATCCTAAGCAGATAGTTTTACATCACATTGTGAATACTATCTGTTTGATCAAATAATCGCACTATGGCACAACCGAGGGGGTGTGCGGGTTTAGACGGTGGTTTATAGGCGATTCCCTACCGGTAATAGGGCTATTGTTGGTGCATATCCCTTGGTGACACAAACATTCTAGATGTGCGATATATTTTATATATTTCAAGTCTTGTAATCTATCTTGTAATTACCGTTTGTCGATATATTACCTTGGCATATTTGGTTGATCAAATTGGATCCTATTATGTTTATATGTTTGTTTATTATTTATGTTTTTCCGGTTCTCGACATGAATGTAAACATTACATGTAATGAGTTATTAAGATAATATTGTTGCATCGTATTTACTGCTGTAGAAATATTATCTTAATATACTTCCAATGGAGGATTAAGTTAATTGTTGTTGCAGCGTATTTACTGCTGTAGAAACGTTAACTTAATGTACACTTCCAATAGGTAATACAAACAATGTTGTTGCAGCGTATTTACTGCTGTAGAAACGTTAGCTGAGTTATTATTGTTGCTGCGTCTCGACTGCAGTAGAAATATAACTCAAATATTCCTAAGTGTTATTTGAGAGTTCTCGGGAACGAGCAAATAGTTGCTTGTGGAGAGAACACTCAAATAGTCATTTGAGAGTTCTCGGGAACGAGCAAATAGTTGCTTGTGGAGAGAACACTCAAACAGTTTGAGAGTTCCTGTGGAAACAAGCAAAAGCATGCTTGTACACAAGAACTCTCAAACAAGGCCAAAACCCTAATGGGCTTTTGGGCTTGACATGAGAACACTCAAATCCAAAGGGATTTGAGAGTTTTTGTCACTTGCCTATAAATAGAGGGTATGTGTATGCGTGATTCCAACAAGAGTGTAGAGAGAGAAACGAGCAAATCCTAGAGAGAGAAACTATAAGAACACTCATATAGTAATCTTGTGGGTGATATCGATCTCACGCACGAACCGCAAACACACACCCGGTTTGGTAGGCTTGTAGATTCCACGTTATCACGTTGGTTGATAAAGGGAATCCGGAGAGCCGTTTCACTATAGTAACCAAATACGAGTGTTTATGTTCACGCAAAGATATATATATATATATATATATATATATATAATATATATATAATAATATATATATATATGTAAAATATATAGTGATATATATATATATCATAAAAGCTAGATATAAAAACCGTGGGTTATCTCGAGGATTTTCCGCACCTCGACATATCCTTAAGTCAATCTCGGTTCAGTAAGACCCGGGGGACTTACAACTGGTATCAGAGCCGCAGGTTTTAACACCTTTGTTCGAGATTGATTACGGTTTTTGGGTATCTTGGTTTTTGCGTGTTCTTAGGTGGAGACGTGTTTCGGGTTCATTTGAAATAAAGGTTCAAACTTGACACCAAAATCAAACACATCTCAATCCTAACATCATTTTTTCAAAGATTCATTGATCAAGTAACAAAATTGGGTTCTAGATCTAAGAAAGATTGAAAAAATGGTGATATTTGTGTTTTGAGAGTTCTCGGGAACGAGCAAATAGTTGCTTGTGGAGAGAACACTCAAATAGTCATTTGAGAGTTCTCGGGAATGAGTAAATAGTTGCTTGTGGAGAGAACACTCAAATCCAATAGGATTTGAGAGTTTTTGTCACTTGCCTATAAATAGAGGGTGTGTGTATGCGTGATTCCAACAAGAGTGTAGAGAGAGAAACTATAAGAACACTCATATAGTAATCTTGTGGGTGATACTCGATCTCACGCATAAACCGCAAACACACACCCGGTTTGGTAGGCTTGTAGATTCCACGTTATCACGTTGGTTGATAAAGGGAATCCGGAGAGCCGTTTCACTATAGTAACCAAATACGAGTGTTTATGTTCACGCAAAGATATATATATATATATATATATATATAGTGATATATATATAAGTAGATATATAAAACCGTGGTTATATATATATATATATCATAAAAGTTAGATATAAAAAGTGTATATATTATTCACTATATAACCAAATACGAGTGTTTATGTTCACACATAAATATATATATATATAGTGATATATATATATATATAGTGATATACATATATAATATATATATATATAGTGATATATATATATATATATATATATCATATGATATATAAATAATTAAATATAGTATATATATATATATGATATATATATATATATAGTGATATATATATATATATAGTGATATATATATATCAAAAAAGGAATATATAGATATAGAATATATATATAGTATATATATATATACTGATATATATATATATATAGTGATATATATATATCAAATATATAATATAGTATAGATAAATCTATCATATATATATATATAGTGATATACATATATAATATATATATATAGTGATATATATATATAGTGATATATATATATAGTGATATATATATATAGTGATATATATATATAATATATATATATAATATATATATATAGTGATATATATATATAGTGATATATATATATAATATTTATAATATAGTATAGATAAATCTATCATATATATATATATAGTGATATATATATATAGTGATATATATATATAGTGATATATATATATAGTGATATATATATATAGTGATATATATATATAGTGATATATATATATAATATATATATATATTATATATATATATATAATATATATATATAGTGATATATATATATAGTGATATATATATATAGTGATATATCAAACTTGACACCAAAATCAAACACATCTCAATCCTAACATCATTTTTTCAAAGATTCATTGATCAAGTAACAAAATTGGGTTCTAGATCTAAGAAAGATTGAAAAAATGGTGATATTTGTGTTTTGAGAGTTCCTGTACTTGTACTTTGCGTGTTTCTAAAAGTACTTGTACCTTTGCGTGTTTTCGTTATTACCAAGGCGGTTTGCGTGTTCCTGTTTTGCGCATTCTGTTTGAGTGTTTCTGTGGTTTAAGAGTTCCAGTGTATTTGCGTGTTTCTGACATTCTTGCGTGTTTCATTTGAGTGTTCTTATTTGCGTGTTCCAGTGTATTTGCGTGTTTATAAGTTGAACATCATATACAATGGCTGCAAATTATCTTAACCATTTAGTACTAATGGACCATGAAACCGGTAAGGGTAATTCACCACCCAAGATGATGATCATTGACCAATACTTTTCATGGAAAGGTCGATTCGAATCCTTTATGCAATTCACGGACATTAGAATGTGGACTTGTATGACCGAAGGATATAGTGCCCCAACATATGAGGATAGTGGTGTTAACAAAGTTTAGGCTTACCAAGACATGACTGAATCCAATAAAAAATTGTAAGAGGCAGAGAAAAAGGCACTTTCTTGTTTAAAAATGTCATTGCCACAAGAAATATTACATTTATTTAACGGATTCAATACATCTAAAGAACTTTGGTTAGCATTAAAAAATCATTGTGAAGGCGATGAAACACTTAAAAAGAATCGAAGAGACCTTTTAAAACATCAGTATAATGTATTTAATGGGTTAAGAAGTGAGAACTTAGATCAACTAATTACACGGTATTATCACTTGTTAGCAGAATTTGCAAGCATTTGATGTTACTTATTCTGAGGAGGAAAAAGTCGAGAAATTTTTGAGCTCTTTGCCGGAAAAGTGGAGTAATTATATTACTACTTTGCAAGAGAAAGAAGATTTCTCTGATATGTCCTTGACTTAGATAGTTGCTAAGTTCCGGGGACAAGAAATGAAACTAAAAAGGAGGGAAGCAGGATATAATAATGCTCAGATTCCCGAGCTTTATTACGGTAGACCTACGATTAATGTAACTCAAGATTCTCCAAGTGGAAGCACAAGTGCATACCTTAGTGAGGATGTTGATTTACAGAAAATCTCGTTTTACTCTGAGGGAAACATATGTCTTGTTTCAAGATAGAGTGACAGTCTAGGCAACCGTGGATGTCCTACCTCCAGTGCTAGTTCCACTGTGCCTATAAGTGTAAAAAGTTCGGAAAGTCACTTATCCGTTCTTGCGTCATTTGTGACGTCATATGAGCAGTTTATTCAAGGAAAGGTTCAAGACCCTAGTCTTATTGACGAAGACTACGAGCAAATTGATCCTTTAGACTTAGAAGAGATGGATTTGCAATGGCAAATGGCTATGCTAACTCTTCGGGCTAAACGGTTCCTATCAAGAACAGGGCGAAAGGTTGTGGGTTCCAAGCTTGGCTTTGATAAGTCAAAGATAAAGTGTTACAATTGCGAGGGTTTGGACACTTTGCTAGGGAATGCCAGAGACCTAAGAAGGATGACAGGTCTATTGTGACTCATCAATACTTCAATCAAGGTGGATCAGAAACTCTTACTAATGCTCCACAACGAATATTTTCTCATGGATCGAGTTTAAATGTCAACAACTCTTCTCAACGAAACAGTTATCAAAATTCCAAGGTTGAAAGTCCAAACTCTAACAACCAAAAGGGGTCAAGAGCTTTGGTAGTTCAACAGCAGGAAGGAGCTTATGACTGGGGGTCAATGGTTGAGGAAACCGATAATGCTTATCTTGTTGAGATTAGTTCCTATGTGTCATCAAATTTAGAACTATATAGTCTAGAAGGTGATGACCCTGACTCACTAAAAAATTCTGAAATATCATTAATTGTGAGCAACTCTAACAAACTCGAAGATCAGAAGACACTATCGGATCAGGTGAACGTCATGACGAATCTTGCTATCACATCACTACTGGATTTAGTAGAAAGGACTGATAACATGTGGAACATTGATAGCGGATGTTCTAATCATGTCACTGGAGATAGTAACCTTTTGTCAGACTTTGTTAAGATTGATGATGTTCAGGTGAAATTTGCCAGATCTGCACAGGGAACTGCAAGTGATCTTGGTAAAGTGAACATCACTAATCTCTGTATTGACAAGGTGTTTCATCTTGAACATCTAGGTCAAAGTTCTTCGAGTGTCAGTCAAATGTATGATACATGTCATAAATGGGACAAGGATCATAAAAATGTTCCTAATTTGATTTCTGAACCCTTCTATGCTGATGAACCATCAACAAACAGAGGAGTAATTCTGGAAGAAAATGAAACATTACATTTAAGGCACTCAAAGTCTACTCCATTAAAGCATGTGAAAACAATGAAAGAAGTTTTGGAAAGATTCTCTTGCATAGAAGAAATGACTGAATATGGGATTCCTATTATAGAAGAAAATCTTAAAAGACTCAAGAAAAAGAAGAAAAATGATAAGAGAATTTCCTGCTTCATATGTCATGAAAAAGGTCATGTTGCTAGTAAATGTCCATGTAAAGGAATGAATAGAGTTATGACATCTGCAAGGTCAGAACTCACAGACACTAGGATATGCTCAAGCAGTAATGATCTTTCTTCAGACAATATATCCAGGCATAATGAGAGAACTCTGAGAAATAGTTCTCAGAAGACAAAGGGAAAAGATATGATAAATGAACAATACAAGGAATCAAATGGAGACCTTGTTGGTTCATCTCAAAGATTCCCCTCTCATACCTTTCTATCTCAAAGATCAAAAGATACAAGGAAGAAATCAATTGGAGAAAGTCATTCTAGACAAGTATCTAATCATGGAAATTCTTCAAAGTACACTTCTTCAGGAAAAAGATCAAAGAACTCTGACAGAAAGAATTCTTCATATGCTTATGAAGTGAAATCTTCTGTTAAGCCTACAGTATATCATAATACATATTATGATCGATTTGCTGGAAGAAGTGGAAGCGATTTCAGATCAACATCTAAGAGCTATTATGTTGGTGAATCATCTACTGCCTCTCGTATGAAACGGCATGAGATAATTCAAATCAATTGAATGAGATTTTGGGAAAAGGAGGATGGGGTGAGTTTGCATATCAGGATGATTCTTAATGAAGAAAAGTAGTTTCCCTTTGTAAGTGTGGAGGACACAGTCAAGATAAACCATATATGTTTGGTATTTTGTGACTGAGTCCTAGGCACTTTTCTTTAGATAACATAGTGGGTTATCGAACTTTTGTTGTTGTTTCTTCATTGTATCTCATAGTGCATGTCCCATGTATGTTATTTATAATGTGTTTATAAAGGAACATACTTGGGAAAAACGAGTATATATAAAGTGTTACTTTATTTTATGCTTGTTAATAAATCATCTGTGATAGCGCTGTTATTAAATTAATGGTTGTTATCCTATGATGAATATGCAAAGATGATTTACTTATGATAGTTACACCAAGGCCTTTGATTGATTACGTTTCAAATTTCTAGTCCAATTAACTGGAATATGAAACCCTTAGTTACCATCTCTCAAGAACCATCTTATATTCAGAAAATGCAACACAAAAATATAATAATGGTTTAAGGGGGAGTCGTTTGCTACATCCGATCTCCTTTGTAGTAATTAGTTCTTCTAAAACCAGAATGATTTAAGGGGGAGTCGTTACTGCAAGAGAAATGAAGAAATTTTGTGGCATTTAAGTTTACTCATTCGCTACACCCGATCTCTTCAGTAGTAATTGTTCCTTCTAAAATCATCTCAAATATGCCGGACTAAGCATGACTATTATAAGATTGATTAGAGTAATTTTGATCTAAAATTACTGTGATTGATTTTGTAACTTTATGCTTCATAAGGCATATTGCAAAGACAGTATTAAGCATGACTATTACAAGATTTGTTAGAGTAATTTTGATTCTAAAATTACTGTGATCGATTTTGTAACTTTATGCTCCATAAGGTTCTTGCTCCGAATAAAAGGGTTCTACTGCACGTGAGATAATGTTATATAGGGATTCCGAACTCCATGGGGACTTTATTGTGTTCTTGGTGAACACTGAAGAAACGTATATCACGACAAGGTTACAGTGTAAATAAAGATCTTAATTTTAGTGTGTTTAATACACCTTGAATTAGATCTTGCATTTAAATTGCACGAAAGGTTAAGTTTAGTACTTAAAATTTTCGGTCAAAATAGGTCAAACGGAGTCATTCAATTGATGTATTTGACTGATATTTTGATTTGCAATTTATGATTGAATAATTGAACTGAATATGCTTATTGTATGATATAACATGATAAGTGCTTGGATTCTAATCTTAAATGAGAGAATTCGTTGTTTGTTATCAGTTATATTTGTTTAAGTATCTTCAGAATTCGATTATTTACTTCTGAGAAAATTACATGTGTTGTATATTTCTCATTAGTTTGTCAATGTGTTCACAGAATTATTTATCTCAGTTGGATGTGTGTCAACCGCTAAGATAAAAGGATCTCCAAAGTATATGAAAATTGAGTCTATCCAGTTCGTAATGGAGAAAGCTCAAGCTTAAAATGGAAGCAGAGTATACTTGCACATCAACAACTCATTTAGATTCAAACGGAGACAAAAATAAAGATGGAGAGATTGCCTGTTATGTTATGCAATCTTGTATCTTTTAATTTTTGTTGTATTTGAATTTAGTTAACAGCATTGATTGTGTCCAATGTCTGTTTTTGTCAAAAACTTAACATTTGTACTTTGTAAATCATGAATTAATTAATGACATAATGGGTCATAATTTAATGATCTTACATTGTAATTATGTTTAAGTAATGACAGCTATAAGAATTTCTTTATTGAGAAAAGTACGAATAATTATTATATGAAAAAGGATTCGTATCTGGCTTATCGTGTTCTCTAAAGAATTCTTTTCGTTATTCATATCGGGTTCAAGAAAACTCTTGGTGAATTTTCTAAGTGTTAGTCAAGGATCACATGAATCGAGAAGATTAGGTTAAGTGAAATATACATTTTTAGCCAAATGGAAATCATATGCGTGTTTTACATAAAGGGCTCAATTCGCGTGTTTATCAAGAGGGCTCATTTTGCGTGTTTCGTTGATGGGCCTAATATGCGCAGTCTGCCAAATGGGCCTCATATGCGCGTCTCAGTGTACGAATAGGGTTTGCATGTTATATTGGGTATAAATAGAACATTATACGCATTTAATGATTTAATTTAAATCATTTGCGTGTTCTTGTTAAAACCCTCTCTATTTGCGCGTTCCCTGTCCATACAATGTTCACTCTCCGATTCATAATACTTGATTACTTGGTGTTTTTAGACACAAGAAACACTCGATTAACACTTATTGAACAAAGGTATATGATTAACAAGCTTTCTTGATCCAGATTTGATGGTTAATGGCCAAATATTTAGGGTTTTTTTTTCGGTTAATAAATCTCTAAATGGGACTTTAAACACGTTATGGATGAAGAAATGGGACTTAAAATATGATAAATCGGACCTATAGGATGCTATTCGTACCAGATTTAAGTGTTTACAAGTTCAAACTCTTCTGGTGAAGTTTTGATGATGACGTTCTGCATTTGCGTGTTCATATGGCATATGCGTGTTCATATGAACCCAAATGCACATCTTCAAAACTGTCCAGATTTTGCGTCTTATGATGATGACGTCATCATGAAGAACACGCATATGACCAGTTTGCGTGTTCTTATGTCAAATACACTGTTTGCGTTTCATGACTTTGAAATTTTAATTAACTTAAAAATTTTATAAGTAAAATATGAAACACAACACTCATTGACTAGTCAAACTTCACACCATATGTGTGTTTTGTCACCATATGTGTGTGTATAATGGAATACGTCGATTCTAGGACTTATAAATTTTCAAAATGGGAATTTTTTTGATAAGTCAAATTAGAAAGGACAATTGCCTTATAAATTGAACTTTAAAATTTATGAAAAACAAATGGTTTTGATTAAATTTGATAAAGTTCATTGTGTCGTTTGTTAAAACTAAAAGTGTTTTAGTGGATTATGAAACAAATGGTTTCAATAACTTTGAAAACATTAAGATTTTTAATTTCGACACGTTGATTCGATGAAATTGACGATGTTTTAGTGGAAAATGAAACAAATGGTTTCCTTATGTTTGAAAACATTAGAATGGTGTCGATTCAACTTATTTGTCAACGGTTATAGTTCATAACATTTTAAAGTATTGTAAATCACAGGATTTCAGGAGCTTAAAAATGTCAGGAACTTCCAGAGACAAAGTTGATAGTCTATCTCAGCAGTCCAAAAGAAGGAAAAGAGTTGAAGAAGATAGACCGTCAGTGATTTCTTCTCAACCAAGTAGCTCAAGACCAAATGAAGACATCGTGTCTGGCCTAGAAAAAGAATTGGAAGATATGAGAGTCTTGGTTGCAAGCTTGACAGAAAGGTTCTCCTAGCAAGAAGAATCACACCATCAAAGTCTTGCAAAGTTGAAGACAAAAGGGATTCAACTTCAGACAAAACATGAAGCTTTGCAGAAGATTCAGTCAGAGACAACCGAGCATCTGAAAAGAGTTGTCAGAAAACTGAACAAGCACAATGAGGCTATAGAGAGTCAAACTGTAGGTCTGGCAAGCTTTGATGTAGATTATAAGGAGCTGTTTGAGATAGTTGATAATCTTGGATCTCAAGGGGAGAAAGATGTTATGCACAGTGAAGATCTGGGCAGACAAGAAGAAGAGATCCCAAGATCATCAAAGGGTATTCGGATTGGCACTTCGATTACTACATCTCAGGGGGAGCAAAGCCTGCATGATGTTGCTGGTACCTCTCAGGCTCCCACAGCTAAAGATAAAGGGAAACGTATTGCTGATGATACTTTCCCGTTACCGACTGGAGATATAGATGTCAGTTTCCAGACTCATGCCTATGATTCTAAGAGTGATGATGAGATCAATGCAATTGATGCTATCACAAACTTGGATGATGTGGCTGAAGAAGATTCAGAAGGCTCAGAGGAGGGACAATGGATACCTCACTTAGATTGGCAAGGAGTGATGGTATCACCTGAGCATAGGTTTGAATATGAAGATGTACTCATTGCAAACCCGAATCTCTTCAAGTCTGATGGTCAGAAGGAACGCAAGATCAAATCCTTTTATGAGCTTCCCACTCAGGATTTGACCTTCTCAGTCTATTATAAGAAGGGTACAGGAAGAGATGCTAAACTTGTAGTTAGCAGTTTCATGGTTGAACATGGCATAGAGATTGGTGATCCTCTTGCTTCTGATGATGAAGATGAGTACTATCATGTCATACCAAATGTTTACCGTGGAGATCCAAATCATCCATATTGCCAATTGGATGTTCCTCTTCCACATAGGTATTTTGAGTATGTCAAAGATCCTCGTGCATCAAGTCTGAAAGAACTCATTCTTTGTTGGACTTTCGACGAGGAAAAGAGGCTGTATATGATGAAAAGACTTGATGGATGTCAGTACCTTGAGCCTAATTTTGAAGCTTTTAATTCAATGCCAAAACCAGACTTCTATAGTCTTGCAGGGCTTAGGCTTATTGGTAATCACAAGCGTGCGAAGTTGTTTGAGAACTGGATCAAGAATGACAATCATCTCAAATAGAGTTGAGAGTCAGATCCAAGAAAGTTCAAGTTCAAACCAACTCCAAGAAAGAAGCGTGTCACTCAAGGAGCAAATGGTGAAGAGATCGTTGTTAGATTCATTAACAAGATCAAGAATGTTCGCAGGGTCCCTCTGAAGAAATGGCCGCAAAACATGCTTGGTGACATGGATTATTGGAGAGTAGATGACTTTAGTGCAGCCGCTGTTGTTATGTCAACAAGAGCAACTGGGCACAAAGAGTTGCTTCGAATCTACGATCCACTTCAGCTTATCAATCTTTCGAGAAAAGACTTAAAGATATTGTATAGGAATCAGCTGATGAGTTCACAACTCCTTATAGGCATAAAGGGTGTCTATGAAAGGATGGTGAAGTTTTATCTTGCTGAGTATCTCCATGCTGACAGTCGAAGATTTTTTGATGAAATACCTAGACGGGTACGAGCAGGGGCTCCAGCTGGAGGTGAACAAAATGTGGTTCCTCCAGTTGTTGAGCCAAGAGCAGAAGCAAGGGTTCCAGTAGGAGTAGAACAAAATGTGGTTCCTCCAGTTGTTGAACCAAGTGCAGAAGCAAGGGATCCAGCAAGGGAAGGTCAAAGTGTTGAAGAAGCTGTTGAGCCAAGTACTTCAGTACCAGTACCTTAGACTGACGTTTCTGATGACAGGGTTTTTTGGCCAGCACTTAGGACGACAAACGAAGACTTGAAGACCACATCTAGATGCTAATGTCAAGGGGGAGACTGTTGGTGCATATCCTTGGTGACAAGCATTCTAGATGTGTGATATATTTTATATATTTCAAGTCTTGTAATTTATCTTGTAATTACCGTTTGTCGATAATATTACCTTGGCATATTTGGTTGATCAAATTGGATCCTATTATGTTTATATGTTTGTTTATTATTTATGTTTTGTAGGTTCTCAACATGAATGTAAACATTACATGTAATGAGTTATTAAGATAATATTGTTGCAGCGTATTTACTGCTGTAGAAATATTATCTTAATATACTTCCAATGGAGGATTAAGTTAATTGTTGTTGCAGCGTATTTACAGCTGCAAGAAACGTTAACTTAATGTACACTTCCAATAGGTAATACAGACAATGTTGTTGCAGCGTATTTACAGCTGTAGAAACATTGTCTGAGCTAATTGTTGTTGCATCGTATTTTACTGATGTAGAAACGTTAGCTGAGTTATTGTTGTTGCTACGTCTCGACTGCAGTAGAAACATAACTCAAATATTCCTAAGTGTTATTTGAGAGTTCTCGGGAACAAGCAAACAGTTGCTTGTGGAGAGAACACTCAAATGGTCATTTGAGAGTTCTTGGGAACGAACAAATAGTTGCTTGTGGAGAGAACACTCAAACAGTTTGAGAGTTACTGTGGAAACAAGCAAAAGCATGCTTGTACACAAGAACTCTCAAACAAGGCCAAAACCCTAATGGCTTATGGGCTTGACATGAGAACACTCAAATCCAATAGGATTTGAGAGTTTTTGTCACTTGCCTATAAATAGAGGGTGTGTGTATGCGTGATTCCAACAAGAGTGTAGAGAGAGAAACGAGCAAATCCTAGAGAGAGAAACTATAAGAACACTCATATAGTAATCTTGTGGGTGATATTCGATCTCACGCACGAACCGCAAACACACACCCGGTTTGGTAGGCTTGTAGATTCCACGTTATCACGTTGGTTGATAAAGGGAATCCGGAGAGCCGTTTCACTATAGTAACCAAATACGAGTGTTTATGTTCACGCAAAGATATATATATATATATATATATATATATATATATATATATATATATATATAATATATATATATATATATATATATATATATATATATCTTTGCGTGAACATAAACACTCGTATTTGGTTACTATAGTGATATATATACGCATATATATATATATATATATATATATATATATCATAAAAGCTAGATATAAAAACCGTGGGTTATCTCGAGGATTTTCCGCACCTCGACATATCCTTAAGTCAATCTCGGTTCAGTAAGACCCGGGGGACTTACAGTAGGCCGCTTTACGCCTTATTTGTGTTGTGGGTTATCACCGGACCTTAGGGGCCGGCGTAGTATTGTGTGTGAATGGTGAGTAGAAGATGATCTTTTGCCGTATGATATCTCCTCTTTATATAGAGGGTAGAAACTTGGAGAGGAGGGTAAGAGAATTAGGGTAAATCTCTTCCTCTTTTAAGAATATCTTTTATCTTTTAGGGAGATTCGTGATGATCCCTTTTACGAGCCGTGTCCGAAGTCTTCGGACTTAATCATATTGTTTTATTTGGATAATCATGGAAAGGATCTATATCCGATCTTCTTGATATGTTTCCTTCGAAGCTGGGTATTATTTCCCAGGTGCTCCGGAAAGTATATTTGTACGGAGGTCGTGCTCCGTTTTAGATATATATAAGTAAGTAATTTTTACCTGTACGAAGGTGCCTTCGTGTCTGCTTCGGGTACGGAGGTAGAACTCCGTATAGGGTATATCATCAAGCCCCCCAGTCTAACTGGAGAGGCTGTCCTCAGGGTGTCCGGTTAGACTCTAAAATGTGCTCCGTTGCTCCGTGTCGCAACTTGCCCATCCTATCAGCCAATTAATCATTTAATCGGCATTAATTTTACTTTCTTCAGACGGTTAATTACGGCTTATCCCTTCGAGTGGCAACTTGTTGGCGCAAGACCCAAGGTAACTTTTCACTGGTTGGTACCCGTGATTATTACCTATAAATACCAACTTATTGCCAAAAAAGGGCTTTTTGCCTATTTTTACTTCGAAAAAATCTTCTCCCGCTGCTTCCTTCGTCGATCTTCATCAGGTAAACTCGTCTTCCTTCTTTGTTTATTCCGTCTTTTATAGTGATGACGAAAAGAGGGATTAGGAGTATCACCAATGTATTAGATCGTTCTGCCTATCAGAACTTTGTGTCCACCTATTTTGTGCGGAACCCTAACTTGATCCGTTTTCCGGAAAGGGGGCAATCTATCTGCGATCCACCTGCTGGTTTTGTTGGTCTGTATGTGAAAGCATTTACCCTTGGCAATCTTAGGATCCCTTTGTCTTCCTTCTTCCTGGCTGTCTTAGATTATTATCAATGTCACATCTCCACTGTTCACCCAACTGGTGTAGCGAAGATCATCGCCTTCCAAGTTCTCTGTAGTGCTAACCGTGTAGAGCCTTCCGTAGCATTGTTTAACTATTTTTATAAATTGAAAGAGTCTGGTGACTGGGTTACTGTGTCGAAGAATAATGATTATGAGTTGTTTGTTGCTGGTGGTGTAGAAGTTAGGGACTGAAGGATTTGTTTGTTTTTGTTGATCATTCATTGGTGCCCCCTAGATATAGGGGTTTGTTAGATATAGGTAGATTGAGATATCGTTCTATAGGTATCCCTAGTACCCATGGTGTGAGGCAGCCTGATGTTGATCGTCTCTCCGCCTATGCCATTAAGTTGTGTATATATCCTGAGGCTGTGTTGTTTAAATCTGGTATTGCTTCTTGTTGGGAACATGGTACTAGAGATTTCATCATTGAATGTGGTGGTCAGGGTAGGTTGCTCTTTCCCTTATTCTGTTTCTTCTTGATTTGTTTGGTTTTGCAGTCCTTGATTCGATCCTTCTTTTTCTGCAGAGATGTCTTTTAAACAGTTGATTGATAGGCAACCTGCTTTGTCCAGCCTTGTCTTCAAGCCGGTGGCTCTTGCTCCACCCTCTACTCCGTCCTCTGTTGTACAGGGGGGTTCTTCTGCAGAGGTGCTGGCTGGGACACCTGTTCCTTTGGCTCAGGAGCGAGTTGTTGAAGAACAGGTTGTAGTGGATGTGTCTGATGGTATTGGCGAAGATGCAGGAGATGCTGCCCAGGAGGACACTGTTGCCAGCCGTTTGAGGAAGAGGAAGAAATCGTCCAAGGGTGTCGGTAGTTCCCGATCGAAGAAATGGAAAACCAGGAGTGTTGAAGTGCCCGAGCAATCTACTTGTAAGTCCTTCTTAGTCTTTCCTTTGTTTATTCCTTCACTTGTTATTGATTATCTGTTTTCTGTGCAGCCTTCGACCCTTTTGGGGAGACTCTAGATGCTGCTTCGTGTCATCGCTCTCTTCAGAGTATCGCTCCTTCTGGATGGGTCAGCGGGCTGATGAATATGGAGATCCCGGAGCTTTCTGCCTTCTTTAACCGTTCAATCTTCTGTAGCGCTGTTGTTGGTAGTGCCCTGGATGCGAGGTTGCGGGAGGTTTCTGAGGAATCTGGGTCATCGAAGGAGCAATATGAGAAGCTGATGTCGGAGAAGCATGCTCTTGAAGTGAAGGCAACTGAGCTGGAGGTGGACTGTGGGGCCCTTCAATCTGAACTGGGTACCGTGCGGGCAGATGCACAGAGGATCATTGCGGAGAAGGAGATAGAGGTTGGTGCTCTTACAGACCAGATTTATGAGAAGGATGTGCTGCTGAAGAGGGCACAGGATGCACTTGCGGAACAGTCTGGGAAATACGGGAGGTTGATTGTTGAAATTATTCCCCATGTCTGCAAGTCTTTCCTGAATGGTCCTGAAGTTGGTGCGCTGCTCTCGAAGGTCTTTAATGAAAACAGGGTTGACGCAGAGGCAGGGTTGATGCGTGCTTTGGCTGGTGAAGGTATTATAGATCTGGAAGGTCGCAATATTCCTGGAGATACAGCTGAGCGTCTAGACTCTGCGTTGGACGAACTGGCTAATGTCGACTCTGCATACCTTCGCAGGTTAGCATCCAACCCTGAAGCTTCCCCTTCTGATCTGCTGCAGATTGCTCCGTGACTCCTCTGGCATCTCGTAAATTTGAAACTTTGTTTGTTGAACTGATGTGGTCCTTTGAACAATCTTTACTGTTAATGGCCTGAGTGCCTTTGAACAATTTTTCTTTGTACCTATGCTAACCTCCCTTTGTGTTGGGGGAGGTTTTTATATATATGCTTTTTGGTACTTGAAATTTCTTAACCATACCCTTGACTTCTTCGTTATAACGAGTCCGTCTCTGAGTGGTTTTATATTTGGTCGTTCCCTTTATTTTGGGGAGGCTCTTTTTGTTGCTTCATGAATGTCTTGATGGGCGTCCCCTTGAACATTTACATGAAGTCTTTTTTTTTACGCGCGTTTAGAATATATTGATCGATCTTAAAAATATGTTGAAAGCTTTATTTATTTAAAAATAATTGGCAGGAGGACATTACATAGTAAAGTTCCTAGCTGCTAGCTTTCTTTCTTGGGACTTATCCGGTAGCTAATCGGACTTATCCCGTTGTCTTTTTAGGTAATTTACCTTTTGACGGAGGTCTTTCTGATCCTCCGTCTTTTTCTCGAAGCTCCATGGTGCATTGTTTTTCCTGGCCCCTCTATTCCTTCTGCGTGTTCTTCTTTTGAACTTTGCTGTTTCTGGGGCCTTTGTTTTTCTTTCTGTCTGCATCGGAGCTTTCCTGCTTCTCTCATCTGCTGAGCTTCGGATTTGCTCGTATTTTCCTCGTTCGTTGATCGGGTTAGATGATAATGTTGCTATCCCTGACTCACTTTGGAATTTTATTTGTGAGTGGATTGTGGACGCTATCATCCCGAACTTCCTCATTGCTTCTCTTCCAAGTATTGCGTTGTTGTCAGAGTTTGCCGGTATGACCATAAAGGTTATTCTTTCTGTTTTCCATTTTGGATATTTTCCTATTGTTACTTCTGTCCTTAGCTCTCCAATTGGCCATATTCGTTCTCCTGCGAACCCTGTTAGTGGTTTTTCCACTTTTCTTAGCTTTTCCCTGACACTTCGTGGTAACTTGGAAAAGTAGTTTTCGTAGAGGATGTCGCATTCACTTCCTCCATCTATCTGAACATTCCTCATTTTGGTGCCTGCGATCGTGGCTTCATGGATAATTAGTCCGTTGGATGGTACTATTTGCCCCAGTGGTGGGAACTGGTAATTCTGTTCCTGTGGGTGCTCTCTATGTACCTCGGAACGTATCATGAGGATCTGTGCTGGTGCTATTTTTTCTGTTTTCTCTTCATTCTTTATCCTCGTAGCTTGGCGGATTCCTTTGACCAGGTGATCCAGTTTTCCCGATTCCACGGCTTCCTCTATGGCTCTTCTTAAGTTTCTGCAATTGTTAGTATCATGGCAGTGATCTCTGTGATATTCGCAGTACTTATCCATGTTCTTCTTTTTTGTTATAAGTTTGTTTGGGATCGGGAAAGTGGACGCAACTCGTTCCGTGGCCAGAATCTGCTTTGGTGTCTTGGTGAGACTGGACAGGATGTCAATCCCACTGTCTCTATCTCTTCCTGCCCATTGGTTGTCGTCTCTTGTGTATCGAGGGAACCTCCCATTGCCTCCGTACTCTTTCCTTTTTCTTCCGGAGGAGTAGTCGACATTTGTTGTTTCCCTTGCGTCCAACCAGATGTGGGCTTTATCCGTCAAGCCATCGTATGTTTCGGGTAGATCAGTGCTTAAATGCTCGATAAGATCTATTGTGCGAAGTCCATGGATGAGCCCTGAAATTCTTTGGCTTTCTGGTAATCCCCGTACTTGTTGGGTTTCGTTGGTATACCTAACGATAAAGTCCCTTGTCTTTTCGCCTTCTTTTTGCTTAATATTATGCACAGAAATATGAGTTTTTTGTGCTTCTTTTGCATACTGAACTGGGACCTGAATTTGTTTTTGAGCACCTCGAAGCTATCAATGCTATTCTTGGGTAGGCCGTCAATCCATTCCCGCGCATCGTCTGTTAGTGAGTAGGAGAATGCGTGGCATGTGGTTGGCATATCCCATCTTTGAATCAGAGCTGCCCCGACGAACTTCTTTAAGAAGTCATCCGGATCGCTTTTTCCATCGTAGTACCCCAATTGTAACATCCCGAACTTTTATGTAATGTTTGACTAATGCCGTTAAGTCAATTTGGGGTGTCGTTAAGTCTTTACTTAATATTTGAATGTGGCCATGTGTGATTAACGTAGATAAAGTAGTTAGGTTTGAGAGCCTAAATACTAATGACGAATAAAAGTGTGTTTAATGTCGCTTAAAGGCTATGTAGTGCCTTTTAATGAAGGACTAATGTTGTATATGGTCAATAATGCAGTTTGTGACCAATAATGAAGGATATAGAAGTCCGAGGGCTGATTTTGACATAGGTTGAAAGCAAAAAACGGGATTAAGGGTTTAGGGCTGCCATTAGATGTGATTAAGCAGCCATTAGTAATTAACAAAGCAATTAAATCCTTTCTTTAATCCTAAAGCGGTTATTAGAGCATTTGATCAACGATTTGGTGTTGTAATTGGTCGATCATCGAGTCAAGCAGGTAATTATTGAATCATTGAATGTATTTTCCAGGTTTAGAGGTTGTGTAATTATGAATTAAATCTGATTTTAAAGAAGTTTTCAAAGAGTTAGAGTTTTTTTTTTTTTTTTTTTTTTTTTTTTTTTTTTTTTTTTTTTTTTTTTTTTTTTTTTTTTTTTTTTTTTTTTTTTTTTTTTTTTTTTTTTTTTTTTTTTTTTTTTTTTTTTTTTTTTTTTTTTTTTTTTTTTTTTTTTTTTTTTTTTTTTTTTTTTTTTTTTTTTTTTTTTTTTTTTTTTTTTTTTTTTTTTTTTTTTTTTTTTTTTTTTTTTTTTTTTTTTTTTTTTTTTTTTTTTTTTTTTTTTTTTTTTTTTTTTTTTTTTTTTTTTTTTTTTTTTTTTTTTTTTTTTTTTTTTTTTTTTTTTTTTTTTTTTTTTTTTTTTTTTTTTTTTTTTTTTTTTTTTTTTTTTTTTTTTTTTTTTTTTTTTTTTTTTTTTTTTTTTTTTTTTTTTTTTTTTTTTTTTTTTTTTTTTTTTTTTTTTTTTTTTTTTTTTTTTTTTTTTTTTTTTTTTTTTTTTTTTTTTTTTTTTTTTTTTTTTTTTTTTTTTTTTTTTTTTTTTTTTTTTTTTTTTTTTTTTTTTTTTTTTTTTTTTTTTTTTTTTTTTTTTTTTTTTTTTTTTTTTTTTTTTTTTTTTTTTTTTTTTTTTTTTTTTTTTTTTTTTTTTTTTTTTTTTTTTTTTTTTTTTTTTTTTTTTTTTTTTTTTTTTTTTTTTTTTTTTTTTTTTTTTTTTTTTTTTTTTTTTTTTTTTTTTTTTTTTTTTTTTTTTTTTTTTTTTTTTTTTTTTTTTTTTTTTTTTTTTTTTTTTTTTTTTTTTTTTTTTTTTTTTTTTTTTTTTTTTTTTTTTTTTTTTTTTTTTTTTTTTTTTTTTTTTTTTTTTTTTTTTTTTTTTTTTTTTTTTTTTTTTTTTTTTTTTTTTTTTTTTTTTTTTTTTTTTTTTTTTTTTTTTTTTTTTTTTTTTTTTTTTTTTTTTTTTTTTTTTTTTTTTTTTTTTTTTTTTTTTTTTTTTTTTTTTTTTTTTTTTTTTTTTTTTTTTTTTTTTTTTTTTTTTTTTTTTTTTTTTTTTTTTTTTTTTTTTTTTTTTTTTTTTTTTTTTTTTTTTTTTTTTTTTTTTTTTTTTTTTTTTTTTTTTTTTTTTTTTTTTTTTTTTTTTTTTTTTTTTTTTTTTTTTTTTTTTTTTTTTTTTTTTTTTTTTTTTTTTTTTTTTTTTTTTTTTTTTTTTTTTTTTTTTTTTTTTTTTTTTTTTTTTTTTTTTTTTTTTTTTTTTTTTTTTTTTTTTTTTTTTTTTTTTTTTTTTTTTTTTTTTTTTTTTTTTTTTTTTTTTTTTTTTTTTTTTTTTTTTTTTTTTTTTTTTTTTTTTTTTTTTTTTTTTTTTTTTTTTTTTTTTTTTTTTTTTTTTTTTTTTTTTTTTTTTTTTTTTTTTTTTTTTTTTTTTTTTTTTTTTTTTTTTTTTTTTTTTTTTTTTTTTTTTTTTTTTTTTTTTTTTTTTTTTTTTTTTTTTTTTTTTTTTTTTTTTTTTTTTTTTTTTTTTTTTTTTTTTTTTTTTTTTTTTTTTTTTTTTTTTTTTTTTTTTTTTTTTTTTTTTTTTTTTTTTTTTTTTTTTTTTTTTTTTTTTTTTTTTTTTTTTTTTTTTTTTTTTTTTTTTTTTTTTTTTTTTTTTTTTTTTTTTTTTTTTTTTTTTTTTTTTTTTTTTTTTTTTTTTTTTTTTTTTTTTTTTTTTTTTTTTTTTTTTTTTTTTTTTTTTTTTTTTTTTTTTTTTTTTTTTTTTTTTTTTTTTTTTTTTTTTTTTTTTTTTTTTTTTTTTTTTTTTTTTTTTTTTTTTTTTTTTTTTTTTTTTTTTTTTTTTTTTTTTTTTTTTTTTTTTTTTTTTTTTTTTTTTTTTTTTTTTTTTTTTTTTTTTTTTTTTTTTTTTTTTTTTTTTTTTTTTTTTTTTTTTTTTTTTTTTTTTTTTTTTTTTTTTTTTTTTTTTTTTTTTTTTTTTTTTTTTTTTTTTTTTTTTTTTTTTTTTTTTTTTTTTTTTTTTTTTTTTTTTTTTTTTTTTTTTTTTTTTTTTTTTTTTTTTTTTTTTTTTTTTTTTTTTTTTTTTTAATGGTGTTTTGGTTAATTAACATTCAAAACGATGTTAAACGAGAGTGTAATCGATCCGGACGATCAAAATGTGTTTACTGGTGTCAAATACATGTTTTGGAAGAAGTTTTGATGAGTCGGTTATTGGAAAATCGAAGAACTTAGTCGTTTTTGAGAAATCTGTCGAACAGCGTTTAAACGAAGATGATCTTCGTTTGAGGTTATCTTCGTAAGTTGAAAAGCTATCTCCGTTTGAGCTAAGTTCGTGAGATGTAAACTATTTTCGTAAAGTAAAACCAACGAAGATAAAGTTCGTACGAAGATTAAGTTCGTAAGAACTAAACGAAGTTATGGTCTAAATTCGTAAGTTGTAAAGTAACGAAGTTAATACTTAAGTTCGTAAGAACTGAGTAAACGAAGTTTAAGTTCGTACGAAGGCTAACTTCGTTAGGTGTAATTCTGAAATTTTACGTAGTCAGTCTTAAGTTCGTACGAAGGCTAACTTCGTTAGGTGTAATTCTGAAATTTTACGTAGTCAGTCTTAAGTTCGTACGAGGGTCCATTTAAGGTCCTAAATGACTTATATTCATTATGTTAATGTACGATAGGTGTCGGAGGTTACCTATAGGCAATACTAGCTTTTGGTTGCGCACGTATACTTCTATCAGGTAAGATACACTACTTTTGTCACGCTGGGGGATCAACTAAAAGCAGGTTTCAAACTTACATACTTCCAATTGGTAACTTATAATGCATGTGGACTTATGGGGTTACTTGGGAGGTATTATGGGATTACGTAGTTGACCATGAGACCTGAAATGCAGTCCCTAATGTAGAAGAATGAAGTATTGCCTAATGTAGTGATCTATTATGCAGTTATGTAGTATAATGAAGTATTGCTTAATGTAGTATGACGCTATGTAGTTGATGTAGTCTAATGAAGTATTGTATTATGCACGAAATGTCGAAATGAAGTTGATGTATGTTGTGTGCATGTTTGTATGGCTTGAACACCTAGTGCACTAGACTTGCTAGGTTGCCATGTCACTTGCACGTTTAAGGGCCCAAAACGTAAAAGCAGTAACGCAGTAAATGTTTAGGTAATGCAGTCACCTAAACTAAATAACGTAGGTTCGAGCTCGTTAAACTTTGATGCAGTAAAGTGTTAAGCTTAACCCGTACAAGTCTTAGCCGGATGAGTACGCTAACGCAGTTGTTGCTTGGGTGGCTCCTAGCAACGTGGTCACACGCAGTTTGAGTAATTAACGGAGGATTGACCCCCTCAGGATTTTGGATTACTCTCGGATTGGCTTGCCATTCCTTAACGACGTACGATGGGTGGCCTTTTGGTGAACCATCAAGTCGGGTGCAATGTAGAGCACACTTAATGCAGTTAATAACGTAGTAAAGCAGAAATGTAGAAAGCAGATATGTGGATAATGAAGTAATGCAGGATAGGCACATTTAGGATGATTATCCTATTTGATATGAAGTTGTTATGCAGATTTGTGTGATGTGTGACGTGCCTAAAGAACTTGTCTAATAATGAAGATTGTTTTAATTGGACAAATGCTTTTAAATTAAGTGTTATCTTACTTAGCTATTTTAATAGCTAACACTTGTTTCTTTTAATGTGGTTGTTCCCTCAGGTTTAGCTTGAAGGAACTATATGCAGAACGAGTGAGGCTTGGGTAGATGCAATGCAGGAGCCTTAGCTACCCTATAGACGCTTTGTTTAGACATTTGTTTACAGTCAGTACTTAATGTCGAATTTATGTAATGACGTTTGGACGGTTGTTTTATGTTGGGCAACCGTTGGGTTTTCCTTTGAACTATTCTATGATGTCGCAAGTAACACCAACTAAATGCAGAAACCAAAATGTTTTATTGGTTTTGACTTTTAATGTCCTTTCTTCCGCAATATGACACCGTTAGGTGAAAAGTTTTTGAAAACCCATATTTTTAAACGACGGGTGTTACAAGTTGGTATCAGAGAATTGGTTTAAGTGAACCAAAATTCGACTTATGCCGTAGGATTTTGGACTTAGACCGATGAGAAGTAGGTTAGGCTTAAGTAGGATGCCTAGCTAATGAGGTGGAATGCTCTAGGACGGGTTTGGGAGTGAGTGAGAGCGTGATTTAAGGCTTGTTTTTGTGTGTGATAATGTAGTTATATGTAGTAGAGCCTTAACATATGTAGTCACTCTTCAATTCTTGCTGACCGTCGTCGTTGCCTTGTAGAATTAATGGCAAACACTAGAGCTAGTAACCAGAGAGCAGGAGGAAATGGTAGTGGTATTCCTCCTAATGGAAACGGGGCTAGAAATGAAGTAGAGCAAAGGCAACCCCGTGCACAAAATCGCCGTCTTGGTGATCCACCAACTGTCTCTGAAGTAGAAAGGGCAAATCCGGTTATAGAGCAGGTTCCTAATCAAGCCCAACTACATGAAGAGTTGAGAGCTATTCGAGCTCTCTTAATGAGAAATGAAGAAGAGTTAGCTCAAATGAGGGCTGAGAGAAATGCAGAAAGGATTGGGAGCGAACAAAGGGGTGAGCGTTCGGAAGGGAATTACTCTAATCCCTCCCAAAGTGCTGAACCATCCATGGCAGCCGTGGGTGCTAATGGAGTTAATAATGGAGGACATGGAGTTGTTAATGCACCCCGTGTTAATAACTTCAAATACGAAAGTTTTCAGAAATGTGGTGCCAAGGAATTTGATGGTACCCAAAATGCAGTGGGAGCTATGGAGTGGATTGATGACATTGAGGTAGTTTTTGCATCTTGCTATTGTCCGGATGATATGAAGGTTTTGTGTGCTAGTAGGATGTTGAAGAAGAATGCCCGTAATTGGTGGAGGGCTACTATAGTGTCTATGGCTCCTGAGGTACTTGCAGCTATGCCTTGGGGAACATTTAAGGAGAAATTTCTAGAGGAGTATGTAGGGACGCGGGAGTTAAGGTTGATTGAAAAAGAGTTTAGATCGTTAGTGGCTAAACCCGGTGCAATTTCTGAATATGCACACTCGTTTATGGAGAAGTTGAAGTTTGTTGGACATTTGGTTCGAAGGCAAGAGGACCAAATTGAGGCCTACTGTGATGGTCTTCCTGCTGGTTATCGTGGATTATGTAGACAACATGTGACTTTATCAGCGGCTATAAAGGAGTCAAAGAGGTTGGATGATGATTTCAAAGGCGAGAGAGTTGTGGTGAAGGTTGATGACAAGAAAGCAGGGTTCAAAAGAGGGTCAAATTGGTCATCTAACTACAATAATAATAATAAGAAGTTTCGTGGGAATTCTAGCTCAAGTGGTGACAGAGATAAAAAGAAGAACGGGTCTTGGTGTGCTTCTTGCAAGAATGTTCATGAAGGTAAATGTTCCGATAAGACAAGAAGGTGTCATAAGTGTGGGAAGTCGGGGCATCTTGCAACTGAATGTAGGGACAAGATTCGTTGCTACAAGTGTCAAGAAACGGGTCATCTTATTGCCGATTGCCCACAAATGAAGAGTGACGGAAAGAAAGCAGCCACTTCAGCAACAAAAGTGAGAGCCTTGCAGATGACTGTTGATGATGCTAAGAACAATGACGAGGTGGTAAGTGGTACTTTCCTTGTTAATTCAAAACCTGCTTCTGTTTTATTTGATTCGGGTGCAAATAGGTCGTTTGTGTCTACTTTATTTGCTCCTAAGCTAGGAAGAGTCACTACCCCTTTAGATTGCTCGATAGAGGTAGAAATTGCTAATGGTACGGTTAATAATATACGTGTGGGTTATGACGATTGTGACATTGAGATTGAAGGTCGTTCTTTTCCAGTCCAACTATTGCCTACTACCTTAGGTGGTTTTGATGTAGTGATCGGTATGGATTGGTTGGCTAGGAATGAAGCTAGTATTTTATGTTCCCAAAAGATAATTCGATTGCCTATATCCGAGGGTAAAGTGATAACGGTGTATGGAGACAAGAAGAGAGGAGGAATAAAGATAATTAGTATGATGAAAGCTATTAAATGTATAAGGAAAAACAAGAGCCATTTCTTGGCTTATGTCATTGATGCAAGAAAAGAGAAGTCTCCAATCGCTAGTGTTGATGTAGTATCCAATTTCCCCGATGTGTTTCCCGATGACCTACCCGGTATTCCTCCCGATCGTGAAGTTACTTTTCAGATAGATCTTATTCCCGGTGCTACACCCGTTGCTAAAGCACCTTATCGATTAGCTCCTACAGAAATGAAGGAATTAATGACGCAACTTCAGGAGTTACTTGACAAAGGGTTCATACAACCTAGTTCCTCGCCTTGGGGAGCTCCGGTTCTCTTTGTTAAAAAGAAGGATGGAACAATGCGTATGTGTATCGACTACCGTGAGTTGAACAAACGAACGGTCAAGAATAAGTATCCTCTCCCGAGAATTGATGATCTTTTTGATCAACTACATGGTGCTTCGTATTTTTCAAAGATTGATTTGCGGTCCGGTTACCATCAGTTAAAGGTAAAGAAGGAAGATGTAGCAAAGACAGCTTTCCGGACTAGATATGGTCATTATGAGTTCTTGGTCATGCCATTTGGGTTGACTAATGCTCCAGCAGCGTTTATGGATTTAATGAATCGGGTATGCCGTCCCTTTCTAGATCATTTTGTTATTGTGTTTATTGACGATATTTTGATCTACTCTAAGTCAGAGGATGAACACCGTGAGCATTTGAAAGCAGTTTTGGAGGTGTTGAGGGAGAAGAAGTTGTACGCAAAGTTTTCTAAATGTGAGTTTTGGCTCCGAGAAGTGCAGTTTCTTGGTCATGCCATTTGGGTTGACTAATGCTCCAGCAGCGTTTATGGATTTAATGAATCGGGTATGCCGTCCCTTTCTAGATCATTTTGTTATTGTGTTTATTGACGATATTTTGATCTACTCTAAGTCAGAGGATGAACACCGTGAGCATTTGAAAGCAGTTTTGGAGGTGTTGAGGGAGAAGAAGTTGTACGCAAAGTTTTCTAAATGTGAGTTTTGGCTCCGAGAAGTGCAGTTTCTTGGTCATGTTATTACATCGGAAGGTATTAAAGTAGATCCTTCAAAGATTGAAGCTGTTTCAAAGTGGGAACAGCCAAAGACACCTACCGAGATTAAGAGTTTTCTTGGTTTGGCTGGGTATTATAGAAGGTTTATTCAGGATTTTTCTCGAATAGCCAAGCCTATGACGGAATTAACAAAGAAGGGTGTGAAGTACGAGTGGACTGAAAAGCAGGAAAATGCATTCCAAACGTTGAAAAAGAAGTTGTGTGAAGCTCCTATCCTTGCCTTGCCTGAAGGTACTGATGATTTAGTGGTATATAGCGATGCTTCTATTACGGGTTTGGGTTGTGTCTTAATGCAGAGAGACAAAGTGATTGCCTATGCTTCACGTCAGTTGAAGCCTCATGAGAAGAATTACCCTACCCATGATCTTGAGTTAGCGGCGGTTGTGTTTGCATTGAAACTATGGAGACATTACTTATATGGTACTAAATGCACACTTTACACCGACCATAAGAGTTTACAATATATGTTTACTCAAAAGGAGATGAATGTGAGACAAAGAAGGTGGATGGAGTTACTTAAAGACTATGATTGTGAAATCAAATACCATCCGGGTAAAGCCAATGTAGTGGCGGATGCACTAAGTAGGAAAGTGCAAAGCTCTTCTTGTAAGTTGATGAGCATGCAAGTTCAGGCCAAGTCGGGTCTATTAGATCGAATTAAAGAAGCACAGGAGATGGCATTAATGAAAGATAATATTGATTACGAGAGTATTGGGAAGAAGAAACGACTTGTGATGGAGACTAATAGCCGTGGGTTTAAAACATACAAGGGTCGCATTTGGGTGCCACTGCTTGGTGGTAACCGAGAGTTGATCCTTGAAGAGGTCCATAGAAGTAGGTATTCGATGCATCCCGGTGTCACCAAAATGTATGCAGATTTGAAGCCGATTTATTGGTGGCCGGACATTAAAGGTGAAGTAGCTCATTTTGTAGCAAAGTGTTTGACGTGTGCGAGAGTGAAGACGGACCATCAAAAGCCGTATGGTTTGTTGCATCAATTAGAAATTCCCGAGTGGAAATGGGATCATATTACGATGGACTTTGTAACGAAGCTACCGAAAACGCCGAAAGGGAATGATATGATATGGGTGATTGTAGATAGATTGACGAAGAGTGCTCATTTTCTAGCTACCCGACAAGATGTGCCTTTAACGAAGATGGCAAAGATGTACATTGATGAAGTAGTTGCGAAACATGGAGTTCCCTTATCTATTGTTTCGGATCGAGACTCGAGGTTTGTGTCAAACTTTTGGAAGGGTCTTCAACGAGAGTTGGGTAGTAGAATAAATTTGAGTACCGCCTATCATCCCCAAACCGATGGGCAAAGTGAGAGAACCATTCAAACCTTGGAGGATATGTTGAGAACGTGTGTACTTGAATACGGTGGAGCATGGGATGAACACTTGAAGTTGATTGAATTTGCTTATAATAATAGTCACCATGCAAGTATTGGAATGCCACCATTTGAAATGTTATATGGAAGGAGATGTAGGACTCCAAGTTGTTGGATGGAGCCCGGTGAAAAGCAGTTGACCGGTCCCGAAATTATTGAAATTACCTCTGAAAAGGTTAATGTAGCTAAAGAAGCCTTACGTGTGGCAAGAGAAAGGCAGAAAACATATGCAGATAAGAAAAGGAGACCGATTGAGTTTAATGTTGGTGATTTAGTGATGCTGAAAGTATCACCTTGGAAAGGAGTTATCCGATTTGGAAAGAAGGGAAAGTTGAGTCCACGTTTCATTGGACCTTTTAAAGTGGTGAAGCGCATTAAAGATGTGGCATATCAGTTGGAATTACCTCCAGAATTGGATGGAATTCACAACACCTTCCATGTATCCTACTTGAGGAAATGTTTAGCTGAGGAGTCGAGTGTGATTCCTATTAAAGACGTGAGTATTGATCCAATGAAGAGAATAGTAGACGAACCGGTAGCGATACTTGGAAGAAAGCAAAAGAAGTTACGCAGGAAAGTGATAGATCTTGTTTTGATAAAGTGGAAGCATAATCATGGAGAAAGCTTGACTTGGGAAACTGAAGCAGTAATGAAGGAGAAATATCCCGAGTTGTTCCTATCTGATGAGATTCCGGGGACGGAATCCTCTTAAGGGGGAGGTAATTGTAACATCCCGAACTTTTATGTAATGTTTGACTAATGCCGTTAAGTCAATTTGGGGTGTCGTTAAGTCTTTACTTAATATTTGAATGTGGCCATGTGTGATTAACGTAGATAAAGTAGTTAGGTTTGAGAGCCTAAATACTAATGACGAATAAAAGTGTGTTTAATGTCGCTTAAAGGCTATGTAGTGCCTTTTAATGAAGGACTAATGTTGTATATGGTCAATAATGCAGTTTGTGACCAATAATGAAGGATATAGAAGTCCGAGGGCTGATTTTGACATAGGTTGAAAGCAAAAAACGGGATTAAGGGTTTAGGGCTGCCATTAGATGTGATTAAGCAGCCATTAGTAATTAACAAAGCAATTAAATCCTTTCTTTAATCCTAAAGCGGTTATTAGAGCATTTGATCAACGATTTGGTGTTGTAATTGGTCGATCATCGAGTCAAGCAGGTAATTATTGAATCATTGAATGTATTTTCCAGGTTTAGAGGTTGTGTAATTATGAATTAAATCTGATTTTAAAGAAGTTTTCAAAGAGTTAGAGTTTTAATGGTGTTTTGGTTAATTAACATTCAAAACGATGTTAAACGAGAGTGTAATCGATCCGGACGATCAAAATGTGTTTACTGGTGTCAAATACATGTTTTGGAAGAAGTTTTGATGAGTCGGTTATTGGAAAATCGAAGAACTTAGTCGTTTTTGAGAAATCTGTCGAACAGCGTTTAAACGAAGATGATCTTCGTTTGAGGTTATCTTCGTAAGTTGAAAAGCTATCTCCGTTTGAGCTAAGTTCGTGAGATGTAAACTATTTTCGTAAAGTAAAACCAACGAAGATAAAGTTCGTACGAAGATTAAGTTCGTAAGAACTAAACGAAGTTATGGTCTAAATTCGTAAGTTGTAAAGTAACGAAGTTAATACTTAAGTTCGTAAGAACTGAGTAAACGAAGTTTAAGTTCGTACGAAGGCTAACTTCGTTAGGTGTAATTCTGAAATTTTACGTAGTCAGTCTTAAGTTCGTACGAGGGTCCATTTAAGGTCCTAAATGACTTATATTCATTATGTTAATGTACGATAGGTGTCGGAGGTTACCTATAGGCAATACTAGCTTTTGGTTGCGCACGTATACTTCTATCAGGTAAGATACACTACTTTTGTCGCGCTGGGGGATCAACTAAAAGCAGGTTTCAAACTTACATACTTCCAATTGGTAACTTATAATGCATGTGGACTTATGGGGTTACTTGGGAGGTATTATGGGATTACGTAGTTGACCATGAGACCTGAAATGCAGTCCCTAATGTAGAAGAATGAAGTATTGCCTAATGTAGTGATCTGTTATGCAGTTATGTAGTATAATGAAGTATTGCTTAATGTAGTATGACGCTATGTAGTTGATGTAGTCTAATGAAGTATTGTATTATGCACGAAATGTTGAAATGAAGTTAATGTATGTTGTGTGCATGTTTGTATGGCTTGAACACCTAGTGCACTAGACTTGCTAGGTTGCCATGTCACTTGCACGTTTAAGGGCCCAAAACGTAAAAGCAGTAACGCAGTAAATGTTTAGGTAATGCAGTCACCTAAACTAAATAACGTAGGTTCGAGCTCGTTAAACTTTGATGCAGTAAAGTGTTAAGCTTAACCCGTACAAGTCTTAGCCGGATGAGTACGCTAACGCAGTTGTTGCTTGGGTGGCTCCTAGCAACGTGGTCACACGCAGTTTGAGTAATTAACGGAGGATTGACCCCCTCAGGATTTTGGATTACTCTCGGATTGGCTTGCCATTCCTTAACGACGTACGATGGGTGGCCTTTTGGTGAACCATCAAGTCGGGTGCAATGTAGAGCACACTTAATGCAGTTAATAACGTAGTAAAGCAGAAATGTAGAAAGCAGATATGTGGATAATGAAGTAATGCAGGATAGGCACATTTAGGATGATTATCCTATTTGATATGAAGTTGTTATGCAGATTTGTGTGATGTGTGACGTGCCTAAAGAACTTGTCTAATAATGAAGATTGTTTTAATTGGACAAATGCTTTTAAATTAAGTGTTATCTTACTTAGCTATTTTAATAGCTAACACTTGTTTCTTTTAATGTGGTTGTTCCCTCAGGTTTAGCTTGAAGGAACTATATGCAGAACGAGTGAGGCTTGGGTAGATGCAATGCAGGAGCCTTAGCTACCCTATAGACGCTTTGTTTAGACATTTGTTTACAGTCAGTACTTAATGTCGAATTTATGTAATGACGTTTGGACGGTTGTTTTATGTTGGGCAACCGTTGGGTTTTCCTTTGAACTATTCTATGATGTCGCAAGTAACACCAACTAAATGCAGAAACCAAAATGTTTTATTGGTTTTGACTTTTAATGTCCTTTCTTCCGCAATATGACACCGTTAGGTGAAAAGTTTTTGAAAACCCATATTTTTAAACGACGGGTGTTACAAATGTTGGGGGTATTTCATTTTCGCTGGTAACGGATGGCTTTGTATAGCTATGGAAAATGGGATGTCCGTATTTACTAGGTGAGATAGTCGACCGGTTCTGGGTCCTCCCATTCGTATGAATCATAATCTGGGTGTATTGTATCCCTCCGGGGGCGCACAGCTCCTTGCGGATGTCTCCTTGGTGCACTCCGGTTCTGCTGAGGTAGTAGGGTGCTCTCCGGACCTCCACCGAAGCCAGATAAGCGCCTACTCGAGCTCTCCGGAGGGTTGCTCCTTCAGCGTTGATTGGTGCATCCCTTTCTCCTATCCGTGCCTCAGTTGTTCTTATCGCGGGGGTTGTGACGGCCTGGGTGCGCCTCCTTTGCTGCGACTGCATCCTTTCGTTTGGCCTCCCCGAGGGGGTCTCCATCTCAATGTATTCATCTATCGAGTCCGAGTCATAGTCATTTTCTAGATTTCTAGTAACGTTGTAGATCTGACCCGTTTCTCTTAGACGATGCATGATTGTATTTAGTACATCGTAATTAGCTTGCACATATGCATCGTTTATTTCGTGCTCTGCTGATGTCGATGCTCTATTAGTATCTCCAGGGGCCCGTGATGTTCCTTGGTTGGGCGGAGTGGTGTTTGACCTGTTCTGTCCCTGGCTCTGACCTTGGAGTGGTGTAAATAGGAAGCTGTTTCGACCCTCGGATGGGGTGATTATCGGTCTATTTGCATCTTGGCTCTGAGGGGTCGTTGCGGGTCTGTCCGGGCCCTGACCCTGAGGTGTGGGCCTGTCTGGACCTTGACCTTGTGACGCGGGTCTATCATGGCTTTGGCCCTGTGACGTGGTCGCGGATCTGTCTAGACCTTGACCCGGTGATGCGGATCTATCTAGACCTTGACCCTAGCGATGCGGATCTATCTAGACCTTGACCCAGCGTTGCGGATCTGTCTAGACCTTGACCCGGTGATGCGGATCTATCTAGACCTTGACCCAGCGTTGCGGATCTATCTAGACCTTCTTGTGTACTTGACCTTCCGCCTGCAGCCACACCGTAATCGCCTGTAATGACAGGTGAATTGAAGCTTGACACTGGCGTGTCAAAGGAAAATTGTTCCCGAAAATTCAGTCCTCCGGGGGGTGTTCGAAATCCTCCCGAATTGGGTGTTCTTGGTGAGTAATTGATGTCTCTGTCGGCCATGGTAACTGATTATTCTGATCGTGGGTGGGTTTGAAAGGGTTGTGTTATCCCACGGATGACGCCAATTTGTTTGATCAAATAATCGCACTATGGCACAACCGAGGTGTGCGGGTTTAGAGGTGGTTTGTAGGCGATTCCCTACCGGTAATAGGGCTACAGCCGCTTTACGCCTTATTTGTGTTGTGGGTTATCACCGGACCTTAGGGGCCGGCGTAGTATTGTGTATGTGAATGGTGAGTAGAAGATGATCTTTGCCGTATGATATCTCCTCTTTATATAGAGGGTAGAAACTTGGAGAGGAGGGTAAGAGAATTAGGGTAAATCTCTTCCTCTTTTAAGAATATATTTTATCTTTTAGGGAGATTCGTGATGATCCCTTTTACGAGCCGTGTCCGAAGTCCTCGGACTTAATCATATTGTTTTATTTGGATAATCATGGAAAGGATCTATATCCGATCTTTTTGATATGTTTCCTTCGAAGCTGGGTATTATTTCCCAGGTGCTCCGGAAAGTATATTTGTACGGAGGTCGTGCTCCGTTTTAGATATATATAAGTAAGTAATTTTTACCTGTACGAAGGTGCCTTCGTGTCTGCTTCGGGTACGGAGGTAGAACTCCGTATTGTGGTATATCACTATCAAATCTTTATTTTATGTCCGTGGCATTTTAATACAAAGTAACTAATTTTACTGATAAAATTTGCGAAGATTGGAGCTATTCCACGTACGGTCCACCGGCTCGCCATCCAATGTTGCTAGCTTGTATGCTCCGTTACCAAAAGCTATCTGGACTTGATACGGGCCTTCCCATGTGGGCCCCATCTTTCCCGTGTACTTGATCTGGCTTGCACTGTTGAGGCGAAGGACATAGTCGCCGACTTTGAATGAGGTTGGATTGGTTCGCTTGTTGTAATATTTTTTGATTCGCTTCTTATATGCTGCCTCCCTCATTGCTGCTATATCCCTTCATTCTTCCAACAGATCTAGATTCACCCGTAGTTCTTCTTCATTATTTTCTTCATCAACCTTAGCAGTTCTACATGTTGATACTTGGATTTCTGCTGGTATGACTGCTTCTGTTCCGAAGGCCAGGCTGAAAGGTGTTTCACCATTACTGATCTTGGGTGTAGTTCGCTGTGCCCATAGGACGAATGGTAACTCATCTACCCATCCAGTATGTTTATTCCCTAGCCTCTTTTCCATTCCCTTCACGATCTCCCTATTGATGGACTCGACCTGTCCATTTGCCTGTGGGTGATATACGGAGGTGAATTTTTGTTTGATCTTTAATCTTTCACAGAATTTTGGGAACGTTCCTTGGGCAAATTGCTTTCCATTATCCGACACGATGATTTGGCCATTCCAAACCTACATACTATATGATTGTAAGATGTATAATTGAGCTTAAGTATGTGTTTTAGTGTGTGTCAATGGCGGTTATAGTGAGAGAAGGTAGAGAGAGAGTCAGAGAAAGATTGGATTGTATTTAGTGTCAAAAGGTTACAAATTACATTGTGGAGGGGGTTTATATACTTCTATACAATTTACACAAAGCCCCCTTCCATACTTACAACTTTACATTCTAGGTACAAAGTAATATAAAGCATACAAATCACCTACTACTTTTATATATATCTAACAATCTCCCCCTTAGTAGTGATTTGTCAAAAATATCCAATCTTGTCTTTCTTTAAGCTCTTGTATGTGGTCTACCCTTGTTTGGATGCCAGAACCAGTTGTCTCCTTCGGGTCTGTTAGCTGGAACATTCATATTTCCTTCAAAGTCTATTGGAGGAATGTTATGTGGTCCTGGAAGATGGCTAGGTTCATACTTGATCCAACAACCTCCTTGTTGACGTACGACGTACTTAGACTTCTTAGCATTCTTTGCTTCTCTCATCATTCTAATGCTGTCTCTGTACTCGAGTCTTTGGTTAATCTTGGAGATTGCTTTATCAAACACTTCCCTTTTCTTTTCATCTTGCTCATCGTCTTGCAGGCACAGCAATACATTCTTACAAAATTCCAACGTTCCATCAGAATATGAAGCAAGTTCATCCATTCGAATGAAAATCTTCTTCTTTCTGCTATTCAAAAACACAACTCCGAAGGATGGTTCTTCAATGATATGACCAATACTTAGCTTTTCTATATCTGCAGTGTATAGACTTTGATCTGGATAGGGCACATTAATCTTTCTCTTCACAACTTCAAATCCTATCTGAAAATCTTCCAATGAAGCATATTGAATGCAACTTGACATGTATCTTTTCACAGCATCAAAAGCAACAACATCTTCTTGGTATCTTTGCATGGCATTCAGGAAATGATTGTAAAGGAAGATAATGTCGTCCACTGGCAACAGTTTAAATTGGGCTTCTGTGAACCGGTAGATCTTGTTATTATCCCTCTTGACATGAAAACATGGAATAGAAATAGAAACTCTCTTAATCAAGATCACTCTGATCAGCACCAAAATCTTATGATCTCTCTGTTCTTTCAGCAACTTTGGGTTATATTGTTTTGTAAGTTTAAGAAGCTCTGTATATTCTTCGATTTGCCTGGCTTCCTTAAACTTGTACATTGATTCCAGTTCTGGTCTTTTGGTTTTAGTTACCTTTGTAGCTCCACAAAAGATTGGGTAAGCCCTTTCTTCCAGATATCTTGATTTCTTTGCTGCTTCTTTAGGTTTAATGCCGAGAGCAACCATTCTTTCTCTATCCCTCAAGAAGTATCCCCGATTAATAAAGTTTAATTGTTCTTCAGTTAGCTCAGTTGGAAAGTAATCAGGGAGGACTTCCTCGGATGTGATTGCCTCTCGCAAAACCTGCTTGTAAGTAGATTTCTGGAAATTCTGACTTGCAGCTTCTGGAGTCTTTCTGAGTTCATCGAAATTGTTGAAATCTTCAAAATTATAACGTTGAGGAGTTGAGCTAGCACGCGCAGATGATTCTCCAACTTCTACTCTGCTTGAAGGACCTGTTTCAAAATAATCTAAATCTTCCAATGAAGCATATTGAATGCAACTTGACATGTATCTTTTCACAGCATCAAAAGCAACAACATCTTCTTGGTATCTTTGCATGGCATTCAGGAAATGATTGTAAAGGAAGATAATGTCGTCCACTGGCAAAAGTTTAAATTGGGCTTCTGTGAACCGGTAGATCTTGTTATTATCCCTCTTGACATGAAAACATGGAATAGAAATAGAAACTCTCTTAATCAAGATCACTCTGATCAGCACCAAAATCTTATGATCTCTCTGTTCTTTCAGCAACTTTGGGTTATATTGTTTTGTAAGTTTAAGAAGCTCTGTATATTCTTCGATTTGCCTGGCTTCCTTAAACTTGTACATTGATTCCAGTTCTGGTCTTTTGGTTTTAGTTACCTTTGTAGCTCCACAAAAGATTGGGTAAGCCCTTTCTTCCAGATATCTTGATTTCTTTGCTGCTTCTTTAGGTTTAATGCCGAGAGCAACCATTCTTTCTCTATCCCTCAAGAAGTATCCCCGATTAATAAAGTTTAATTGTTCTTCAGTTAGCTCAGTTGGAAAGTAATCAGGGAGGACTTCCTCGGATGTGATTGCCTCTCGCAAAACCTGCTTGTAAGTAGATTTCTGGAAATTCTGACTTGCAGCTTCTGGAGTCTTTCTGAGTTCATCGAAATTGTTGAAATCTTCAAAATTATAACGTTGAGGAGTTGAGCTAGCACGCGCAGATGATTCTCCAACTTCTACTCTGCTTGAAGGACCTGTTTCAAAATAATCTAAATCTTCAAATTCTTCAAACACAGGTTCTTCAACAACTTCTACATTTGTTGGATTCTCAACAATCTCTGGTTCATCAAACGTTACATTATCTTTCAATGCTTCAACATCTGCATCATCTTCAGCATATTCAACAACATCATCTTCATTCACAAACTCTTCATCATCATCACCAACTTCAATTACTTCATCATTATCATCCATATCAGAATCATCTCCAAAAGCTTCTACTAACCTTCTTTCAATCTCATCATTCAAAGCATCATTTGTATCATCTTCAACATTTTCAACATTTTCAATCTCTGTTCGTTCTTCCATCACCTCATCTTCATCCAAGATTTCTTCAGCAGCATCTTCAAACATTTGAGCAACTGCTTTGTTAACTGCTTCAGTTACTAGATCAAGAATAGCAGCATCAACTTGGGTTTGAAATCTAGAACTTTCAACATTCTCACCCTGTACTCTTTCTTCCATTAACACATCTCCAACATTTACTTCCACACTTGCCGATGTATTTTCAATATTGGCTTGACCTTCTCCTTGGTTCTCCCCCTCGGGGTGATCATCAGAATCAGGATCATCCCGACGAGAAGGAACCGAGGCCGGTCGGCAAGATTCTAAAGCCAACAGTCTGAGTTCAAAAGCAGCAAGTTTTGCATCATACTCTGCCTTTTGATTTGCAACTTGATCTTGTAGATCTTTAACTCTCCTTTCTGTTGCTTTTTCCCTTTCCCTCACTTCAAGAGCATTTAACACACCTCGTTCCGTAACGCTCAACAAATCACCTTCAGACCTCAAAATATTCAATAACACTTCACACGCCGAGTCTTTTGTAGGTAAATTTGTTGATGTTGATGGATTTTCATTTTGTGTTGGTGTTCTTTGTGTTTGTGTGGGAAGTGGAGTATCCAACCCGGGGGTTGTTGGCACACTTGTGGTGTGACCTAAATTCAGCGATGCTGATTCAGGATTTCCTGCGGATCCTTGGGATATACCCTCACCAGCAGTTGGAGATTCAGTGGCTTTGCAACCAGAATCGGGTTGTGTCCTAGACTGTGATAAATCACTGTCCGGGACTTGTTGTTGGGTAACACCACTAACAACACCGGGGTCACTGAGAATGCCCGTTAATACAGGCTCAGTTTGATCCTGAGGAACAGCAGTGTCACTACGGCGTTCATACTGCTCCCCAGTCTCGGTCTGAGACCTGTTACCTGCAGCTAAAGCTGGCGTGATGGTAGCTAAGGCAGGATTTCCAAGCTGTCCTTGAGGGTCACACAAAGTGGGTCCCTCTCCGCTTGTTCCGGCACCAGTACGCAACTGGGCTTGTGAATCATCAGTGTCCCTAGGGGATCTAGACTCTAGTGCATCAAATGAAGGCGAGAGGTGGGGCTGGTCCTCTCTGATTTCAACACTCTCATCCTCCAAATGAGGAGAGTGTGGTGAGCGTGGCTGTTCCCCGTGAATATCTGAGACTAACTCCTGTTGTGAGGAGTCAGAATGGCGAGGAGAATCCGGTGCAAGCGAGAATGGGCAGTTCTCGACTTCTACCCTAGGGCTAACCCGGCTAGACTCAGTTGGTTGAACTATCGGAGGGCCATCGTTTTCTTTTTGCCCTTGTCCTAACCCTGACCGCTCATCCTCTCCGGTATTTTCAACCCCTCCCTCATTCCTTCCTTGTTCCTCCAGCACAACATCATCGCCAGTGCTCAAATGCTCAGTCTCAGTATCATATTCAACATTATGCACAATATTCGTTGCCTGTTCAACATCAAACTCCACCGAGGCATCAGCTTGTTCATTTACATCTGCTGAAGAAGATTCAAGTCTTTGTCTTGCAGATTTAGACGACTTGTGTTTTCGTTTGGATTTCTTCTTCTTTAACTTCTGCTTTAAGAGACTTCTAGCAGACATTTTCAGTCGTCTCCCTGGTGGTGGAGTTGGTTCAGCAGGTAAGGCTGAGGCAATAGGTGTTGGATTAAAAACATGTGTAGTATGAGGTGGTGTAAAGGTTGGTGGAATCGGTGAAACAATGGATGGTAAAGGTGTAGATTGCGAGGGTGAAGATTGAGAAAAGCGAACGGTTGGTGTGGATGGTGTAGATTGTGAAACAGGTGATGAAATAGGTTCAGGTGTAGCAACATCTTGCTCAAAAACAACTCTTTTCGACTTTCTTTTCCTCTGCTCAGAGGCCTCTTCACCACTAACCCCTCTTTTTCTTTTTGCCCTTGTCCTAACCCTGACCGCTCATCCTCTCCGGTATTTTCAACCCCTCCCTCATTCCCTGAGACTAACCACTCAAGATACGCCTTAAGGTGAGGACTCTGAGCAGGAACCAAATTGATCAAGAATGGTGGAATTGGAAAAGGTCGGACATTATCACTTCCAGTGCCTCTCATATTCGATTTGTACATAGCAATAACGCACTTGAAACTATCCTCCATCTTGGGAATATCATCATTGTTGTCTAGAACATCATCCACAATCAATGTAAAGAATCTGATATAAGGAATGTACTGCCTTTGTTGTTTGTCCTTCCCTTTGACAACTTGGGCCATCTTATCCCATATAATCTTGGCAAAGTCACACTCAACATTGTGAGTGACTGCATAGAAGATGGCCAAGGAATGTTTTGTCATTGCATCAATTCCTTTTTGTGAAGGCATCAGACATGTAACCAGAACATTATACATCGTATGCCAGAGAGAAGCTATTTTCATTCTTTTAAAGTCTCTCATTGTGGCCAATTCTCCGTCATAACCCAGAGAATGAACTGCATCTAGCATTTCTTCAATAGAAGGCAGTTCTTCATATACTTCATGTTCAGGAAAGCCAATTACAGTTCTGAACTCATTTAGATTGAATGTGCATTCAACTTCATTATTTCCAGATCTAAGAGTGAATCGGAAGAAATCTTCAGTGTTTCTTCTCTTACTTGCTTTGACATATTCAATCGATTCCCATAGATCAAAGATATATTGTTCTGGAACTACTGCACCATTTGTTAAAGCAACTCTCAGTGGATGATGACTTAAAATCTCAGTGATGATTGGAAATCTTGTATTGAAAGGAATGTGCAGAGCTTGATTTGCTTGCATTTTCATTGTAGCTCCTTCTTGAAACATCACCATCTTTTTTTCTTTTATGAATTTTTCTGAGAAAATAAACTGACCAAAAGAAAATTTTGACCAGACATTTATTTTAGTAAACAACAAATACACACAACTAAATTTAAAAAAATGCATTTGCCGAGCTGGGAGCTCTGCAAATGGCCTTTTCATTACTTAGAAAAATTTCAAGTAAAACATGCATTTGCCGAGCTGGGAGCTCTGCAAATGGTCTTTTCATTACTTAGAAAAATTTCAAGTAAAACATGCATTTGCCGAGCTGGGAGCTCTGCAAATGGTCTTTTCATTACTTAGAAAAAATTTCAAGTAAAACATGCATTTGCCGAGCTGGGAGCTCTGCAAATGACACAAATACTTTGATTTTGACAACATTTTTCAAACATCTCATTTGCCGAGCTGGGAGCTCTGCAAATGACACAAATACTTTGATTTTGACAACATTTTTCAAACATCTCATTTGCCGAGCTGGGAGCTCTGCAAATGACACTAATACTTTGATTTTGACAACATTTTTCAAAAATCTCATTTGCCGAGCTTATATCTCGGCAAATAAGCATTTCAGATTGAACTTCAATTTGATATATGAAAAATCCTTTGATTTGAATAACAAGTATGTTATCAATGAATAAAGGATGTTTTTCAATGAACATATGTGCATTTGCCGAGCTTAGATCTCGGCAAATGACATGTTCAAACAAAAAGTTTTGCCCAGATAAATGACAAGTTATGAAAATTTGTTTTGGGCAGCTGGTTTGAAAAAGGTTTGATTTGCCGAGCTTATAGCTCTGCAAATGGTCTTTTCATTACTTAGAAAAATTTCAAGTAAAACATGCATTTGCCGAGCTGGGAGCTCTGCAAATGGCCTTTTCATTACTTAGAAAAATTTCAAGTAAAACATGCATTTGCCGAGCTGGGAGCTCTGCAAATGGCCTTTTCATTACTTAGAAAAATTTCAAGTAAAACATGCATTTGCCGAGCTTATATCTCGGCAAATAAGCATTTCAGATTGAACTTCAATTTGATATATGAAAAATCCTTTGATTTGAATAACAAGTATGTTATCAATGAATAAAGGATGTTTTTCAATGAACATATGTGCATTTGCCGAGCTGGGAGCTCTGCAAATGGACTTTTCATTACTTAGAAAAATTTCAAGTAAAACATGCATTTGCCGAGCTGGGAGCTCTGCAAATGACACAAATACTTTGATTTTGACAACATTTTTCAAACATCTCATTTGCCGAGCTGGGAGCTCTGCAAATGGACTTTTCATTACTTAGAAAAATTTCAAGTAAAACATGCATTTGCCGAGCTGGGAGCTCTGCAAATGGCCTTTTCATTACTTAGAAAAATTTCAAGTAAAACATGCATTTGCCGAGCTGGGAGCTCTGCAAATGGCTTTTTCATTACTTAGAAAAATTTCAAGTAAAACATGCATTTGCCGAGCTGGAGCTCTGCAAATGGCTTTTCATTACTTAGAAAAATTTCAAGTAAAACATGCATTTGCCGAGCTGGGAGCTCTGCAAATGGACTTTTCATTACTTAGAAAAATTTCAAGTAAATCAAATACAAGTAAAACATGCATTTGCCGAGCTGGGAGCTCTGCAAATGGACTTTTCATTACTTAGAAAAATTTCAAGTAAAACATGCATTTGCCGAGCTGGGAGCTCTGCAAATGGCCTTTTCATTACTTAGAAAAATTTCAAGTAAAACATGCATTTGCCGAGCTGGGAGCTCTGCAAATGGCCTTTTCATTACTTAGAAAAATTTCAAGTAAAACATGCATTTGCCGAGCTGGGAGCTCTGCAAATGGACTTTTCATTACTTAGAAAAATTTCAAGTAAAACATGCATTTGCCGAGCTGGGAGCTCTGCAAATGGCTTTTCATTACTTAGAAAAATTTCAAGTAAAACATGCATTTGCCGAGCTGGGAGCTCTGCAAATGGACTTTTCATTACTTAGAAAAATTTCAAGTAAAACATGCATTTGCCGAGCTGGGAGCTCTGCAAATGGCTTTTCATTACTTAGAAAAATTTCAAGTAAAACATGCATTTGCCGAGCTGGGAGCTCTGCAAATGGCCTTTTCATTACTTAGAAAAATTTCAAGTAAAACATGCATTTGCCGAGCTGGAGCTCTGCAAATGGCCTTTTCATTACTTAGAAAAATTTCAAGTAAAACATGCATTTGCCGAGCTGGGAGCTCTGCAAATGGACTTTTCATTACTTAGAAAAATTTCAAGTAAAACATGCATTTGCCGAGCTGGGAGCTCTGCAAATGGACTTTTCATTACTTAGAAAAATTTCAAGTAAAACATGCATTTGCCGAGCTGGGAGCTCTGCAAATGGCCTTTTCATTACTTAGAAAAATTTCAAGTAAAACATGCATTTGCCGAGCTGGGAGCTCTGCAAATGGCCTTTTCATTACTTAGAAAAATTTCAAGTAAAACATGCATTTGCCGAGCTGGGAGCTCTGCAAATGGCCTTTTCATTACTTAGAAAAATTTCAAGTAAAACATGCATTTGCCGAGCTGGGAGCTCTGCAAATGGCCTTTTCATTACTTAGAAAAATTTCAAGTAAAACATGCATTTGCCGAGCTGGGAGCTCTGCAAATGGCCTTTTCATTACTTAGAAAAATTTCAAGTAAAACATGCATTTGCCGAGCTGGGAGCTCTGCAAATGGCCTTTTCATTACTTAGAAAAATTTCAAGTAAAACATGCATTTGCCGAGCTGGAGCTCTGCAAATGGCCTTTTCATTACTTAGAAAAATTTCAAGTAAAACATGCATTTGCCGAGCTGGGAGCTCTGCAAATGGCCTTTTCATTACTTAGAAAAATTTCAAGTAAAACATGCATTTGCCGAGCTGGGAGCTCTGCAAATGGACTTTTCATTACTTAGAAAAATTTCAAGTAAAACATGCATTTGCCGAGCTGGGAGCTCTGCAAATGGACTTTTCATTACTTAGAAAAATTTCAAGTAAAACATGCATTTGCCGAGCTTGGAGCTCTGCAAATGGCATTTTTAATAAGAAACTTGTGCAACTTAAACAACATGTAACACTTGGGTAATATGAAGATTTGAAGATCAAGATGAACAAACATAGCGTTTGCCGAGCTTGGAGCTCTGCAAATGGCATTTTTAATAAGAAACTTGTGCAACTTAAACAACATGTAACACTTGGGTAATATGAAGATTTGAAGATCAAGATGAACAAACATAGCGTTTGCCGAGCTTGGAGCTCTGCAAATGGCATTTTTAATAAGAAACTTGTGCAACTTAAACAACATGTAACACTTGGGTAATATGAAGATTTGAAGATCAAGATGAACAAACATAGCGTTTGCCGAGCTGGGAGCTCTGCAAATGGCATTTTTAATAAGAAACTTGTGCAACTTAAACAACATGTAACACTTGGGTAATATGAAGATTTGAAGATCAAGATGAACAAACATAGCGTTTGCCGAGCTGGGAGCTCTGCAAATGGCATTTTTAATAAGAAACTTGTGCAACTTAAACAACATGTAACACTTGGGTAATATGAAGATTTGAAGATCAAGATGAACAAACATAGCGTTTGCCGAGCTTGGAGCTCTGCAAATGGCATTTTTAATAAGAAACTTGTGCAACTTAAACAACATGTAACACTTGGGTAATATGAAGATTTGAAGATCAAGATGAACAAACATAGCGTTTGCCGAGCTGGGAGCTCTGCAAACGGTCATTTAAAACAAATCAACAACAAAAACAAAAAAATAATAACAAATAAACAAAAAAAAAAAAAAAAAAAAAAAAAAAAAAAAAAAAAAAAAAAAAAAAAAAAAAAAAAAAAAAAAAAAAAAAAAAAAAAAAAAAAAAAAAAAAAAAAAAAAAAAAAAAAAAAAAAAAAAAAAAAAAAAAAAAAAAAAAAAAAAAAAAAAAAAAAAAAAAAAAAAAAAAAAAAAAAAAAAAAAAAAAAAAAAAAAAAAAAAAAAAAAAAAAAAAAAAAAAAAAAAAAAAAAAAAAAAAAAAAAAAAAAAAAAAAAAAAAAAAAAAAAAAAAAAAAAAAAAAAAAAAAAAAAAAAAAAAAAAAAAAAAAAAAAAAAAAAAAAAAAAAAAAAAAAAAAAAAAAAAAAAAAAAAAAAAAAAAAAAAAAAAAAAAAAAAAAAAAAAAAAAAAAAAAAAAAAAAAAAAAAAAAAAAAAAAAAAAAAAAAAAAAAAAAAAAAAAAAAAAAAAAAAAAAAAAAAAAAAAAAAAAAAAAAAAAAAAAAAAAAAAAAAAAAAAAAAAAAAAAAAAAAAAAAAAAAAAAAAAAAAAAAAAAAAAAAAAAAAAAAAAAAAAAAAAAAAAAAAAAAAAAAAAAAAAAAAAAAAAAAAAAAAAAAAAAAAAAAAAAAAAAAAAAAAAAAAAAAAAAAAAAAAAAAAAAAAAAAAAAAAAAAAAAAAAAAAAAAAAAAAAAAAAAAAAAAAAAAAAAAAAAAAAAAAAAAAAAAAAAAAAAAAAAAAAAAAAAAAAAAAAAAAAAAAAAAAAAAAAAAAAAAAAAAAAAAAAAAAAAAAAAAAAAAAAAAAAAAAAAAAAAAAAAAAAAAAAAAAAAAAAAAAAAAAAAAAAAAAAAAAAAAAAAAAAAAAAAAAAAAAAAAAAAAAAAAAAAAAAAAAAAAAAAAAAAAAAAAAAAAAAAAAAAAAAAAAAAAAAAAAAAAAAAAAAAAAAAAAAAAAAAAAAAAAAAAAAAAAAAAAAAAAAAAAAAAAAAAAAAAAAAAAAAAAAAAAAAAAAAAAAAAAAAAAAAAAAAAAAAAAAAAAAAAAAAAAAAAAAAAAAAAAAAAAAAAAAAAAAAAAAAAAAAAAAAAAAAAAAAAAAAAAAAAAAAAAAAAAAAAAAAAAAAAAAAAAAAAAAAAAAAAAAAAAAAAAAAAAAAAAAAAAAAAAAAAAAAAAAAAAAAAAAAAAAAAAAAAAAAAAAAAAAAAAAAAAAAAAAAAAAAAAAAAAAAAAAAAAAAAAAAAAAAAAAAAAAAAAAAAAAAAAAAAAAAAAAAAAAAAAAAAAAAAAAAAAAAAAAAAAAAAAAAAAAAAAAAAAAAAAAAAAAAAAAAAAAAAAAAAAAAAAAAAAAAAAAAAAAAAAAAAAAAAAAAAAAAGCATCTGAATATGCAATTAGCTGAAACCCGGTATCCCTTGGATACCAGAGACCAAGGTTCACTGTGCCTTTCAGGTATCGGAATATCCGTTTGACGGCCTGGAAATGACTTTCCTTGGGATTGGCCTGGTACCTGGCACACATGCATGTGGCGAACATAATATCCGGGCGACTAGCAGTCAAATACATGAGTGACCCTATCATACTGCGATATTTCTTTTGATCAAAAGTTTTTCCATTTAAATCAGGAGTATGTTGTTCTGTCAATTGTTCAAGTGAAGTAGCAATTGGTTCAACAAAGTGATCTTGATCATAAGCTTCTGGATTGGTTGAAGGATTTGTCACTTGAGAAATAACAGGAGGTTGAGTATGCAAATCTGAATTATCAGAAGGTGGAGGAGAATCAGATGTGGAACTTTCATCTGATGTATGTGTTGGTGACGACTCATTGTGATCCATCTCTTTCGAATTTGAACTTGATGGTTCATCGAGATGTACTTCAGTTTCAGGAACTTCTTTGGAAACTTTGAAAAATTCTTCGAACAAGATATCTAAATCTTGTGGTGTTGGAGTAGAGAATGATTTGACATTTGATGTAGGTTTAGGTGCGGAAGCTTGTGGACATTGAAGTTCGGGTCTTGAACTGTGTTGTTCAAGAACCATTCCTGAGAGTTCATCAAATCGAACATTCATACTCTCGTCTATTCTCTTGGTTCTCCGGTTATATACACGATATGCAATCGATTCTCTCGAATAACCGATGAAATATGCCTCATCGCCTTTAGGTTCAAATTTGCCCAGATTGTCTCGATCATTGAGAACATAACATACACATCCAAAAATGTGTAAAAAGTTCACATTGGGCTTTCTTTTGTTGATCACCTCATACGGAGTTTTATCAAACCTCTTGTTGATTATTGATCTGTTTTGTGTAAAACATGCAGTAGCAACAGCTTCAGCCCATAGATTCGGTGGCAATTTCGAATAGGCAAGCATTGTTCTAGCTGCTTCAACAAGAGTTCGATTTCTACGTTCAACTACTCCATTCTGTTGAGGTGTTCTTACAGCGGAAAATTGGTGTGAAATACCCATGGACTTGAAGAAAGAATCAATTGTTGAATTCTTGAATTCAGTTCCATTGTCTGAGCGAACAATTCTAACAGATGATTTGAGATTGACTTGGGTCTTCTTGATGAAGTCAATAATCACTTGCGGGGTGTCACTCTTTGCATGAAGAAAGAATCAATTGTTGAATTCTTGAATTCAGTTCCATTGTCTGAGCGAACAATTCTAACAGATGATTTGAGATTGACTTGGGTCTTCTTGATGAAGTCAATAATCACTTGCGGGGTGTCACTCTTTGCATGAAGAAAGAATCAATTGTTGAATTCTTGAATTCAGTTCCATTGTCTGAGCGAACAATTCTAACAGATGATTTGAGATTGACTTGGGTCTTCTTGATGAAGTCAATAATCACTTGCGGGGTGTCACTCTTTGCATGAAGAAAGAATCAATTGTTGAATTCTTGAATTCAGTTCCATTGTCTGAGCGAACAATTCTAACAGATGATTTGAGATTGACTTGGGTCTTCTTGATGAAGTCAATAATCACTTGCGGGGTGTCACTCTTTGCATGAAGAAAGAATACCCAAGTATAACGAGAATAATCATCTACTATCACTAGAATGTATCGCTTTCCATGGAAGACCTTCAACAAGTTGTTTATCCACGAGTGTATTAATCGTTTGAAAGTTAAGATGAGAAAGACGGCGATGCCATAACCAAGAGTTTTGTGCAGTTGCTTTCGAAAGAAGGCAAATATCTGAAGAATTTGGAGAGATGTTGTTGAGATCAATTGTAAACAGATTATTGTCTCTTGTTCCAGTTAGAATATCCACACCATCTTCAGTCTGCACTTTGCATTCATATCTCCTAAATAAAACTTGAAGATCATTGTCACAAAATTGACCAACACTAAAGAGATTGTGTCCAAGTCCTTCAACGTAGGAAACTCTCTTTATAGTTACTCCATTTTTGACAATGTCTCCATAACCAAGAATAGGAGCGATATGATCGTTTCCGAATCTGACTGTTCCCATAAACTTTTCAACAAAGTTCGAAAGAATTGATTTGGTTCCAGTCATATGTCGAGAACACCCAGAGTCGACATACCAAACACAAATTAGAAATTCCTGCAAGGACAGGGAATATGGTTTAGGTACCCTTTAAGATTGGGTCCTTGCAGGTTAGGTGGATAACATGCAAGTACACATAATAAACAAAAAATTAAGCAAGATAACACACAAAGAAACAATTTATTCAAATGACAAACAAGCACGCACAAATGTTCAAGATTCAAAAACAACATATACACAAACAAACTGTAAAATGTTAAACTCATGTTTTGATACAAGCAGGACTAGTCCTAGATGTAGAAATATTATCTAATGAAGTTGATCTACGGACAATCCAGACTTGTTTGACTTTTACAGGTTTTCCATCAAGCTGAACTTTACTAGAAGCCTTTAAAAATCTATCCTTAGGGATCCATTTACTGCTACTAGCTAAGCACACGTCACCTGAAACACGAACATGTTTTGAGTTAGCAAACACTTTGGATTGTTATAACCCAGCCCTGATGTGAATATTGTTTCAGAACTTCTTGGCCTATTTAAAAAGATTTGTTGATATGAACGATTGATCTTATACAACTTTTCTTGATAAGATTTGATTTCAGATTTCAATTCATCATTTTCTTCATCAAGTTTTTGTTTAAGAGAATCTTTTATACAACATTCATATTTTAGGTCAGAAATTTTGTTTTCAAATTCCGTCACATCAGGGATAGATTCTTTCATCTTGACATTCAATGACTCAATGTCTTCAGCCAAAGCATTTGCTCGAAACATTTCATTTGTCTTTTCCACTTGAAGTTGTCGGACAGTCTTGTTTAATTCAAGAACTTTGGTCTCAAGTTTTCAGCTTTTGGAATTGGAAAATTTTCTTCTAAAGGTTTTTCTTTAAAACACTCAAGAATTTCAGGGATTATGGCCTCATGAGTTTCTTTTTCGTCCTTATCTTTCTCAATTTTATGTGAAGGGTGACTGAAAAAATCATATGAGTCGTCCATTAACGAATAGTTAAAATAGACTTTTGCACCCTTTTCTAAAAAATCTTCAGCCTCATAATCACTATTCGTCGGTCTCACGAATTGGTCAGTCATCCCACATCTCAAATAAGATTCCTTGTAAAGAGATGGGACCTCTTCTTGTGCTTTGAGCAAACACTTTGGATTGTTATAACCCAGCCCTGATGTGAATATTGTTTCAGAACTTCTTGGCCTATTTAAAAAGATTTGTTGATATGAACGATTGATCTTATACAACTTTTCTTGATAAGATTTGATTTCAGATTTCAATTCATCATTTTCTTCATCAAGTTTTTGTTTAAGAGAATCTTTTATACAACATTCATATTTTAGGTCAGAAATTTTGTTTTCAAATTCCGTCACATCAGGGATAGATTCTTTCATCTTGACATTCAATGACTCAATGTCTTCAGCCAAAGCATTTGCTCGAAACATTTCATTTGTCTTTTCCACTTGAAGTTGTCGGACAGTCTTGTTTAATTCAAGAACTTTGGTCTCAAGTTTTCAGCTTTTGGAATTGGAAAATTTTCTTCTAAAGGTTTTTCTTTAAAACACTCAAGAATTTCAGGGATTATGGCCTCATGAGTTTCTTTTTCGTCCTTATCTTTCTCAATTTTATGTGAAGGGTGACTGAAAAAATCATATGAGTCGTCCATTAACGAATAGTTAAAATAGACTTTTGCACCCTTTTCTAAAAAATCTTCAGCCTCATAATCACTATTCGTCGGTCTCACGAATTGGTCAGTCATCCCACATCTCAAATAAGATTCCTTGTAAAGAGATGGGACCTCTTCTTGTGCTTTGAGCAAACACTTTGGATTGTTATAACCCAGCCCTGATGTGAATATTGTTTCAGAACTTCTTGGCCTATTTAAAAAGATTTGTTGATATGAACGATTGATCTTATACAACTTTTCTTGATAAGATTTGATTTCAGATTTCAATTCATCATTTTCTTCATCAAGTTTTTGTTTAAGAGAATCTTTTATACAACATTCATATTTTAGGTCAGAAATTTTGTTTTCAAATTCCGTCACATCAGGGATAGATTCTTTCATCTTGACATTCAATGACTCAATGTCTTCAGCCAAAGCATTTGCTCGAAACATTTCATTTGTCTTTTCCACTTGAAGTTGTCGGACAGTCTTGTTTAATTCAAGAACTTTGGTCTCAAGTTTTCAGCTTTTGGAATTGGAAAATTTTCTTCTAAAGGTTTTTCTTTAAAACACTCAAGAATTTCAGGGATTATGGCCTCATGAGTTTCTTTTTCGTCCATATCAGAATCACTCATCTCACTTGAATCAGAATCAGTTTGATCTTCTATAAAACTGTGTCTTGACATTCTTGAAACCTTCTTTTCTGCAACCAAAGCCAATGGATCAGTATGAATACTCTCTTCTTTCTTCTTCTGAATCCTCTTCACATCTTCCACATTCAATTGTAGTTTCTCAAATAGTGTGTGAATGGTGAGCTTTGCAAAATCTGATTGTTGGTTGAGTTGAGTTCCATATTGGTTCTCTTTACATCATTCTTTCTCAGCTCATTGATGACATTGCAGACCTTCTTCTCAAACTTTTTCGGATTCTCAAACTTCTTCTCACCACCAGCAAAAACTTTCTTTTGATCATACTTAGGAGCATCTGCATTTCTAGCATAAGAAGACACTGATGATGTCCTAAGTTGATTGTTTGTTGGTTTCTTCTTGAAGAATTTCTTCTTGAAGTTTCTTCTTGAAGAATTTCTTCTTGAAAGTCTTGGTGAAATAAGCAAGTTCTTTGTACATCTGTTTCTGTTTTTCATCCAGATCAGAATCACTCATCTCACTTGAATCAGAATCAGTTTGATCTTCTATAAAACTGTGTCTTGACATTCTTGAAACCTTCTTTTCTGCAACCAAAGCCAATGGATCAGTATGAATACTCTCTTCTTTCTTCTTCTGAATCCTCTTCACATCTTCCACATTCAATTGTAGTTTCTCAAATAGTGTGTGAATGGTGAGCTTTGCAAAATCTGATTGTTGGTTGAGTTGAGTTCCATATTGGTTCTCTTTACATCATTCTTTCTCAGCTCATTGATGACATTGCAGAATCTGATGTACACTTCATTCAGTGGTTCACCTTTCTGTTGTTTGAATGTTTCATACATATTCAGAACAGTTGACAACCTGATAGTGTTGGATACATCAGATCCTTCCATTTGTTTTTCCACCTCATCCCAAATGTCCTTTCCTGTTTCGTCCTTTTCTTTCTCAATTTTATGTGAAGGGTGACTGAAAAAATCATATGAGTCGTCCATTAACGAATAGTTAAAATAGACTTTTGCACCCTTTTCTAAAAAATCTTCAGCCTCATAATCACTATTCGTCGGTCTCACGAATTGGTCAGTCATCCCACATCTCAAATAAGATTCCTTGTAAAGAGATGGGACCTCTTCTTGTGCTTTGAGCAAACACTTTGGATTGTTATAACCCAGCCCTGATGTGAATATTGTTTCAGAACTTCTTGGCCTATTTAAAAAGATTTGTTGATATGAACGATTGATCTTATACAACTTTTCTTGATAAGATTTGATTTCAGATTTCAATTCATCATTTTCTTCATCAAGTTTTTGTTTAAGAGAATCTTTTATACAACATTCATATTTTAGGTCAGAAATTTTGTTTTCAAATTCCGTCACATCAGGGATAGATTCTTTCATCTTGACATTCAATGACTCAATGTCTTCAGCCAAAGCATTTGCTCGAAACATTTCATTTGTCTTTTCCACTTGAAGTTGTCGGACAGTCTTGTTTAATTCAAGAACTTTGGTCTCAAGTTCTTGTTTTTCAAGATGCAGTTTGGAGTGTTGAGTAAAAGAGACTGCAGATTTTTCTGATTTCAAATTTTCAATTTCTTTTTGAAGTGAATCAATTTTAATTTGAAAATCCTTCTCTTTGTCCTCTGAATCTTTCTTTAATGACAAATTCTTTTTTCTCAACTCCCTGCTGTTCTTTCTTGCAGTTTCAGACATGTCCACGTAATGCTTAAGTACAGATTTGGGAAAAGAAATTACCTCATCCTCGACTTCAGAAGAGCAGTCTTCATCTTCTTCCAACTCCTTTGACTTCTTTATTTTCGTCATGAAGCACACGTTTGCTGCAAGCTCGTCTGTCTCCTCATCTGAAAGATGTAACCACTTGTCATCCTCAGCAAGAAGAGCAATTCCGCTTTCCTCTTGTCTTGCCAGCAACAGTTTGTACTTGTAGTATTCGGAGTTCTTTTGTCGAGGCTTGGTACAGTTGATTGCAAAATGTCCAGTCAAGCCACAGTTATAGCATTTTCTATCTTCTGATCTCTTGTCCATGACCTTCTTCTCAAACTTTTTCGGATTCTCAAACTTCTTCTCACCACCAGCAAAAACTTTCTTTTGATCATACTTAGGAGCATCTGCATTTCTAGCATAAGAAGACACTGATGATGTCCTAAGTTGATTGTTTGTTGGTTTCTTCTTGAAGAATTTCTTCTTGAAAGTCTTGGTGAAATAAGCAAGTTCTTTGTACATCTGTTTCTGTTTTTCATCCAGATCAGAATCACTCATCTCACTTGAATCAGAATCAGTTTGATCTTCTATAAAACTGTGTCTTGACATTCTTGAAACCTTCTTTTCTGCAACCAAAGCCAATGGATCAGTATGAATACTCTCTTCTTTCTTCTTCTGAATCCTCTTCACATCTTCCACATTCAATTGTAGTTTCTCAAATAGTGTGTGAATGGTGAGCTTTGCAAAATCTGATTGTTGGTTGAGTTGAGTTCCATACACTTGCCATTCTTCTTCCAAATTCTTGATGAATTTGATGTTGAGTTCCATATTGGTTCTCTTTACATCATTCTTTCTCAGCTCATTGATGACATTGCAGAATCTGATGTACACTTCATTCAGTGGTTCACCTTTCTGTTGTTTGAATGTTTCATACATATTCAGAACAGTTGACAACCTGATAGTGTTGGATACATCAGATCCTTCCATTTGTTTTTCCACCTCATCCCAAATGTCCTTTCCTGTTTCGTAGGAATCCACATTGCAATATATGTCATCTGGAAGTGCTTGATAAAGAAAGGCAATTGCACTTTGGTCTGCCTCAACTCTGTTTCTTTGTTCAGTGTTCCAACTTTCTTCAGATAAAATTTCTCCATTCACTGGGTTCTTTGGGATTTCTGGACCTTCTTTATATGATTTCCTGAGCAGTTTTCCATTCTTTTGCCTGTCTATCCAGTTCAAAAATCTCTTCTTCCATTGAGGATAAGATCCTCTGAACAAGACAGGTGGTCTTCCTTCAGATCCAAGAGCCAATGCTTCCCTGGAAGCCATACTCTAAGAAAGACTTAAAAAAAATTTTCTTGAAATGTTGATTTGCCGAGCTTAGATCTCTGCAAATGGCAAGTTCGTCCAACACTTAGAAAAATTTTCTTGAAATGTTGATTTGCCGAGCTTAGATCTCTGCAAATGGCAAGTTCGTCCAACACTTAGAAAAATTTTCTTGAAATGTTGATTTGCCGAGCTTAGATCTCTGCAAATGGCAAGTTCGTCCAACACTTAGAAAAATTTTCTTGAAATGTTGATTTGCCGAGCTTAGATCTCTGCAAATGGCAAGTTCGTCCAACACTTAGAAAAATTTTCTTGAAATGTTGATTTGCCGAGCTTAGATCTCTGCAAATGGCAAGTTCGTCCAACACTTAGAAAAATTTTCTTGAAATGTTGATTTGCCGAGCTTAGATCTCTGCAAATGGCAAGTTCGTCCAACACTTAGAAAAATTTTCTTGAAATGTTGATTTGCCGAGCTTAGATCTCTGCAAATGGCAAGTTCGTCCAACACTTAGAAAAATTTTCTTGAAATGTTGATTTGCCGAGCTTAGATCTCTGCAAATGGCAAGTTCGTCCAACACTTAGAAAAATTTTCTTGAAATGTTGATTTGCCGAGCTTAGATCTCTGCAAATGGCAAGTTCGTCCAACACTTAGAAAAATTTTCTTGAAATGTTGATTTGCCGAGCTTAGATCTCTGCAAATGGCAAGTTCGTCCAACACTTAGAAAAATTTTCTTGAAATGTTGATTTGCCGAGCTTAGATCTCTGCAAATGGCAAGTTCGTCCAACACTTAGAAAAATTTTCTTGAAATGTTGATTTGCCGAGCTTAGATCTCTGCAAATGGCAAGTTCGTCCAACACTTAGAAAAATTTTCTTGAAATGTTGATTTGCCGAGCTTAGATCTCTGCAAATGGCAAGTTCGTCCAACACTTAGAAAAATTTTCTTGAAATGTTGATTTGCCGAGCTTAGATCTCTGCAAATGGCAAGTTCGTCCAACACTTAGAAAAATTTTCTTGAAATGTTGATTTGCCGAGCTTAGATCTCTGCAAATGGCAAGTTCGTCCAACACTTAGAAAAATTTTCTTGAAATGTTGATTTGCCGAGCTTAGATCTCTGCAAATGGCAAGTTCGTCCAACACTTAGAAAAATTTTCTTGAAATAGTGATTTGCCGAGCTTAGATCTCTGCAAATGGCAAGTTCGTCCAACACTTAGAAAAATTTTCTTGAAATGTTGATTTGCCGAGCTTAGATCTCTGCAAATGGCAAGTTCGTCCAACACTTAGAAAAATTTTCTTGAAATGTTGATTTGCCGAGCTTAGATCTCTGCAAATGGCAAGTTCGTCCAACACTTAGAAAAATTTTCTTGAAATGTTGATTTGCCGAGCTTAGATCTCTGCAAATGGCAAGTTCGTCCAACACTTAGAAAAATTTTCTTGAAATGTTGATTTGCCGAGCTTAGATCTCTGCAAATGGCAAGTTCGTCCAACACTTAGAAAAATTTTCTTGAAATGTTGATTTGCCGAGCTTAGATCTCTGCAAATGGCAAGTTCGTCCAACACTTAGAAAAATTTTCTTGAAATGTTGATTTGCCGAGCTTAGATCTCTGCAAATGGCAAGTTCGTCCAACACTTAGAAAAATTTTCTTGAAATGTTGATTTGCCGAGCTCTTATCTCTGCAAATGGCAAGTTCGTCCAACACTTAGAAAAATTTTCTTGAAATAGTGATTTGCCGAGCTCTTATCTCTGCAAATGGCAAGTTCGTCCAACACTTAGAAAAATTTTCTTGAAATAGTGATTTGCCGAGCTTAGATCTCTGCAAATGGCAAGTTCGTCCAACACTTAGAAAAATTTTCTTGAAATAGTGATTTGCCGAGCTTAGATCTCTGCAAATGGCAAGTTCGTCCAACACTTAGAAAAATTTTCTTGAAATGTTGATTTGCCGAGCTCTTATCTCTGCAAATGGCAAGTTCGTCCAACACTTAGAAAAATTTTCTTGAAATAGTGATTTGCCGAGCTTAGATCTCTGCAAATGGCAAGTTCGTCCAACACTTAGAAAAATTTTCTTGAAATGTTGATTTGCCGAGCTTAGATCTCTGCAAATGGCAAGTTCGTCCAACACTTAGAAAAATTTTCTTGAAATAGTGATTTGCCGAGCTTAGATCTCTGCAAATGGCAAGTTCGTCCAACACTTAGAAAAATTTTCTTGAAATGTTGATTTGCCGAGCTTAGATCTCTGCAAATGGCAAGTTCGTCCAACACTTAGAAAAATTTTCTTGAAATAGTGATTTGCCGAGCTTAGATCTCTGCAAATGGCAAGTTCGTCCAACACTTAGAAAAATTTTCTTGAAATGTTGATTTGCCGAGCTTAGATCTCTGCAAATGGCAAGTTCGTCCAACACTTAGAAAAATTTTCTTGAAATAGTGATTTGCCGAGCTTAGATCTCTGCAAATGGCAAGTTCGTCCAACACTTAGAAAAATTTTCTTGAAATGTTGATTTGCCGAGCTTAGATCTCTGCAAATGGCAAGTTCGTCCAACACTTAGAAAAATTTTCTTGAAATAGTGATTTGCCGAGCTTAGATCTCTGCAAATGGCAAGTTCGTCCAACACTTAGAAAAATTTTCTTGAAATAGTGATTTGCCGAGCTTAGATCTCTGCAAATGGCAAGTTCGTCCAACACTTAGAAAAATTTTCTTGAAATGTTGATTTGCCGAGCTTAGATCTCTGCAAATGGCAAGTTCGTCCAACACTTAGAAAAATTTTCTTGAAATAGTGATTTGCCGAGCTTAGATCTCTGCAAATGGCAAGTTCGTCCAACACTTAGAAAAATTTTCTTGAAATGTTGATTTGCCGAGCTTAGATCTCTGCAAATGGCAAGTTCGTCCAACACTTAGAAAAATTTTCTTGAAATAGTGATTTGCCGAGCTTAGATCTCTGCAAATGGCAAGTTCGTCCAACACTTAGAAAAATTTTCTTGAAATAGTGATTTGCCGAGCTTAGATCTCTGCAAATGGCAAGTTCGTCCAACACTTAGAAAAATTTTCTTGAAATAGTGATTTGCCGAGCTTAGATCTCTGCAAATGGCAAGTTCGTCCAACACTTAGAAAAATTTTCTTGAAATAGTGATTTGCCGAGCTTAGATCTCTGCAAATGGCAAGTTCGTCCAACACTTAGAAAAATTTTCTTGAAATGTTGATTTGCCGAGCTTAGATCTCTGCAAATGGCAAGTTCGTCCAACACTTAGAAAAATTTTCTTGAAATAGTGATTTGCCGAGCTTAGATCTCTGCAAATGGCAAGTTCGTCCAACACTTAGAAAAATTTTCTTGAAATAGTGATTTGCCGAGCTTAGATCTCTGCAAATGGCAAGTTCGTCCAACACTTAGAAAAATTTTCTTGAAATAGTGATTTGCCGAGCTTAGATCTCTGCAAATGGCAAGTTCGTCCAACACTTAGAAAAATTTTCTTGAAATAGTGATTTGCCGAGCTTAGATCTCTGCAAATGGCAAGTTCGTCCAACACTTAGAAAAATTTTCTTGAAATGTTGATTTGCCGAGCTTAGATCTCTGCAAATGGCAAGTTCGTCCAACACTTAGAAAAATTTTCTTGAAATAGTGATTTGCCGAGCTTAGATCTCTGCAAATGGCAAGTTCGTCCAACACTTAGAAAAATTTTCTTGAAATAGTGATTTGCCGAGCTTAGATCTCTGCAAATGGCAAGTTCGTCCAACACTTAGAAAAATTTTCTTGAAATAGTGATTTGCCGAGCTTAGATCTCTGCAAATGGCAAGTTCGTCCAACACTTAGAAAAATTTTCTTGAAATGTTGATTTGCCGAGCTTAGATCTCTGCAAATGGCAAGTTCGTCCAACACTTAGAAAAATTTTCTTGAAATAGTGATTTGCCGAGCTTAGATCTCTGCAAATGGCAAGTTCGTCCAACACTTAGAAAAATTTTCTTGAAATGTTGATTTGCCGAGCTTAGATCTCTGCAAATGGCAAGTTCGTCCAACACTTAGAAAAATTTTCTTGAAATAGTGATTTGCCGAGCTTAGATCTCTGCAAATGGCAAGTTCGTCCAACACTTAGAAAAATTTTCTTGAAATAGTGATTTGCCGAGCTTAGATCTCTGCAAATGGCAAGTTCGTCCAACACTTAGAAAAATTTTCTTGAAATGTTGATTTGCCGAGCTTAGATCTCTGCAAATGGCAAGTTCGTCCAACACTTAGAAAAATTTTCTTGAAATGTTGATTTGCCGAGCTTAGATCTCTGCAAATGGCAAGTTCGTCCAACACTTAGAAAAATTTTCTTGAAATAGTGATTTGCCGAGCTTAGATCTCTGCAAATGGCAAGTTCGTCCAACACTTAGAAAAATTTTCTTGAAATAGTGATTTGCCGAGCTTAGATCTCTGCAAATGGCAAGTTCGTCCAACACTTAGAAAAATTTTCTTGAAATGTTGATTTGCCGAGCTTAGATCTCTGCAAATGGCAAGTTCGTCCAACACTTAGAAAAATTTTCTTGAAATAGTGATTTGCCGAGCTTAGATCTCTGCAAATGGCAAGTTCGTCCAACACTTAGAAAATTTTCTTG
>CM067172.1:71083529-71253789 GCA_034093135.1 Erigeron breviscapus | reverse complement strand
AAGGATCATGGAGAAATGGGGATGACAAGTACAAAGCACCCAAACTCAGGAATGAAACCGTTAATGCCATAACCACCCGGTCCGGAAGGTAATTACTCCTCCTATTGATAATTCTTGTTTTCTAATGTTTCTCCTCAGGTTGGGCAGTTTGAAAGATGTTGATGAAGAGGTAGAGATGGAGTCACCGCCGGTGGTGACTACTTCGGTTCCTAAAGCTACACCAATCAAGGAACCCGAAGTGAAGCCAGACAAGCCCAAGATTCCTTTTCCTCAACGCTTGAGGAAGGAAAAGATTCAAGAACAATACAACAAGTTCTTTGACATGATCAAGACGGTGACAATCAATGTGCCGTTAGTTGATCTCATTTCGGGCATGCCTAACTATGCCAAGTTCATCAAAGAACTTGTGACGGACAAAAATAAGCTTGATGAAGCAAAGGCTTGTGCAAAGACCTCTATTTATAGGCAAAGGTTGACATTGGGATGTCAACCTTGTCGTACAAATATGGTTGAGAGCATTTAAGGAATTACATTTAATTCCTTGAACATGCTTGATAAAGTAAGACATAAAGTCATGTAAGTCCCCTGGTACGGATCGTTAATAGCTTGCTCCAGTTATCTTGAGGTGCGGAATCCCTCACTATAACTTGGTGATCAACAATAAGCCTTCAGATCATCTGCTGCCTCGTAGATCTTCTCTAGGCTAGCGGAGCAAGCTTTGACGACTTAACCTGCACAAATATGCTCGAAATTTCGACAAATGTTCAACCCTAAACTCTGTTAGGGTTCGGTTTATATAGGGATCAACACGACTGGGCTTCAGCATACTGGCCTCGTATTTCAGGCCCAGCTCGACCTATTTACGAGGTCGTATTTATGCTCTAGCCTCGTATTTGTCCCTGCAAATACGGAGTCGCATTCCCACTGTGAATTGCGAACTCGCAATTCACACTTAGCAGATTTACTATACATTCAATACTTAAACTTAATCTAGTATTCTATGCATAATACTAAGTTCATTAATGACAATCACATTACAAAGACATATAACAATATAAGCCCAAACAATCTAGACTGCTATTGACATAGATGTGCACTTACAGACTCCCCCTTGGCAATAGCTTCTAGACGTTAACATACCTATGTCTTTGTCTTGTCTTTGTCATCAATCTACTTCCTCTGCTTTTTCTTATCAGCCTTCTTCTTCTTCTGAACTTCCTCTGAATCATCTGCAGCCTTATAAAAATCACAGTCTGAATGTAAGCCGATCTTCAAGCACAAACTCACTGTATTTCTATATCGCAACGCTGGACCCTGAAAATCTTTTGGAAACCAAATATTAACACTGTTCAGCTTCAGCAGATCTTTCTTGCAGAAGTTCACTAGATGCAAAGGCTCATAAATCCTCACAATCTCATAGTAATGATCACCATACATCACAGCTTCATACGTCTTACTATCAAAGTACCAGCCTATCATATTATCCAATAAGTCCTTGAATTTCTTCAAAGGCACTTCTTTGGCAAACTTGGTCGGCTCATACTTCAAAGTAACAACAGGCTTTTTTGTCTTCGGATCTATCTTCGATTTATCCTTGACCATCTTGCCTTCCTGTGGATGATACTTTCTCTGAGATGGATCCTTGATCTTCATGTCTTTCGCTATAGACCTAGCAATATAATTCCAAACTCAGACCACTAGGATTGATTAGTTCTAGCCTAGCTAAGCACCAAAAATCAACATCAGTAAGTGAGTTGATGGCTTCTTCGTTATAGTCCAAATACTGCACTCCGTCTGTTCTCCTGATAATGAGAAGTCTCAACTCATCATCCCAATGAAAACTCACATGATTCTACGTATCCCACCACCCACCCCCCCCCTCCCCCCCCCCCCCACCCCCCCCCCCCCCTCCACCCCCCCCCCCCCCCCCCCCCCCCACCCCCCCCCCCCCCCCCCCACCCCCCCCCACCCCCACCCCCCCCCACCCCCCCCCCCCCCCACCCCCCCCCCCCCCCCCCCACCCCACCCCCCCCCTTCCACTTTGTCCCCCCCCTCCCCCCCCACCCCCCCCCCCCCCCCCCCCCCCCCCCCCCACCCCCTCCCCCAACCCCCCCCCCCCCTCATCATCCCAATGAAAACTCACGATTCTTGAGCATGCAGTAGTGGCGTAGGCTTCAACCTTCTCTCCCTGAATCTTGTCTTTATATTTGATAGGTTTATGCGATGCCTCATACTTAGCCATGTTTTTCTTCCAAGTAATAACCCAATCTGGTCTAGTATCAACAGGATCTGTATGTTGCACATCAGGATCTTCAGCAATTGGTTCTTGCATGACTGGAGCTTCAGGATCTTGGACTTGTTCAGACCTGTCCATTCTATCAAGCTTAGCTCTGAAGTCATCAATACTAAACCCTTTGCGCTCAGCATCTTTATCCACAAGCCTTATGACCCCGCTGTAATGGCATCTCGACTTCTGCCGAAACATCAATGATCTCATTCACACCTATATTATACCTTCTTCCCTCACAACATCAGTTGTCTTAGAAGACCCTACCATACTAGTTGCAATCTCATTCAGAGACTCTATTGCCTTGGTCAGATCTTCTTGATGTTACCCTTATCTTTTGCTGCATCCGGGTCTTGATTTGAATCATCATCTTTCTTTTGAAAGCTCATCACCCTTACAGCCTAGATCTGGCAACAATTTCTTTTTCACCAAAAACTTCTCAAACACTTCATTTAACTCTGATTGCATCACACAATCTAGCATGACATCAGCAATCTTAGTCATCTGTTCAGCTACTCTAACTACTCCTTTATTCGCTCTAGTAGCCGAACTTTCTGCCTGAGTAGCTTCACTACGAACCATGTCAAAGTTGGACATGAGAGTGTTAATAAAGTCTTGATGATTCTTTCTTTCATCATTAAGAGCTTTCTTTAACGTCTCAACTTCCTTTTTGCTTTTTCTGCATCTCTTTCTCATGGTTCTTCTTTTGTTTCTCCAACTCATCAAACAAACCATTAACTCTAGCCTCTAACACCGTCATCTTCCTTTCATGTCAGCCATACCAAACACTGGTGGTAAACTAGGAACTTGACGTGTAGTCGCTTCAATTCTTGGTTCAGGATTAGGCACTGAATCCTTCATTCTATGAGTTGTAGATGGCCTTTCAAGATTTACAGTTGTCTTCTGAGATCGTCTTGGTATCACTGTCTCTACATGTGATTCAACTGATATCCTAGACCTCTGTTCAGGAACTCTGCATGATGCTTCTAGAGCTTTGAATATTCTTATCTACTCCACTAGCAGCAGCTTTCTCTTTCACTTTCAATTTAATAACAGTTTTCTTCTTTTGAACAGGTACCTCTTCAACTTCTGGCACCTCAGATTCTTAGAAGACTCTGTTCGCTTCCTTTTCAGACTTTGATCAGATGGAACTTTCTTTGAAGCATCTTCGGAAGCACTAGCAGCATGATCAACAGTATCTTCATGTGCTTTTGCTTCTTTTTCAAGAACCACATCTCTCTCATCTATCACCTCTTTTGTGCCTTGAACCTGTGGTTGTGCTATGTCGCCCATTTGCACATCTGGCATCACCATCTGTAGAGGAACTGGATTAGCTACTGGCTCATGTGGAACAATCTCAGTCCTGAATCTGGCAAACTCCTCAGCTGTAGGTGGATTTAAGTTAATATCCACTAGAGCTCCAAACAAAGGAATATCTTGAGCACCTGGATCACCATCAAAGCGAATCTTGAGCTCATCATATGCCCTTCCCACTAAAGATGTCACTTTCAGGACTTTCTCTGTAGCCGGCAGATTAGGAATATGATGATTAATGATCATCATAACGAATCTAGGATAAACCATAAACTTATGCCCTAGTCTGGCAGTTGTTTGCTTCCTTAATTCGTTGAAGAAATACTTAGAGAAACTATATGGTTTGTTATATACCAGACCAACCATCTGAGCTTGAGATTCTTGATTAAGCGTATCCCATCCGGTTCTTCTACTACACAAACTAACCAACAATACATGCGCTAAGTATCTCCATCTTTCAAAGAATCCGCGCTTCTTCAATGTTCCCACATTCAAGTCATCAGCATATCCCATCCTAGTAAATCCTCCAACAATGACCTCTCTACTAAAAGTAGTAGATCCATTCTCTCCTCCTTCTTGATCTAATGTACCTAAACTCAAGATATCAATAAGATCCTGAGCAGAGAACTTAATGGTCTTGTCAGCAACCACTGTTTCAATCACCTCCTGAGTAGCAGTCTTCTTATGCCTTGCATTTTCCCAAAACTCTACTAGGTATGACTCATAAAGCACTGGTGAATGAGTAAGAATATGGTGAATTCTTGACCGCTTCAAAAACTTGAAAATGTCATGATAATATTCTGTTCCATCTTGATTCTCATCCAAATTGATCACAAAGTTATGACCTGATACAAATTCTCTTGCCATTTCTGTAATCAATAACAAATAATTAATTACTCAAATAGACATAAAAATTCATATGCAATATACACAATTAACTTAATTATCCTGTAATAGTTAAAATAATAAATTATCCCTGTAATTTAATTAAAAATTAACTCATTTTCAAATTATGTAAAAAAAATAAATTTTGAAAATCTGTTAAGTCAAAAATACGAGGTCGTATCTCTGTACGAAGTCGTATTTCAAAGTCAAAATACAGTCAACCAAACTCTAAAATACGAGGTCGTATTTTCCAATTTGGCCACGTATTTGATCATGGTCGTAAATCGGCATCGTATTTCGAAAGTCAAACCGGTCAAAATAAATTGATATTTACGAGGTCGCAAATCTGGGCTATCAAAACCCCAAATGCGAGTCCGTCGCACTGTTCATCTTCCCCAACACGAAATCGTGATTTACCCAACCAAAACTTGTAAAAATCGTTTCTATACACTTGTATTCAAACGATAAACATACCCCAACCCTTATTTTTAACCAGAAACATCAAAATCGAATGAAAATTGAAAAACCTAGTTCAAAATTTCGAACTCTATTTTCTTGATTTTCTTGTTGCATGGTTAACTATAGGACGATTAGATAGTATACCTAGATTCAGTATTTCACGAGGATCACAATTATATCACTCAAAAACACTCGATCTAATTGTATATATCAAATCTCAAACGGGGTAGCAAAGTCGTATTTTCGGGGTCGTAAAGCTCTGAAATTGATTTAATTTTGTGAGGTCGTATTAGGGTTAAATTGGGTTATATACCCACTCGACCCGAATGGGCTTGGGTCAACCCGGCCCACCTAATTACGAGGTCGTAATTAAACTTGGCCCAATTCGACCAATTGCGAGGTCGCATTCTGCCATATTCAATTACGAGGTCGTAAATACCTCCTGCACACTTTAAAATCAAATTTTTATCAAAGTTTCTGAATAATTGATCAACGAACTTCCTGGAAATATGAAATATTTAAATGACCAAACCTGTAGGCATCAAATTTTCATCTTTTCCCTGATCTTCGTCTTAAACCTGAAAAGTTAATAAAATTACCGAAATTCTTTAACTTTTCCACGATCAATCTTTCCAAAACTTTCAAATTTAGCTTTCCCGAATCTGAACCACTTGTAAACACTTACTTGTAAAAAGTTATAAAATTGATTCGTCATTCTTATACCTCCCCCTCAATTTTATGACTAGGATGTATAACTATGATTAATCAATATAACCACTATCATTCTTATGTACTCCCCCTCAATTTATGACTGGGATACATAACTATGATCATATAATCAGAGCAAGAAACATCTAAATTTTACACATAGTATTGATTAACTACATCATATTTATCTGAAAACCTTTCAAAACTATATGATCTAGATAATCAATATAACAACTTCTTTCACATTCATATAAACGTTTCTATTTCTAAGATTTCAAAATATATTTGACAATCTTTCAAATTTAAACGATATATCTATGTCTAAGGCATAAAAATATTAACTACGTAACCTTTTACATCCAAACATTACATTTCTATGTCTAAGGTATTACATAGTCAATAACCTTTCACATTCACCCAATTTCTATGTGTAAGGTTTTTCATAACCTCCTACATTCACATTATGTCTATGTCTAAGGTTTTACAAGTATGAAGTTGATAATCTTTCATATTCTATATCTAAGATCTTCAACTAATAATGACAGCTAATCATCTGTAATTACTATATAAATATATATTATAAAAACCTGATGATCTTAGCTTTTGTCTTGAACACTTCAGTCTTTTACTTAGAAATCCTTCCCTTGGATTGACTTCTCTGCAAATACACTGAAAAAGAATTTCGAGACAACAAAATTTTAATTGCTATACCCGAAACTCGATCTTTTGAAACTTCAGATTTGAAAGACAAACTTCAAACTCTCTGTATCGTCATAATAATCAACTAATGCACCATAGCTTGTTGTAGTTCTCCCCCTCAACGATAAATCCCTCCGAATTAAGCATATGCAATCTTCAATCTTGGATATATTGCTCGAGTCCCTGCTCGCCTTGCATAACCGGCATATAATGAAGAAGTATAATTTCCAACAATCAATACTGAACTAGTTGACTCCCATGAAAACCAGAAACTTTGAAACTTGAATCACAACCTTCAGGAACATGGAACCTGTTTCAAAAGCAATCTAAATCATGTCTCCATATCTTCATAACTTTAAATGTTTCTTCTGATTACTTGCAAAGTCTTCAGTCAAAACATGTAAAATACAGCTTCTTGTGCTTACACATGCACATACAAGCTTAAAAACACAAAAACAAGATAAAAATGTTAATGTTATTCTTCATTATTTCATCACTATTACATTTGATAGTAACGACTTAATCTAGAACTACATTCTTCATTTTCTTCTCCAAATTTGTTATTCTTCACTATCATAAGTCATAACATATGACATTATCTTAGTCTAGAACTACAAATCTTCAAGAACTTGAACTTCTTATTGTTCAAAAATCTAAACCGTAAGATCTCTGTCTTATTGTTCAAAATCATTGACCTATAAACTCCTTGTTTATCCGTCAACTTATCAGAAAAATTCTTGAATCTTAAGATCCCTGTCTTATCATTCTACGGACAACCTGAACTAAGGTCTTCCAATAAAGTATCCTTCATTATGCAAACTTATATAGATTCCGTTTCCAAAGTCACTTGTCTTTAACTCTGTAAAAACATCTAACTGAAACCTAATCTCTTATACTTTTGCAAATTGACATTTGATTATGCAAATCCCATCTATGGATACCATATGTAATACTCCTATATTTGCCTCATCAAACTAGTATCCAACTTGGTTAACCTAGATAACAATTATAAATACTCCTATGATAGCCTCATCAAACTAGTATTTATCTTTGTTCAGTATAGATTTGCATGATCCATATCTTGCTTCCATGGTGAAATCTTGCTCAACAACCTACAAAAACGAATATATGTCCGTTGTCCTGCACATCTCAACACACACATCAAATCTTCTCAAAGTAATAACATACAATCTGAAGAAATGAATAAAATAGCAAGATAAAATGAATATACTTAACAGTCTATTATTAACCTAAGTCTCATTAAGGTCAAATAATTCACTGTCAGCACTTTCAAATTATACACATAACATATCAAAATTATTTAGAATCTCTGTTCCAAATCTTTTTGATTCAAAAATCTTTCAAAGATCAAATTCAAAACTATGAACAACTCTGTGTCCATTCTTATGAAAATCTTCTTTCTAAGAATTAAAACAAAATAGTCATTAACTCAATATCTGTTTATTGAAATCAACAACTCTGTGTTCTTTTCCTTAAACCCATATTCTGTTAATGTGACATACTTTCTTTTAGCTTTTGATCACAACACTATCGCTTAACTACCCTACTCGTTTATTCGGTGTTCCATAGAACGTAGTTGAGTCCTCTTGGAAACTAGATTCTATTCTGACTATATCTCTCGTGCAATAGGAACTTTTATTTAAACAATACAATGCAAATAAAAATTTAAACATTTCACGAAAAACACAAACACACACACACACATACACTGAACATAAACGAATAACATAGTTACAAGAGCTAAAGATACTGCAGATTAGATCAGATTAGCATGTTACATAAGCCTACTAGCGAGAAATAATTCTCTTATTATTAGTTATGAACAGCGATCCAAAAACGATTACCAATATCTTTGTCCTCTTAAACACTCGATACTTCCAGTCTCCTTTTTGGTTGTGACACTTTCAACATACCCTGGCCAAGGACAGTCACCATGCAACCCGAGTAGCCTAATATTTCACTTAATCACGTTTCTGAACTTATGTACCCCATATTCAGATACACTCTCACAATCGAGACAAGCACTAAGATTAAGACATTTGGTGAGTAAAGTGAGAAAGTCTTTAAGAATCAAGTCAGCGGTGACAGGTCGGTGATTCCTCACGCGCAAAGCGACTTAACTTGACTCACGTACGGAAATATACTCAACATTGCATAATGCCAAGTACTTGCATATTTGTGACATTATTTTAAGCACTTATGAAAACCCGTGACTTTTGATGAGACCCGTGTAGCGAACTTTCTGACAACCTATCCCAAGTTGGAAGCTTTAGGTAGGCTAGGTATACAAAGACACCCAAGGACTTACTTGTTCGAATCTCAAAGGCCATATTAGCTTCATATTTTCAATAGATTTATTAGATATTTGCATTCTTGTCACAAATATACATCCGAAAAAGCAATACATACACATATATGTACCCGAGACCTTCTATATAAAGACCAAATATACATAATTACAATGCAAGATCTTTCATAAGATTTAAAGGACTTGTCTATTTTAAGAACAAGCATTCTCAGCCATATATCTGAATACGTTTCCCATAAGAACATTGTATATAATAAGTTCTGTTAGGTCCAGATTTACTGGACTCGCTCCAGACTTGAAGACTGGAAAGTCTCTGAAGACTTGTCCAGAAATAATATTTACTGGACCCACTCCAGACTTGACGACTGGAGCGACACTGAAGATTTGTCCAGAAATAATGGAAGACCATCGAGCAAAATACTTGTATAGGAAAATCTGGAATCCTCCATATTAGCTCACTGGACTTCACCCCAGTCCAGATCTATTCTACTGAAGACATTCTCACTGAAGTCAAAGACTGAAGTTAGAATAAAGAAGACTGACAAATGGCGGAGTCCACTAGAAGTCTTACCAGATCTACGACTGGAGGTTTGTCAGTGTTCTAAACCTTACAAGTCTGAACACTGATTACGAGGAATTGACTTTTTTGCCTTTACACACTTTTCAAAGAACATTCCACTTGTTCTTTACTAAAGTATTTACGTGTGTAAAGGTGGTTGGTTAAAAGAATAAAGTCATATTGATGTGACTTTATCCTTGTACTTTAACCAATGCATTTAATGACCTTGTCGGTTCATTAAATGCATACAACCATATTTGTACGGCACAAATTCACTGGTGAATTTGTTTGCCTATAAATACAAAGTCATTTCTTTGTTAAAATTACTTTTAGAAATTAAAGGTGAATTTGTCTAAATACTCTCGATCGTAACAGGGATACTTCACAACTTTAAGTATCTTGATCTAAAGAGTTATTTGGCAAATATAGATCATTTGTAATTCATAGGTTGTTAGGATACTTACATATTTGTATTATCTTGATTCCGCACAACCTTGTATTTTATTTAACATCATAAATAAAATACACTTGAAAAATTACATTGTGTTCCACCTTTACTTTAAGTCGTGTATTACTTTGTTTATATACTTGCATTTATATTCAAGTAATACTAGTCCAATCTAGTGCTTATTAGACTTGTTGTATTTTACACTTTGGGTTAAACCATCAAGTGCAGGGACCTCACAATTGGTATCAGAGCAGAAGGCTAAACAAACTTGCCTAGATCTGCTTCTTTGATGGCCACCCCAGAAAATACACAAGGAGGTTTTAATCATGGTCCTGATCCTAATATTAATGATCAAAATAATGAACCACCACCTGTTAATAACACTAATCCACCACCTCCTCCTCCTACTCCTGCTTCTCCACATGTGCATGTGCACTACTCAAACAATCCTGTTCCTAAATTCAGTGGGAATAGTGATGAATTTGGTACGTGGAAGGCTAGGATGATAATGCATATCACTGGTATTGAGAGAAACATGATGAAAATCTTAAATGAAGGACCTTATGTCGCCATATCACCTCTCAATGCTCTTCTTGATCCAACTGGATCTAGAAGAGGCAGTGAAAAGAGGGAGGAACATTGGTCTGAAGAGGAGAGAAGATTGGTAAATCTAGATACCCTTCTCAAAAACATGATCCTCGGGGCTGTTCCAGAAACCCTAATTCCCACACTAGTTCTTTTTCCCAATGCTAAAACCATGTGGGATGAACTAGTGAACCAGTATGAAGGAGGAGATGACACCATTGTCACCAGAAAGGTCTTCTTAAACAAGAGGTATGAGTCATTTTTTGCTCAGCCCAATGAGTCTCTCACTGGTACATACACCAGATTTATGAGCATCATTAACCAGTTGAGAGGACTAGGGGTTGAGAAAGACAAGGATATACTTCTGGAGAAATTTTGTGATATTCAACCCACCAAATGGTCTCACATGATCCTGGTCTTAAGACAAGGTAAAACTCTGCACACTCACACTCTTTCAACTTTATATGGAGCTTTCAGATACACTGAAGAAAATCAAGCTCAAAGAGTTGTGGCAGAACAAGATGCCTATAACCATGCCTCCAGTAGTTCCAGTGTGGTTAGTCATACTGAACCATAAGGTACAGCACTAATATCTTCAGAGAATGTATTTTCTATGAAGAAGATGGTGTCTGAATTTATGGAATCTGGAGAATCTAGTCTTATCTCTCCAGACTGTGATGAATCTGAAAATGATGACCTGGTTGCAATGATTGCTAAAACGTTTAACCGTTTCAAAGAAAAGCAAATAGGCCATCTGGACAATTTGCATCCAGTTCTTCTACTGATAAGACCAATCTGACATGCTTTAAGTGTGGCAGAAAAGGTCATTTCATGAAAGATTTCAAGTCCAGTCAGTTTGTATCCCAGCCTGGTCCATTTACTTCTAATAAAAAGCCTGATGATAGCTATAAATCTAAATATAAAAAGCTTAAGGCTCAAATTGCTCTCATGTCACAACAAATGGAAAATAATAAGTGCATGATTGCAACAACTGAAGAGAAATGGGTTCCTTCTGATGATTCATCTGCTAATGAAGAAGGAGAAAGAGATTGTTGTTACATGGCTCTGGCAGACGAAGAGCATCTGGTGAAGGAAGATGTCACATCTGGAAGATGGGTGGACATTGTGATTATAAAGGTCAGTGATTATGATCTTGTGACTGACTCTGAATTAAAATTGGACATTGCTGAAGCTCTTAATGCTGATTTAATTTTTGTTGAAACTGTTAGATCTGACTGTGTAAATGGTCTAGAAACAGATTTTTCTGAAATAACAGTTTTAAAATCAAAATTGAAAGAACTTCAAGACATTGAACTGGCATTTCAAGCCCAGGTTCTGGTAACTGAACAACTGATTCAAGAAAAACAAGATCTTGAAGTCATTTTAGAAAAAGAAAAACTGGTTATTAAATCATGGCTTGAAACCAGAAAGCCATATGATGCTGGAGTAAATCAATTTCCCACTCAAAAACGTGCTTATTTAGATGGAAATACTCATGTTGCATCATTAATACCAGTAATTGATCGTTTACCAGAGGGATTCAGGCCCATTACCATTTATGATGAGACTGTAACTCCTAAGGCCAATATTTTCCCAGTTCAATCCCCAGAGGTTAAGACTGGAGCATTCCAGATGACTGCTCTAGTTACAAAGGTCTATCGGAATAAACCTTTGCCTCAGTCCGCTTCTAAAGAACCCCAGGTTCAAAAAAAGAAGACCAGTTCCCTACCTAAGCCTCGAGTCCAGTCAACTGGAAAGGCTCAGGTGTCATCTGATGAATGTATTTTGTTAAGGTTAGAGAGCCAGTTTCAATTACTGACTCATCAATTTCAAAGTTTTAATGCAAGATTAAACTTTATTGAGGGTACTTCATCTGGCCCTAGACAAAATACCAAACCTTTTTCACATAAAGATAAATATAAGGGAGGATCCAGTGAACCCATCAGTCGATGGGTTCTAAAATCTAATTGATATATCTGGTGGATATGCAGGGAGATCAAAAGAAGTATATCTGGTATCTTGACAGTGCAGCTGGCAGGACAATGACCGGATGTAAGACCCTGCTGGAGGAGTTCGTAATTTCTGACGGACCCTCCATTACTTTTGGAAATGATGGTTGTGGAAAAACTGAGGGGTATGGTGTTCTGAACAATGGACAAGTCAAATTTAGACGAGTTGCATATGTGAATGGTGTAAATATAACCTGATCAGTGTAAGTTAACTGTGTGATGATGGCTATCAAGTTCTATTCAATATTGCTCAGGGTATCGTATTCAACAAGGACTGGAAGGTAGTATTGATTGCTCCCAGAAGAGGGAATGTGTACGTGATGGATATGGAAAGCTCTCCTTCAGAGCAGTGTTTCTATACTCAAGCTGATGAAGACACAAACTGGTTATGGCACAAAAGGTTATCCCATTTAAATTTCAAAAATATTAACAAGTTGTCTAGAAAACAACTGGCAGATGGGATACCTTCAGTTTCCTTCAAAAAGGAAAGGCCATGTCCAGGATGTGAGATGGGTAAGCAGAAACGTACCAGTTTCAAGACCAGACAGAATTTCAGCATATCTGAACCACTTCATATGCTTCATATGGACCTCTTCGGTCCAGTGAATGTTCAGACTCGTGCTGGTAAAAGATACACCCTGGTGATCGTAGATGAATTTTTCCAGATATTGTTGGGTGATCTTTCTCAGGTCAAAAAATGAAGCTGCTGCTGAAATCATCAGTCTTATCAAGCAAATTGAGCTCAAGTACAGTCGAAAGGTGTGTCAGTTAAGAAGTGACAATGGAACAGAATTCCAGAATGCAACTCTGGAGTCATTATGTACTGACACTGGCATCTCCCAGAATTTCTCATCAGCCCGCTCTCCAGAACAGAATGGAGTGGTGGAAAGGAAGAATCGAACGCTGATAGAAGCTGCCAGGAGTATGCTTGCTGAATCTGGTCTTCCTACCAGTTTCTGGGCTGAAGCAATTGCAACTGCTTGCCACACCCAGAATCGATCAGTGTATGTGAAGCGACACAAGAAGACAGCCTATGAAGTATTAAGAAATAGAAAACCAAATATTGGTTATTTTCACGTTTTTGGATGTCCAGTTTACATCCTGAACGACTCCAGTCAGATGCCAAAGCTGATGAAGGATATTTCTTAGGTTATTCAACCATTCGCAAGGCCTTCAGAGTCTATAACAAGAGACTGGAGAAGGTCCATGAGTCAATACATGTCACATTTGATGAATCAAATGCCGCAATCAATAAAAAGCCAACCGTTGATACTCCCCCAGTAACTCCAATTGTCTTCTGTGAATCTGATCCTATCAACTACAATAAAGATTCAGAAGACACAGTTTCCAGTCATCCTGATCTGGAACCTGTTCAGACTAAGAATCCCTCCAGTAGTACTCCATTCTATCCGTCAATTATTTTCAAGCTACCCTCTGAAATTATTATTGGATCAGATGTTCGTACTACTCCCCCAGTACCAGTCCCAGTTGAAACTGAACCAGTACTTCAAGAAATGCCTTCAATTGAAGAATTTCATGATGCAAATCGTGATTTAAATGATTCAGATGAAGATGTTGAAGTTGTCTGGCAAGATCCTCCTCCTGAAACAACACCAGAGGAGACTCAACTGAACTCTTGCACTGATATTGTTGTCAGTAACAATCCTGGTCAGTACTCCAGATGGACAAAAGCTCATCCTATCGATCAGATCATAGGTGACTCCAGTAGAGGAGTTCAGACCAGAAGAGCCTCCAGTAATCAATGCTTATATGTCAGTTTCTTATCACTGATAGAACCAAAGAAGATTGACGAGGCTATGGAAGATCCAAGTTGGGTGATAGCTATGCAAGAAGAGCTTCACCAGTTTGAAAGGAACAAGGTTTGGTACCTGGTTCCTTTCCCAGTTGGAAAGAAAGAACCAATTGGAACTAGATGGGTCTTCAGGAATAAGGTAGATGAAGATGGCCATGTCATCAGAAACAAGGCCAGACTGGTAGCACAAGGGTACTGCCAGTCAGATGTCGATTTTGATGAATCATTTGCTCCAGTGGCTAGACTTGAAGCGATCAGAATATTTTTAGCATTCACTGCTCATCATCAATTCAAGGTCTACCAGATGGACGTTAAAAGTGCATTTTTGAATGGAAAACTTGAAGAAGAAGTTTATGTCAGACAACCACCAGGTTTCGTTGACGAAAAGCATCCACACTGGGTATATCGTCTGGATAAAGCACTTTATGGTCTCAGACAAGCTCCACGTGCCTGGTATGATACTCTGACTAAACATTTATTGAAAAATGGTTTTAAAAGAGGTGCAATTGACAATACCTTATTTATTCTTCATGAAAAAGGTAATCTTCTGATGGTACAAATTTATGTTGATGATATTATTTTTGGGTCTACTGATGACAAAATGTGCAAGAAATTTTCGAAAATAATGTCGACTGGATATGAAATGAGTTTAATGGGTGAATTAACATATTTTCTAGGACTCCAGATTAAACAGACCAGAGATGGTATTTTTATTAATCAAGAGAAATATGTTAGAGATCTTTTAAAGAAATATGATATGAACTCTTCAACATCTAAACCCACTCCAATTTCTGCACCATTAACACTGGACTCAGATCCAGATGGTAAAACAGTGAACACCACTGTCTATAGAGGCATGGTTGCTTCACTGATGTATTTAACTGCCAGTAGACCAGATATTATGTTTTCAACATGTTTATGTGCCAGATATCAGTCTAATCCAAAGGAATCTCATATGCTTGCTGTTAAAGCGCATACTGAAATACCTTAAGGGTGTCCCCAGTTTGGGTCTTTGGTATCCCAAAGGCTTAGGCATGGATCTAATGGGTTATTCAGATTCAGATCATGCAGGTTGTAAGATAGACAGGAAATCCACTACTGGTGGATGTCATTTCCTTGGTGGCAAACTGGTCAGCTGGACCAGTAAGAAGCAAACTTCAGTTTCATTGTCCACTGCTGAAGCTGAATACGTGTCTGCAGCCAGTTGTTGTGCTCAGATACTCTGGATGAAGAACCAGTTGCTTGATTATGGTATTAAGTATTCAAAGACCCAATCTTTTGTGATAATACCAGTGCCATTGCTATCTCGAACAATCCAGTCATGCACTCAAAGACGAAGCACATTGATCTCAGGTATCATTTTATTCGTGATCATAATATGAAAAATAATATTGAACGCCTTTGTGTACTACTGGGGATCCTTGATTTAACAGATTTATAAATCTATAACTGCTTAGATATTGAACGCCTTTGTGTACTACTGGGGATCCTTGATTTAACAGATTTATAAATCTATAACTGCTTAGATATTGAACGCCTTTGTGTACTACTGGGGATCCTTGATTTAACAGATTTATAAATCTATAACTGCTTAGATATTGAACGCCTTTGTGTACTACTGGGGATCCTTGATTTAACAGATTTATAAATCTATAACTGCTTAGATATTGAACGCCTTTGTGTACTATCTTTGCATTAATAGATTTCTGGATCAACATTCCAGGGGGAAGACTGAAAGATATATTTTTGTCCTTAAAAATGTTTTAATTTCAGGGGGAATTTATTAATTTATTTTCTCACTGGACAAAATTTTCTGGAAAATATCACTGGTACCTTGTAAATGTGTCCCTCTCACTGGTAATTAGATAGGTTAAAGTGCATGTTTGAGGTGACTTTTGTCTCCTTGTAAATGTGTCCCTTTCATTTGTCTGTATTAGTTGACGTGCATGTTTAAGGTTACCAGTCTCTTTCAAATGGTTTTTATTGGTACTTTACTGGAGTGTCCCTCCAGTGTACCATCAGTGCATGCATCACTGGCCTAATCCACCAGTGATACTGGAGTGTCCAGTCAACCTCCAGATGCACTGGTATGTCAGTCATAATATTTTTAATACTTGGTCTTTGTGCGTGCCACGTATGCAAAATCTTTGAAAAGATATTTATCTTGATATTTATCTTATTATCCTACGTGGCATGTAATTTTTTCAACGAAATGATGGTATTTTTACCTTGGGAAGACAAAAAGTGCAAGTTGGGTAATGTTTGTGGGCTGTAAACCGTCACACATTTATGTGTGATGTGATGTACTTAATGCGGATCTCAAAACCCGATCAAAATTATATTTGATAAATTCAAATTTAACCGTTTGAGTTCCACATTCTCTCTCCTATATAAATACCCACTTTCACTTTCATTAGCATTTACTTCGAACATATTTACTCCCAAATTCTTCAAATTCCTTCATTTATTTCTTTTTCATTCAATTTCCAATCATAAATCTCTCTCATATTCAATTCATCAAATCTTCATAAACCCTAATTCTTTAATTTCATCTTCATATTTCTACCAAATACAATGGCACCAAGACAATCTAATTCACCAAAAAATCTGCTCGCTGCTGAATATGCCCCCGTTGCCAATGTTGTAAGGGCACCTCATATTTCTTTAGAGGCAAAAGCGATCAGAATAAACATGAACAATTGGATGGCTAGACTTTCTAGCACCTCTCATGCTCCAACTTCTCTCATTGGATGACTGAATGCCTTTTTTCCTCAGTTGTCCACTCTATGGTGCTCTTACTCTTAATCCAAGAAAAATGTATCACGATTACCAATGTGAGTTTTGGTATACTGCAATGTATGTTGAAAATACTCAATCCATCAACTACACATTGCAACAAGGCACCAGGGCCTTTACTCTCACTGCCGACTCTCTTAGAGATATTCTTCACTTGAATTATCTGGCTGAAAATGAGATGGCAATTACTCTCCCTACTGGTCTTAATTACAAGGATGTGTGTAGATTGATGGGACACACTGATATACTGGATGAGCATGGCCAGTTATCAAGGAAAGGCACCATCTACATGAGGAAGTTATCAGACTCATGGAGATACTTCTTCACTCATCTGGTTGAGTGTTTGGGTGGCAGTTCTGGAGGGTTGGACCTGATAAATCAAATGCAACTCCAGATTGCCTACTGTCTATGGTTTGGATATAGAGTAGATTTTGCTCAGATTTTCTTTGATGATCTGGTAGAGCGTCTAAGAGTGAAAGGTAGAAAACCTCATATTCCTTATATTCGTTTTCTGTCACTTGTTTTTCATAGAGCTCTAGGTGTTGAGTATGATTTCGACACAAATCATTTTTCTGTGTGTGAATATCTGAGGGAGTTAAGTTCACTAAAATCAAGAGCTGGTGAGGTTGAAATTCCTGTAAATATGCTGAACCATTTCAGAAATGATGCACTTGATGCATCATCATCAGATGAACAGGAAGAGGCTCCAGGAGGGAACCAGATTGGTGAAGGACCCTCTGGAGTCCTCAGTGCTGAAATTGTACAACCAGTGACCCAGGTGGCTCCTGAGGTTCAACAGACTGCAAATGTTACTCGACCAAGAACTTCCATACGTCTTAGGAAGGCTGGAGTTCAGGTCAATCCAGATAGAGCCGAATCGAGCCATCCAGGTGATGTCATGAATATAGATGGGTCTCCTATTTTTGAGCAGGATGAAAATATTGTACAGATTGATGAGCAGGTGACTGGTGAGCAAGATGCTCGGTTGGACTTAAATAGAGAATTGGTTGATCAGGCAGTTGGGACGGCTCCAGAATGGGATGAGGTAGATTCCCCAATGTCTGAAGGAAATATGTTTGATGTGAATATGAATTTCCTGGGTGATGAAGTAGAAAATGTGGTTACTTCTGTTATTGCTTCAGTCACCCAACCACTTATCTCTACTGAAATGCCACCACCACCAGACATTACTACACCAACCACCACCACCACCACTTTCAATTCCACAAAATATTCCTTATTTCAATCCACCCTCAATTCAAATTTCACAAACTCAACCACCACCAATTGAAACTCCACTTAATTTTCATGAACACCATGTGCTGGACTCCACTGTAGTAACATCTGAAACTTCCACTGAAGGTGTAACATCCCAAAACTTAATCGTTTCTGTTGACTAACGTCGTTAGGTCAAATTCTAAGTCCGTGATATGTTATGTGGTAAAATGTGTGTTTATATGTTTATGTGCCCTATATGTGAGATTTAATTATCTTTAATGAGTGACAATAAAGTGGACTAAATGCTGTGTAAAAGGCCTTTGTAGTGTGCGAAAGTGCTTTAGTGTGTTATATGTATCCCCAATAGGTGTTTTTAAGCGAAATGAAGTCAAAAACGGGTGTAAAGTTAAAAACGGGTTTAGGTTAGGATTAGCTTAATCTAGGGTTATTTTCCAGCCTCAACAACATTAAAAGAATAAACACAAAGTTTATTAAAACCTTTTCTTGAATTCTAAAGCAAAATCTTCAAGTCTTGGTTAATCGATCGTGTGTTTTTGGCATTGGATTGAATCGGCCATTGTTTGTTCAAGGTAATCATCGATTTATTACTTATATTTTCAGATTCAAGGTTGTTTCATAATGATTCAAATCTGAATTAAAAAGGGATTTTGATAAAATTAGGGTTTAAAATATGTTTAAGTCAATTAATGTTCAAAACGATGTTTAACGAGTCTATAATCGATCTTGATGATCAATGGATGTTTATTTATGTCAAAAACATGTTTTGGGAGAAGATTTAATCGTTCGTTTATGGAAAAATCGAAGAACTTGGTCGTTTTTGAAATCTGGACGAAATTACGTTAAATTCGTTAGCTGAGTCTGATTTTGTACTTGCGAAGATAATCTTCGTTTTGCTATCTTCGTAAGAACAAACTATCTTCGTAAGAACAAACTATCTTCGTAAGAACAAATCTATCTTCGTTTTGCTATCTTCGTAAGAACAAATCTATCTTCGTTTTGCTATCTTCGTAAGAACAAATCTATCTTCGTTTTGCTATCTTCGTAAGAACAAATCTATCTTCGTTTTGCTATCTTCGTAAGAACAAACTATCTTCGTAAGAACAAACTATCTTCGTAAGAACTGTAGCTAAGTTCGTAAGAAGGATTTTCCAGACTAATTTCGTGAGGTCTGTAAGGTTCGTTTGGGTCCCAAATGACTTATATTTCGTATATTAATGTATCTTAGGTGTCGGGGATTATTGTTAAGCACTTTTAGCCTTTCATTACGCGCGTACACTACTACCAGGTAAGATACACTACTTTTGTCACGCTGAGGGTGCAACAAAAAATGGTTTCATAAACTATAACCTCCAAAACGGTAATGTATAACCTATATTGTGGTTGGGTTGATATGGGAGGTATTCGGGGATTAAAGATGACGATGCCTATGCCTAAAATGCTTCCCCGTAAATACGTTTATGATATGATATGTTTAACGATATGAATATGTTATGATGAACGGTGGTTAATGATATGATGTAATGATGATATGTGCATGTATATGTGGCTTGTTCATCTAGAACACTAGACCTTTTTAGGTTGCCATGACACGTGCACGTTTTAAGGGCCCTAACGTGAAATGATGATAGATGATGACTAGTTTAGGATAACATAAGAAACCTAAACTAAATGTGGTAAATGCTCGAGCTAATTAGATGATGAGTGTTATGCATAACCCGTGCCTGACGGTGGATATAGGTACGCTGAGGTGGTTGCTTGGGTTGCTCCTTGCAACAGTCATACGTGGCGAGTAGTTTCGGGTGGTCTGATGACCCACCTAATGTCATGAACATAACGTGCTACTCAGGGATCGACATTGTCTTTCCTTAACGACGCAGATGGACCGTCGAAAGACTTCTCCATCAAGTCGGGTGTGAGGCTTCCTTGAGGTCGTATGACCGCCTGCACACAAACTCATACCCTATATGATAACGGTAACTTCGGTTACAACTTAACGGTGACCTAGTCACAATTTAACGAGATGAATCAAAGTGACGAAATTGATTAGGCACATTTAGGGTCATGAACTCTATGCTTATATGTGACGTGGATATGTTTATATGATGATATGTATGCCTAATTAAAATGACTTAAAGTTTTAAATGACAACTTAAACGGATGAAATGTTTTGCTTAAACCTGGTGTTATCTTACTTAGCTATTTATAGCTAACACTTGTTCTTTAAATGTGTTGTTCCCCTCAGGTTAAGCAGTGAGATGACGTGTGAAGCTTTGACGAGAGATGGGTAGATGATCAAGATGGCCTTAGTTTACCCAATAGTTTCTCATAGACTTTATGATATTGTTTTCCTTTTGGAACCCTATGTAATGACTGCTGTTTTGATTGCTTTATGTTGGGCAATCTTATGGATTTTCTTTTATTATTTCTACGATACGTTAGTAACACCACTATTGCTTCTCAACTGTTTTCCTTGTTGAGAGTTTTTAATAAATCGTTTCCGCATAATTGATGCCGTTAGGCAAAAGTTTTTGGAAATCCATATTTTTACGAAATGGGTGTTACAATTTGGTATCAGAGAAGTAGTTTAAGTGAACCAAGACCTATTGACCATAGGGTTTGGACTTAAACTTAAGATGTGCATGCTAGGTACTCGTAGGATGCCTTAGCTAGTGATGACATGTGATGTAGGATGGGTTGGGATGAGTGCGAGTGTGATAGGGCTTACGAGATGTTTACGTTACGATGATATGTTTTAGCCTTATCTCAACGAGCTTTTTGTTTTATTTTGCGCTTATCGACTCCACCATTTTATTGAAGGAAAATGGTTAACACTCGCAACCGCAACATCCAACGCGACGGAGCTACTGCTAGCGTTACTCTACCTGTCCATCCGGGTGCAGGTGCTTCTAATGCTGCTAATGCTGCTGCTAATGCTAATGTAAATCGTGTGAACCCCCGCCGTGTTAATCAACCAGGCTCATTGGGTCCGATGCCTCCACCACCTGGCAATCCTCCGAGAGTTAACGATGTAGTGGTGGATCAGATTCCCGATCAGGCGGAGATGTATAATCTTGTGCTAACTCTTCAGGCCCAGTTGGCCCAAACGCAAGAACAGTTGAATCAGGCGTTGGCAGCTAACGCAGAAGGAACTGGTAACAGTCACTCTGTGCCTTCTCACCACACTGAGCCACCGGTCGATGATGTGGTTATTCCCCATGCTAATGTTAATGTGGTTCCTCCTAATGATGTTCACGCCCCTCGATTCAAGTTTGAAAGTTTCCAGAAGTGTGGAGCTCAGAAATTCTATGGAACACTTAATGCAGTAGGTTGCATGGAATGGCTTGATGATACTGAGATGGTTTTTGAAGCTTGTGATTGTCCCGAGGATAAGAAAGTGTTGTGTGCTAGTAGGATGTTGAAAGAAGGTGCTCGGGACTGGTGGAAGAGCATTACCATTTCGATGACTCCAGCTATGGTATCTGCTATTACGTGGGCTAACTTCAGACAGAAATTTATTGAAGAGTATATTGGAGTTCATGAGCAGCGCAAAATGGAAAAAGAGTTTCGTGCCTTGACGGCTGAAGTGGGTAAAATCAATGATTATGCTCGTTCCTTTATGGAGAAGATGAAGTTCGTGGGCCATCTGTTCCGTACTGATGCAGATCAGGTTGCTTGCTATGTTGATGGTTTGCCTCCGAGTTATCGAGGTATTTGTAGGCAGCACAAGACTCTAACTGAAGCTATCAAAGAGTCTAAAAAGCTTGATGATGATTTTGCTACGGATAAGAAAGTGGAAAAGAAAGATGATGAGAAGAAGTCTGGTAATAAGAGGAGATTCGGTGGATCTAACCGTTTTGGTAAGAAATTCAAGGGATCTTCGTCCTCCGACAAGGGAAAGACAGACAAGGACGGAAAATGGTGCTCTAGCTGCAAAGCTATTCATTCTGGTCAGTGTTCTGCTAAGACCCGCAGGTGCAATAGGTGTGGAGCACAGGGTCATACCGTTGATGAATGCACTGACAAAGCAAGATGTTATAAATGTGGAGACACAAAGCACCATATTGCCGACTGTCCGCAAATGAAGAAGGACGAGGGAAAGAAGACGGAAGCTCCCAAAGCCAAAGCCCGTGCTTATCAGATGACGGCTGAAGAGGCCAAAGATGACGACCAGGTAGTTACTGCTACCCTTATTGTTAACTCCAAACTTGCTAATGTGTTATTTGATTCTGGTGCGAACAAATCTTTTGTGTCTACTCTGTTTGCTCCTAAATTAGACATGATTACGAGTCCCTTAAGGTGTCCTATTGAAGTAGAGGTGGCTAACGGCACAACGTCTATCGTACGTGAGGGTTATTCTGATTGTCCTTTAGAGATAGAGGGTCGGTGTTTTACTGCTAACTTGCTACCTGCTACTATCCATAGTTTTGATGTTATACTCGGTATGGACTGGATGTCTAAAAACGATGCTGTCGTCTTATGTGCAAAGAAAATAGTTTGTATCGCTACCCCTGATGGTAAAGGTGTCTGTGTTTATGGTGACAAGAAGCCGGGAAATGTTAAGGTGATCTCGATGATGAAAGCCCTTCGTTGTATACGGCAAACTAAGTCACATTTTCTAGCTTATGTCATCGATTCTCGTATCGCGAAGCCTACAGTCTCTGATGTCGAGGTTATTTCCGAGTTTCCTGATGTTTTCCCTGAAGATCTTCCAGGTCTTCCTCCTGATCGTGAGGTTGAATTTTCTATTGACCTCATTCCTGGTGCTACTCCTGTAGCCAAAGCTCCCTATCGATTAGCTCCGACGGAGATGAAGGAGCTGATGACCCAAATTCAGGAACTTTTAGATAAAGGTTTCATTCGTCCGAGTTCCTCTCCATGGGGTGCTCCTATCCTTTTCGTAAAGAAGAAAGACGGATCCATGCGCATGTGTATCGATTATCGCGAGCTGAATAAAAGAACGGTGAAGAATAAATATCCACTCCCTCGCATTGATGATTTGTTCGATCAACTTCAAGGTGCTTCCTATTTTTCGAAGATCGACTTACGATCTGGCTATCATCAACTGAAGGTTGAAGAGGAAAGTGTAGCCAAAACAGCGTTCCGAACTCGTTATGGTCATTACGAGTTCCTTGTCATGCCATTCGGTTTGACAAATGCTCCAGCGAAGTTTATGGATTTGATGAACCGTGTCTGTCGACCGTTTTTGGATCATTTCGTTATCGTTTTCATCGACGACATCCTTGTGTATTCAAAGTCGGAAGAGGAACATAGAGAGCATTTGAGAGCTGTCCTTCAAGTCCTCCGGGAGAAAAAGCTATATGCTAAGTTCTCCAAGTGCGAGTTCTGGCTAAAGGAAGTTCATTTCCTCGGCCATGTCATCTCCTCTGATGGTATAAAAGTAGATCCTTCGAAGATAGAAGCGGTGTCGAAGTGGGAGCAGCCTAAGTCTCCTACTGAAATTAAGAGTTTTCTCGGTTTGGCTGGCTACTATCGACGTTTTATTCAGGATTTCTCACGCATTGCCAAGCCAATGACTGAATTAACGAAGAAAGGTGTGAAGTTTGTGTGGACCGATGCTCAAGAGAAAGCCTTCACGACGTTGAAAAAGAAGTTGTGTGAAGCTCCAGTTCTAGCTTTACCCGAAGGAACCGATGATTTAGTGGTCTATAGTGACGCATCCATCACGGGGTTAGGGTGCGTATTAATGCAACGAGACAAAGTTATCGCTTACGCCTCTCGACAGCTGAAGCCTCATGAGCGGAACTATCCTACTCATGACCTTGAGCTGGCTGCTGTTGTTTTTGCTCTGAAATTATGGCGACATTATCTGTATGGTACGAAGTGTACCCTTTATACGGATCATAAAAGCTTACAGTATGTGTTTACTCAGAAGGACATGAATGTTAGACAACGACGGTGGATGGAGTTATTAAAGGATTATGATTGTGAGATTAAATATCACCCAGGCAAAGCTAATGTGGTTGCTGATGCCTTGAGCCGCAAAGGATATGCGAAGAGTAGGTTATGTGCAATGATTACGAAGGTTGAGTCGAACTTAATGGAACCTATTCGATTAGCTCAAATTGAAGCGTTGAAGGAGGAGAATGTGAAAGAGGAGTCTATTGGGAAAAAGAAGAAAAATAGACTTGAAATGGAAGAAAATAGTCGCGGTCTTCGAACTTACAAAGGTAGAATATGGGTTCCTCTATATGGAGGCAATCGTGAGTTAGTGATGGACGAAGCTCACAAGACTAAATATTCTGTACACCCTGGTGCCACAAAGATGCATGCGGACTTGAAGCCGATTTATTGGTGGCCCAGTATTAAAAACGATGTGATGATGTACGTACAGAAGTGTTTGACATGTGCTAAAGTAAAAGCTGAACACCAAAAGCCTTACGGGAAGTTTCAGCAACTCGAGATCCCTGAATGGAAATGGGATCGCATTACGATGGATTTTGTAACCAAACTTCCGAGGACGCCTCGTGGTCACGATATGATATGGGTTATTGTCGATCAATTAACGAAGAGTGCCCATTTCCTCCCAGTTCGTGAGAATGCTCCTATGGAGAATTTCGCTACATTGTATATTAAAGAAGTGGTTACTAAACATGGTGTTCCGATATCGATTGTGTCTGATCGTGATGCTCACTTTGTATCCAAGTTTTGGAAGAGTTTTCAACGGGAATTTGGTACTCAAGTTCGTCTGAGCACAGCCTATCACCCGCAGACTGATGGGCAAAGTGAAAGGACTATTCAAACACTTGAAGATATGCTCAGAGCATGTGTAATGGATTATGGTGGTTCGTGGGATAAACACCTACCTTTTATCGAGTTTGCGTACAACAATAGTTATCATGCGAGCATCGGAATGCCACCTTATGAGATGTTATATGGTAGAAAGTGTCGGACTCCTAGTTGTTGGTTGGAGCCCGGGGAAAAGCAATTTGTTGGACCTGAAGTAGTACAAATTACGGCCGATAAAGTTAATGTTGCAAAGAAAGCCTTGCGTATTGCTCGCGAAAGGCAAAAGTCATATGCCGATAAGAAAAGGAGGCCGTTTGATTTTAAAGAAGGTGAAATGGTTTTACTCAAGGTGTCGCCTTGGAAAGGTGTATTACGATTTGGCAAACGAGGAAAGCTAAGCCCTAGATTCATTGGACCTTTTAAGATCATTAAAAAGGTTAATGAACAGGCATTTCAACTGGAATTACCTCCAGAACTTCATGGAATTCACAACACATTTCATGTGTGTTATCTACGTAAATGCTATGCAAATGAAGCGGATGTCATTCCACTCGAGGACGTAAGTATTGATCCAAACAAGCAGATTGTTGATGAACCTGTTGCTATAATGGGAATGAAACAAAAGAAGTTACGACGAAAGACTATCGATCTAGTTCTCATAAAGTGGAAACACAATCACGGCGAAAGTATGACTTGGGAGACCGAGTCCGTAATGCGGGAGACCTATCCCCACCTTTTTGATGCTGAAGTGATTCCGGGGACGGAATCCTCTTAAGGGGGAGGTAATTGTAACATCCCAAAACTTAATCGTTTCTGTTGACTAACGTCGTTAGGTCAAATTCTAAGTCCGTGATATGTTATGTGGTAAAATGTGTGTTTATATGTTTATGTGCCCTATATGTGAGATTTAATTATCTTTAATGAGTGACAATAAAGTGGACTAAATGCTGTGTAAAAGGCCTTTGTAGTGTGCGAAAGTGCTTTAGTGTGTTATATGTATCCCCAATAGGTGTTTTTAAGCGAAATGAAGTCAATATGAAGTCCAGGGACTAGTTTTGCCAAAGGTGTAAAGTTAAAAACGGGTTTAGGTTAGGATTAGCTTAATCTAGGGTTATTTTCCAGCCTCAACAACATTAAAAGAATAAACACAAAGTTTATTAAAACCTTTTCTTGAATTCTAAAGCAAAATCTTCAAGTCTTGGTTAATCGATCGTGTGTTTTTGGCATTGGATTGAATCGGCCATTGTTTGTTCAAGGTAATCATCGATTTATTACTTATATTTTCAGATTCAAGGTTGTTTCATAATGATTCAAATCTGAATTAAAAAGGGATTTTGATAGAATTAGGGTTTAAAATATGTTTAAGTCAATTAATGTTCAAAACGATGTTTAACGAGTCTATAATCGATCTTGATGATCAATGGATGTTTATTTATGTCAAAAACATGTTTTGGGAGAAGATTTAATCGTTCGTTTATGGAAAAATCGAAGAACTTGGTCGTTTTTGAAATCTGGACGAAATTACGTTAAATTCGTTAGCTGAGTCTGATTTTGTACTTGCGAAGATAATCTTCGTTTTGCTATCTTCGTAAGAACAAACTATCTTCGTAAGAACAAATCTATCTTCGTTTTGCTATCTTCGTAAGAACAAACTATCTTCGTAAGAACAAACTATCTTCGTAAGAACTGTAGCTAAGTTCGTAAGAAGGATTTTCCAGACTAATTTCGTGAGGTCTGTAAGGCACATTTAGGGTCATGAACTCTATGCTTATATGTGACGTGGATATGTTTATATAGATGATATGTGCATGTATATGTGGCTTGTTCATCTAGAACACTAGACCTTTTTAGGTTGCCATGACACGTGCACGTTTTAAGGGCCCTAACGTGAAATGATGATAGATGATGACTAGTTTAGGATAACATAAGAAACCTAAACTAAATGTGGTAAATGCTCGAGCTAATTAGATGATGAGTGTTATGCATAACCCGTGCCTGACGGTGGATATAGGTACGCTGAGGTGGTTGCTTGGGTTGCTCCTTGCAACAGTCATACGTGGCGAGTAGTTTCGGGTGGTCTGATGACCCACCTAATGTCATGAACATAACGTGCTACTCAGGGATCGACATTGTCTTTCCTTAACGACGCAGATGGACCGTCGAAAGACTTCTCCATCAAGTCGGGTGTGAGGCTTCCTTGAGGTCGTATGACCGCCTGCACACAAACTCATACCCTATATGATAACGGTAACTTCGGTTACAACTTAACGGTGACCTAGTCACAATTTAACGAGATGAATCAAAGTGACGAAATTGATTAGGCACATTTAGGGTCATGAACTCTATGCTTATATGTGACGTGGATATGTTTATATATGATGATATGTTATGATGAACGGTGGTTAATGATATGATGTAATGATGATATGTGCATGTATATGTGGCTTGTTCATCTAGAACACTAGACCTTTTTAGGTTGCCATGACACGTGCACGTTTTAAGGGCCCTAACGTGAAATGATGATAGATGATGACTAGTTTAGGATAACATAAGAAACCTAAACTAAATGTGGTAAATGCTCGAGCTAATTAGATGATGAGTGTTATGCATAACCCGTGCCTGACGGTGGATATAGGTACGCTGAGGTGGTTGCTTGGGTTGCTCCTTGCAACAGTCATACGTGGCGAGTAGTTTCGGGTGGTCTGATGACCCACCTAATGTCATGAACATAACGTGCTACTCAGGGATCGACATTGTCTTTCCTTAACGACGCAGATGGACCGTCGAAAGACTTCTCCATCAAGTCGGGTGTGAGGCTTCCTTGAGGTCGTATGACCGCCTGCACACAAACTCATACCCTATATGATAACGGTAACTTCGGTTACAACTTAACGGTGACCTAGTCACAATTTAACGAGATGAATCAAAGTGACGAAATTGATTAGGCACATTTAGGGTCATGAACTCTATGCTTATATGTGACGTGGATATGTTTATATATGATGATATGTTATGCCTAATAAGATGACTTAAAGTTTTAAATGACAACTTAAACGGATGAAATGTTTTGCTTAAACCTGGTGTTATCTTACTTAGCTATTTATAGCTAACACTTGTTCTTTAAATGTGTTGTTCCCCTCAGGTTAAGCAGTGAGATGACGTGTGAAGCTTTGACGAGAGATGGGTAGATGATCAAGATGGCCTTAGTTTACCCAATAGTTTCTCATAGACTTTATGATATTGTTTTCCTTTTGGAACCCTATGTAATGACTGCTGTTTTGATTGCTTTATGTTGGGCAATCTTATGGATTTTCTTTTATTATTTCTACGATACGTTAGTAACACAAAAAAAAAAAAAAAAAAAAAAAAAAAAAAAAAAAAAAAAAAAAAAAAAAAAAAAAAAAAAAAAAAAAAAAAAAAAAAAAAAAAAAAAAAAAAAAAAAAAAAAAAAAAAAAAAAAAAAAAAAAAAAAAAAAAAAAAAAAAAAAAAAAAAAAAAAAAAAAAAAAAAAAAAAAAAAAAAAAAAAAAAAAAAAAAAAAAAAAAAAAAAAAAAAAAAAAAAAAAAAAAAAAAAAAAAAAAAAAAAAAAAAAAAAAAAAAAAAAAAAAAAAAAAAAAAAAAAAAAAAAAAAAAAAAAAAAAAAAAAAAAAAAAAAAAAAAAAAAAAAAAAAAAAAAAAAAAAAAAAAAAAAAAAAAAAAAAAAAAAAAAAAAAAAAAAAAAAAAAAAAAAAAAAAAAAAAAAAAAAAAAAAAAAAAAAAAAAAAAAAAAAAAAAAAAAAAAAAAAAAAAAAAAAAAAAAAAAAAAAAAAAAAAAAAAAAAAAAAAAAAAAAAAAAAAAAAAAAAAAAAAAAAAAAAAAAAAAAAAAAAAAAAAAAAAAAAAAAAAAAAAAAAAAAAAAAAAAAAAAAAAAAAAAAAAAAAAAAAAAAAAAAAAAAAAAAAAAAAAAAAAAAAAAAAAAAAAAAAAAAAAAAAAAAAAAAAAAAAAAAAAAAAAAAAAAAAAAAAAAAAAAAAAAAAAAAAAAAAAAAAAAAAAAAAAAAAAAAAAAAAAAAAAAAAAAAAAAAAAAAAAAAAAAAAAAAAAAAAAAAAAAAAAAAAAAAAAAAAAAAAAAAAAAAAAAAAAAAAAAAAAAAAAAAAAAAAAAAAAAAAAAAAAAAAAAAAAAAAAAAAAAAAAAAAAAAAAAAAAAAAAAAAAAAAAAAAAAAAAAAAAAAAAAAAAAAAAAAAAAAAAAAAAAAAAAAAAAAAAAAAAAAAAAAAAAAAAAAAAAAAAAAAAAAAAAAAAAAAAAAAAAAAAAAAAAAAAAAAAAAAAAAAAAAAAAAAAAAAAAAAAAAAAAAAAAAAAAAAAAAAAAAAAAAAAAAAAAAAAAAAAAAAAAAAAAAAAAAAAAAAAAAAAAAAAAAAAAAAAAAAAAAAAAAAAAAAAAAAAAAAAAAAAAAAAAAAAAAAAAAAAAAAAAAAAAAAAAAAAAAAAAAAAAAAAAAAAAAAAAAAAAAAAAAAAAAAAAAAAAAAAAAAAAAAAAAAAAAAAAAAAAAAAAAAAAAAAAAAAAAAAAAAAAAAAAAAAAAAAAAAAAAAAAAAAAAAAAAAAAAAAAAAAAAAAAAAAAAAAAAAAAAAAAAAAAAAAAAAAAAAAAAAAAAAAAAAAAAAAAAAAAAAAAAAAAAAAAAAAAAAAAAAAAAAAAAAAAAAAAAAAAAAAAAAAAAAAAAAAAAAAAAAAAAAAAAAAAAAAAAAAAAAAAAAAAAAAAAAAAAAAAAAAAAAAAAAAAAAAAAAAAAAAAAAAAAAAAAAAAAAAAAAAAAAAAAAAAAAAAAAAAAAAAAAAAAAAAAAAAAAAAAAAAAAAAAAAAAAAAAAAAAAAAAAAAAAAAAAAAAAAAAAAAAAAAAAAAAAAAAAAAAAAAAAAAAAAAAAAAAAAAAAAAAAAAAAAAAAAAAAAAAAAAAAAAAAAAAAAAAAAAAAAAAAAAAAAAAAAAAAAAAAAAAAAAAAAAAAAAAAAAAAAAAAAAAAAAAAAAAAAAAAAAAAAAAAAAAAAAAAAAAAAAAAAAAAAAAAAAAAAAAAAAAAAAAAAAAAAAAAAAAAAAAAAAAAAAAAAAAAAAAAAAAAAAAAAAAAAAAAAAAAAAAAAAAAAAAAAAAAAAAAAAAAAAAAAAAAAAAAAAAAAAAAAAAAAAAAGTTAGATAGTAAAAAAAAAAAAAAAAAAAAAAAAAAAAAAAAAAAAAAAAAAAAAAAAAAAAAAAAAAAAAAAAAAAAAAAAATTATCGTGAAGAATAAAAAAAAAAAAAAAAAAAAAAAAAAAAAAAAAAAAAAAAAAAAAAAAAAAAAAAAAAAAAAAAAAAAAAAAAAAAGTTCTTTTAAGTGTTGTTCCCCTCAGGTTAAGCAGTGAACGTGTGAAGCTTTGACGAGAGATGGGTAGATGATCAAGATGGCCTTAGTTTACCCAATAGTTTCTCATAGACTTTATGATATGTTATGCCTAATAAGATGACTTAAAGTTTTAAATGACAACTTAAACGGATGAAATGTTTTGCTTAAACCTGGTGTTATCTTACTTAGCTATTTATAGCTAACACTTGTTCTTTAAATGTGTTGTTCCCCTCAGGTTAAGCAGTGAGATGACGTGTGAAGCTTTGACGAGAGATGGGTAGATGATCAAGATGGCCTTAGTTTACCCAATAGTTTCTCATAGACTTTATGATATTGTTTTCCTTTTGGAACCCTATGTAATGACTGTTGTTTTGATTGCTTTATGTTGGGCAATCTTATGGATTTTCTTTTATTATTTCTACGATACGTTAGTAACACCACTATTGCTTCTCAACTGTTTTCCTTGTTGAGAGTTTTTAATAAATCGTTTCCGCATAATTGATGCCGTTAGGCAAAAGTTTTTGGAAATCCATATTTTTACGAAACGGGTGTTACAGAAGGGGTCCAGGCACAAGTACCTTTGGTGACCAGGTTGGCTTCTGAACTGGCACCTCCCAGTGGTCTCTCTACCTCTTCTTCAGCCGAGGTCCAGGGCCTTTTAAGTAAGGTGGCGGATCTGGAGAGATCACTCCAGTCCTCATCGCAGGTTGATTCGGATTTTAAGTCTTTATTGTCAAATAATCTTGCATCAGAAATGAATCTATTTGCTGGTAATGAGAAGCTGGTGTTTGAGAAGATGAACGAACTGGTTCTGGCCACAAATAAAAATTTGAAAATATCAAAGTGGCAGTCCAGGGATTAGAGGCAAGGTTGGTGAAATCTGTTCAGACTGCAGTGAAAGCTGAACTTCTTCAACCACTGGCAGGTCTGACAGATGAGGTTCAGAAGTTGATCACCAGGGTTAGTAATTTGGAAAGTAAGCCAACTCTTGATCAGGCTGCTGTTGTTAGCACCATCAGTGATGAGTGTGCTAAGAAGTTCAGACATGGCATGTTGAAAGAAATTACTGAAGAAATTTCTGGGTCTGTTCTTAGAACCATTCAAGATGGGTTGTTTCCACAGGTGGTAAAAATGATTGAAAATGAAATGCCAAAGCACTTGTCTTCAGAAATTCAAATCATTAAGAAGGAAGTGACTGACCTAAGGAAGACTGTGAACATCACAACTCCAATGGCAGGAAGGACATTTGGTGCTACAGACAGATACATGCTTGAACAATTATGGAGTGCCCACAAGTCTCAAACTGGTGGACATTCCAAGGGGGAAAAGTCTGTTGCCACTGAGTCTGTTCCAGAAGGATTGGTGAAGAAAAAGAAAGAAGTGGTTGTTAGTGAAGTTGAAAAGGCCTTTGGCACTGAAGCCATCGTGCAACAAGAACAAGTGACTGGTACTGATGCCAGTGAGCCCCAATTTGAACAATTCCCAGATATCACATCCACTCTGAAATCAGTAAAAAGGAAGAAGCATGTGATATCTGGAGGTGAAATTGAAATGACTGAAGGTTCATCAGAACTCCCTACTGCTGATGATGATACTTCGAAGAGACTGGAACAAGAATGCATTATGATAGAAATTTTTAAGAAAAATCAAAAGGATGAACTGCTGGCCCACAAAAGGGAGATGGCAAACATGGGGATTCTTGATTCTTACAATGCTGGCAGGTTGGGCATACATATTGATGTTTATAAAAGAATGAAGGAAGACCCCAGAGTTCATCAATGTTTGGATGCATTGGATGACGTCTATATATGCTCCAGGTACTCTAAAGAAGAACAAACTTATGATGCTGTAACTTATGGTGTCAGTGTAGTTGAGCTGATCAGACAAAGGACGGAGGAACTGGTGAACCTCCAGAAGAAGATCAGAAAGAATGCTGGTGCTCTGGAGATAGAGTACAGAAAGAAGATAAAGGGCTTACCCAAACTCACTGCCAAACAGATCAAAGAAATCAGAGATGCTGATCTGAGCACCTTCATTCCCTTGGATACTTCACAAAGAATCAATCGTGAAGAACTCCAGTCTGCCATCGAACAGCAGAAGGTATCCAGGGAAACTGAATACATGATCCAGATGGCAAAGCAAAAAGCCAAGTATGAAGATATGTTGAAATTCAGGGCTGATGCCAGAAGGATCATAGGTGCAGAGATTAAGTTAGCTGAAAATCATGAAGGCATGAGCAGGTTTGAAGTAAAGTTGACCAGGGAGGGTAACTTTACTGATGAAAGGAAGAGTACTTCAGTCCAAGCTTTTGGATGGACTGAACTGAAGGAGATAGCCTTAACGTTCAGGGGGAAGACTGATTTGTCTACTAATGTTAAAGCATTTTTGAAGAAATTACTGAAGAAATTTCTGGGTCTGTTCTTAGAACCATTCAAGATGGGTTGTTTCCACAGGTGGTAAAAATGATTGAAAATGAAATGCCAAAGCACTTGTCTTCAGAAATTCAAATTATTAAGAAGGAAGTGACTGACCTAAGGAAGACTGTGAACATCACAACTCCAATGGCAGGAAGGACATTTGGTGCTACAGACAGATACATGCTTGAACAATTATGGAGTGCCCACAAGTCTCAAACTGGTGGACATTCCAAGGGGGAAAAGTCTGTTGCCACTGAGTCTGTTCCAGAAGGATTGGTGAAGAAAAAGAAAGAAGTGGTTGTTAGTGAAGTTGAAAAGGCCTTTGGCACTGAAGCCATCGTGCAACAAGAACAAGTGACTGGTACTGATGCCAGTGAGCCCCAATTTGAACAATTCCCAGATATCACATCCACTCTGAAATCAGTAAAAAGGAAGAAGCATGTGATATCTGGAGGTGAAATTGAAATGACTGAAGGTTCATCAGAACTCCCTACTGCTGATGATGATACTTCGAAGAGACTGGAACAAGAATGCATTATGATAGAAATTTTTAAGAAAAATCAAAAGGATGAACTGCTGGCCCACAAAAGGGAGATGGCAAACATGGGGATTCTTGATTCTTACAATGCTGGCAGGTTGGGCATACATATTGATGTTTATAAAAGAATGAAGGAAGACCCCAGAGTTCATCAATGTTTGGATGCATTGGATGACGTCTATATATGCTCCAGGTACTCTAAAGAAGAACAAACTTATGATGCTGTAACTTATGGTGTCAGTGTAGTTGAGCTGATCAGACAAAGGACGGAGGAACTGGTGAACCTCCAGAAGAAGATCAGAAAGAATGCTGGTGCTCTGGAGATAGAGTACAGAAAGAAGATAAAGGGCTTACCCAAACTCACTGCCAAACAGATCAAAGAAATCAGAGATGCTGATCTGAGCACCTTCATTCCCTTGGATACTTCACAAAGAATCAATCGTGAAGAACTCCAGTCTGCCATCGAACAGCAGAAGGTATCCAGGGAAACTGAATACATGATCCAGATGGCAAAGCAAAAAGCCAAGTATGAAGATATGTTGAAATTCAGGGCTGATGCCAGAAGGATCATAGGTGCAGAGATTAAGTTAGCTGAAAATCATGAAGGCATGAGCAGGTTTGAAGTAAAGTTGACCAGGGAGGGTAACTTTACTGATGAAAGGAAGAGTACTTCAGTCCAAGCTTTTGGATGGACTGAACTGAAGGAGATAGCCTTAACGTTCAGGGGGAAGACTGATTTGTCTACTAATGTTAAAGCATTTTTGAAGAGGATTGAGAAGGTATGGAAGAGAAAGCAACAGATGGAAGTTGCAATAGGCTTGAAACCACCAGAGACTGTACCATCCTCTCCATCTCCAAAGAGAAAGGCTTCTGAAGATGCTCCAGGACAGACGTCGAAGAGAAGGGCCTGACTCTTGTATCATTTTACTTGTACTTGTATTTATTTTCCAAAATTGTAACTTATTTTCTATTGATGGCTGTAAATATAGTTACATATTTTGATTCACAAGTAAGTGATCAGATTTAGCCTAAGTAAGAATTAAAAGATGAAACTGAAACACTGATGATCTATAAAGTGTTCTCCAGTAACTTAAATTTTTTAGACTAAGTCAAAACAAGTGTTTTTCAAGCATACAAAGTTGTATAGATAGAAGCTTGAAAAACCTTGCATTATTTCTGAACAAATAGGGGGAATTTGTTAGGTCCAGATTTACTGGACTCGATCCAGACTTGAAGACTGGAAAGTCTCTGAAGACTTGTCCAGAAATAATATTTACTGGACCCACTCCAGACTTGACGACTGGAGCGACACTGAAGATTTGTCCAGAAATAATGGAAGACCAGTGAGCAAAATACTTGTATAGGAAAATCTGGAATCCTCCAGATTAGCTCACTGGACTTCACCCTAGTCCAGATCTATTCTACTGAAGACATTCTCACTGAAGTCAAAGACTGAAGTTAGAATAAAGAAGACTGACAAATGGCAGAGTCCACTGGAAGTCTTACCAGATCTACGACTGGAGGTTTGTCAGTGTTCTAGACCTTACAAGTCTGAACACTGATTACGAGGAATTGACTTTTTGCCTTTACACACTTTTCAAAAAACATTCCACTTGTTCTTTACTAAAGTACTTACGTGTGTAAAGGTGGTTGGTTAAAAGAATAAAGTCATATTGATGTGACTTTATCCTTGTACTTTAACCAATGCATTTAATGACCTTGTCGGTTCATTAAATGCATGCAACCATATTTGTACGGCACAAATTCACTGGTGAATTTGTTTGCCTATAAATACAAAGTCATTTCTTTGTTAAAATTACTTTTAGAAATTAAAGGTGAATTTGTCTAAATACTCTCGATCGTAACAGGGATACTTCACAACTTTAAGTATCTCGATCTAAAGAGTTATTTGGCAAATATAGATCATTTGTAATTCATAGGTTGTTAGGATACTTACATATTTGTATTATTTTGATTCCGCACAACCTTGTATTTTATTTAACATCATAAATAAAATACACTTGAAAAATTACATTGTGTTCCACCTTTACTTTAAGTCGTGTATTACTTTGTTTATATACTTGCATTTATATTCAAGTAATACTAGTCCAATCTAGTGCTTATTATACTTGTTGTATTTTACACTTTGGGTTAAACCATCAAGTGCAGGGACCTCACAAGTTCAGATTATAAGGAAACCTTGGTACTTTGTGCCTACCGATACATCATATAATGGTATCACTGAACTGAGCAATTTAAAGTACAATTAAGTAGGCTTAAAAGCTAAAGTATCATCACGTCTAATCGTCTTGATGTAGTGACCTTACTCCTTTTATTATATTTCTTTTTCTTTTCTGATTTTTCTCATTTTTATTTTGTTTTTCTGACACTATATGACACACATACATTACGACACAAACACTGACTCATTTACAAAGTTCCTTTTGAGAGACACTGTCACTATAGATTTCTCATTCCAATCAATTGGACTAACAACTCAAAACGAGTTCGGTCGAAAGCCTTAGTGAACAGATCAGCTAAATTAAAGTCACTCGGCACCTTTTCTAGGACTATTAATTTCTTTTTCTTTTCTGATTTTTCTCATTTTTATTTTGTTTTTCTGACACTATATGACACACATACATTACGACACAAACACTGACTCATTTACAAAGTTCCTTTTGAGAGACACTGTCACTATAGATTTCTCATTCCAATCAATTGGACTAACAACTCAAAACGAGTTCGGTCGAAAGCCTTAGTGAACAGATCAGCTAAATTAAAGTCACTCGGCACCTTTTCTAGGACTATTAATTTCTTTTTCTTTTCTGATTTTTCTCATTTTTATTTTGTTTTTCTGACACTATATGACACACATACATTACGACACAAACACTGACTCATTTACAAAGTTCCTTTTGAGAGACACTGTCACTATAGATTTCTCATTCCAATCAATTGGACTAACAACTCAAAACGAGTTCGGTCGAAAGCCTTAGTGAACAGATCAGCTAAATTAAAGTCACTCGGCACCTTTTCTAGGACTATTAATTTCTTTTCAGCACAATCACGTATAAAATGAAACGTTATGTCTATGTGCTTAGTCCTACTGTGCTTAACAGGATTATTGGTAATGGATATAGTGGATTCATTGTCTATCTTTATGGGAGTACAAAGGAAATTCTGACCGTAATCACGCAGTTGTTGCTGAATCCATAGAACCTGTGAACAACATCCACCAGCTGCCATGTATTCTGCCTCGCAAGACGAGATCGCAACAGAAGTCTGCTTCTTACATTGCCATGAAACCAATCTCCCCCCTAAGAACTGACATCCACCTAAAGTCGATTTCCTATCAAAATTGCAGCCTCCATAGTCAGCATCTGTATAAGCCACGAACTCAAAGTCTCCCCCAATTGAATACCAGAGACCCAGTACTGGTTGCCCTTTGAGGTAGCGAAGAATTTGCTTAACAGCTTTCATGTGACTTTCCCTGGGACAAGACTGATAACGAGCACACAAACAAACCGCAAACATGATATCTGGTCTTGATGCTGTAAGATACATCAATGAACCTATCATGGCCCTATAACGAGTAGGATCAACTTCTGGATCATTGAGAGAAAACATCCCAAGTTGATGGTTCTTTTGTATAGGAGTATCCATCGGTGAAGTATCTTCCATGCCAAATCATTTCAAGATATATTGTGCATACTTCGTCTGATGAATGAAGAATCCGTCCTTTTTCTGTTCAACTTGTAAACCTAAAAAGAAGTTCATCTCTCCCATAGCGCTCATCTCAAAAGTCCCTTTCATAATCAGCTCAAATTCCTTGCACATCTTTTCGTCTGATGACCCGAAAATAATATCATCCACGTAAACTTGTACAAGTAGGAAATCCTCTCCCTTCCATTTTGTAAACAACATACTATCGATCAATCCTCTTTCAAAACCATTCTCGAGAAGATGCTTCGACAGTTTGTCGTACCATGCCCTTGGAGCTTGATGTAATCCATACAAAGCCTTATTCAGTCGATAGACTCTATCAGGATGATCTGGATCTTCAAACCCTGGCGGTTGAGTAACATACACTAATTCCTGGACAGTACCGTATAAGAATGCGCTCTTGACATCTAACTGATATACCTTAATGTCCTTGAAAGCAGCAAATGTTAGAAACAAGCGAATAGCTTATAGCCTAGCAACCGGTGCAAACACCTCAGTGTAGTCCAACCCTTCCTATTGAGCAAAACCTTGAACAACTAGCCGAGCTTTATTACGTGTCACAATGCCTTTTTCATCCTTTTTGCACCTAAAAACCCATCTGGTGCCGAAAGGATACTCTCCCGGAGGTAGATCAACAAGCTCCCAGACCTGGAGTTTATCAAACTGAAACAGTTCTTGCTGCATTGCTTCAACCCAAGATGGATCTTTTAAAGCCATTTGAATATTACTTGGCTCTTCTTGAGATACAAAGCAGCTGAACTTACATTCATCAACTATACCGGTTTCTTTCATCTCTGCGAATAAACCAGACAGCTTATTAATTTGAGCTCTTGTCTTAATTCTTGCACTTGGTTCACCAATAATGTCCTCAACTGGATGATACTTGTTGACTCTATGCTGTGTAGCTTTATCAACTTGAAGATTTACACCCAAATTTGAACCTATTTCTCCATGAGGAAGTGGAGTAACTGGTTCCGATTCCTGTGCACTTGTATCTTCAGTATCCTTTGATGAACCATCTGCATTGGTGTTGCGTGAAGTTGACACAAGCTCTGTATCTTGATCTTTTCTTGATTCCTCATTATTCTTTGATGCTGTAGCAGTCGCGGATTCTGAAGGAGTAGTAGACCTTGCTCCGATGTTCCGATCATGTACAATTGTTGGAATTCGTCTGCCCAAGACACATATTAAATTGACGTGGCTAGTACGTGATGATCCAAGTCGGGTCATACCCAATAACAAGCTAGACAAACACTAATGATTTTATTTATAAGATATGATCTTTAAATAAATATCAATACTTGAAACATTTAGAAAGTGGTTTTCTAAATAATTGCACTTGAGATATGTAAATAAATTATATGGATGATTTATTTTGAGAGAGATGTCAATATGTCTCTGTGGCCGAAGACAGTAAGTTCCCACTGCGGCGCAGTGGGAGTATGTCAAACCCACTGCGGCGCAGTGGGGGTTTTTGCACACGAAGGCCAGAGAGTTCCCACTGCGGCGCAGTGGGAGTGTATCAGACCCACTGCGGCGCAGTGGGTTAATACCCATGTGATGGACTAAAGGGGCCGGCCCCCTCCCTCCCCATGTGGGTATACATGCAATGAGACACTTGTTGTCTTGCATGTCCTTACAAGACATAAGACATACACTCAACAGAGACATCATCATACTTACATGCAAGAGAAATAATTTTTGTAAGAAAAATTCTCTAAGTATTCTCTCAACTTCTCAAGAGCAAAATATTCTCCTTGTTTCTCTTGGGGTTCGGCTACAAGGAAGAAAAGGAGAAAGGGGTTTCAAGGTTGAATCCTAGCATATTTAGGGTGTTTGTTGGAAGCTTGGGGTATACTAGCTTGAGGTTCTTCTAGGTTGAAGACTTGCCATTTGAAGACATCATCTCCTTCATTCAACCTTCTCATTAGCTTGGAAGAAGGTAGTCTTCTAAACACCCTATGGTTGTTGTTTTGTATGTATGTTATTCATATAGATGGATCCTTATTGTTTGGGTTTTTCTTTTAATAGTTAAAATTGGTTTTAACTACATATGTCACTTTGAAATGGTTCAATTTTCCGCTGCGTTTTAATATTATAAGGATAATATTACTTTGATAAAAACCCAAAAAATCCCAACAATGGCATCTAGAGCCGGTTATATGGATACATACATCAAAAGTTGATATTTTGTTTGGACAAAATCCAATGTTTTGGTCATTTGGTTATGGCCAAAACTAATACACAAAAAGGAGGTTCCTTTTTCTTGTGTATTTTAGTGTCACAACTTAGCCAAGAGACCTTGTGAATGTTTGTGATGTTTGGATGTGTTTGTTTAATTATTCAATGGTTGTAATAGTTAAATAGGATTTTATTCATTCATTTGGTTATGTAATCTATTTATTTCATTTGGTATGTAATAAGTAGATTAGTTGCATTTCTCATTATAAATGTAATCTCCAAGAAGGCATCAAAAGGTTTGGGGCTAAAAGTTGGAGGCTAATGAGAAGACCCGTAAGTTCTCACTGCGGCGCAGTGGGAGTATGTCAAACCCACTGCGGCGCAGTGGGAGTATATCAAACCCACTGCGGCGCAGTGGGGATTATGTGGCCGAAGACAGTAACTTCCCACTGCGGCGCAGTGGGAGTATGTCAAACCCACTGCGGCGCAGTGGGGGATAATGCAACCGAGACCAGTGACTTACCACTGCGGCGCAGTCTGAGTGTATTAGACTCACTGCGGCGCAGTGGGTTATCAAAATGAAGAGAATCATTCAAATCACATCACAAAAGGTTACTTGAAGCATTTGGATGCAAGATCAAGTGGGAGCTCAACTAACACAATATTTTGTGTTACTTTGTCCCTTAGGTTGAGACCTTTTGGCCCACTTGTTTCGGCTAACAAGTGTGGTCAAAAATAGTTGGCTAATGTTGTGCACTTATTATATTTGTGTGGTTGTTTGTTTATTTTGTCATATGGATGCTCAAAACCAACAAACTTGATGACTGCATAAAAGATTAAAATTGGTTTTAATATTGACATTAACTTGGTAAATTAAAATGGGTTTTATTAAAAGTTAATGGTCACAATTATAAAAATGGATTTTATAAAAGAACCTTGAAATTTGGATTTCAAGATTCATTATGGTACATAGTTTTTAACTAGAATATAAAAACTCAAACGACCCTTTAAAAACAAGTTAAACGCCATCCTTTTATACAACACTTAATTATTTGGGAACTCTTTGTAGGATAAAGGTCACCTAACTACTTTGAGGGAACTTATAAGTTAAGGTAAATTTATTGTACTTATGGATAAAGGTCACCTAACCACTAGTATAGATAAATTTACATGTGTGTATAAGTAGGACAACTTGATTTGGAAGCCATGTGATTAGGGTCACCGAAGCATGGTAACCAAAGGCGTTGATGGGATTAAACATGCCAACTTAATATAAGATATTAAACCGGTCCCATACCACTAGAAATTGCAAAGTGTTGCAATTGTCAAACGTTGACTACCTTGTTAATTTAGATCATGGGATAAAGGTCACCTAACCATCATTTAAATGTAACGTTGGATTCTAGGTTTTAATTATTAATTGTCTATGAGACATAAAAGGGTATTAACAATTAAAATTTATATTTGATATCGAAAATACTAATAAAAGAACTTTGTTAATCTTGTAGATGGCCGCTAACAATGCAATAAACCCCAACCAAAACGTCCATAATTTTTCACTAAGATCCATCCTTGAAAAGGATCGTCTAAACCAAAACAATTTTGTGGATTGGTTTCGTAACTTAAGAATTGTTCTTAGGCACGAAAAGAAATCCTATATATTAGACGATCCTATTCCTGATGAGCCCGAAGAAACTGATGTTGAGGCCTATAATGATTGGGTTAAATATGTCGAGGACTCCGTGCAAGTTAGTTGCATAATGCTTGCGAGTATGACTCCCGAACTCCAAAAGGAGTTCGAGCATCATGGGGCATACGACATGATTACCCAACTCAAGGAAATGTTCCAACAAAAGGCAAGGGCTGAACGCTTCGAAACGGTTCGAGCGCTTCATGCATGTCGCATGGATGATTCACAACCCGTATCAACATATGTTCTTAAAATGAAAAGCTACATTGATCGCCTCGAAAGGCTTAATTGTCCCGTCTCAAATGAGTTAGCTACGGATATGATCCTTAACTCATTATCTAAGAGATTTGAGACTTTCGTGTTAAACTATAACATGAATGGATGGGACAAGACCGTTTCCGAGCTTCATGGGATGCTCAAAACGGCCGAGGCTAGTATGGGAGGAAAAGTTCAACCCGTTCTCATGATCAATGAAGGCGGAAGAAAAGGGCTTACTCCGGACCCAAGGCAAATGTTGCTAAGGGAAAGGGTAACTTCAAAGGGAATTTTAAAGGCAAAGGAAAGGGAAAAATGGATACCCCAAAAGCGAAGAAGCAAAAGGTTGCTGTCAATGACCCATGCTTTGAGTGTGGGGAGGTAGGACATTGGAAACGTAATTGTCCAACCTACCTCAAAGAGTTAAAAGCTAAGAGGGATGCAGGGCAAACCTCAGGTACAATATTTATGATATATATTGAGCTTAATACTGTTCTTTCTTACATATGGGTATTGGATACCGGATGTGGAACTCATATTTGTAATATGTTACAGGGGTTCATAAGAAAGAAGCGCATCAAGAAGGGAGACATTAGTCTCTTTATGGGCAATGGTGCATTGGTGCATGTTGAAGCCCAAGGAGACTATCTTTTGAAACTTCCAAATGGTTTGGAAATTGTATTAAACAATGTTTTGTATGCACCTAGTTTGACTAGGAGTATTATTTCAGTTTCCCGTTTAAGACATGTTGGATATGATTTTAATTTTGTTAACAATGATATCCATGTTTCTTTGAATGATGTATTTTATTTTAAAGCTATGCCTTTAAATGGTATTTATGAATTGGTTCATGAAAACACCACATATGATAACTCAATGTACCAAGCTACCACCAAGAAACTTAAATTAGATTTAAGTGAAACCTATATTTGGCATTGTCGTCTTGGCCATATAAATAAGAATCGCATACTAACACTTCAAAAGAATGGTCTTTTGAAGACAAAATCAAATGATTCATTTAATGTATGTGAATCTTGTTTACAAGGCAAGATGACTAAAGCTCCTTTCAAAGGCACAAATGAAAGGGCAAAAGATTTATTAGGTATCATACATTCGGATGTATGTGGTCCTTTTAAGCCAATGACTAGGAATGGTGAAAGATACTTCATTACATTCACCGATGACTATAGTCGTTACGGTTATGTATACTTATTAAAACATAAGAGTGAAGCTTTTGAAACGTTCAAAATTTTCAAGAATGAAGTAGAAAACCAACTCAGTAAGACAATAAAAATTCTTCGTTCTGATAGAGGAGGTGAATACCTAAGTGATGCTTTTCAAGATCATCTTAGAAGTTGTGGGATTGTCTCACAACTAACTCACCTGGAACACCACAACATAATGGTGTGTCTGAAAGGAGGAATCGAACTCTATTAGATATGGTTCGTTCCATGATGAGCAGAAGCTCACTACCTCTATCATTTTGGGGATATGCCATAATCTCTGCTGCCCGAATTTTAAATATGGCTCCCACCAAGAAAGTGGAGAAAACACCTTTTGAAATATGGCATGGAAGAGTTCCATCTTTGTCATATTTAAAGGTATGGGGTTGTGAGGCTTATGTAAGACATGATGCCTCAAACAAATTAGAGCCCCGATCCACTAAGTGTATCTTTGTAGGATATCCCAAAAATGATTTGGGATATTATTTCTACAATCCTAATGAGCAAAATGTATTTATTGCTCGAAAGGCTGAGTTCTTGGAAACTAAATTCCTTATGGAAGGAACTAGTTCCAGAACAGTGGAACTTGAAGAGGATCAAGAACCACTGACAGATACACACTTGGGTGACACTAGCATTCAACAAAAGGTTGTTGAAGATGATCAAAGGGTTGATCAAGACACACAAAACGTTCGTAGGTCTGGTAGAGCTACTTATCCACCTGAGAGATATGGATTTCTCGTGGATGAATGCTACATGGTAGTTTCTGATGAACCTACCACCTACCATGATGCTATGTCCAAATCAGATTCGGACAAATGGCTAGAGGCCATGAACGCTGAGATGCAATCCATGTATGACAACCAAGTTGGGAATTGGTTGTTGAACCTCCTAATTCCAAAGTAGTTGGAAGTAAGTGGGTGTTCAAATTGAAACACGATATGCATGGAAACTTGAGTACTTATAAAGCTAGACTTGTAGCAAAAGGTTTCACTCAAACTCGAGGGGTCGATTATGATGAAACTTTTTCGCCTATGGCAATGCTAAAGTCTATTAGGATATTATTTGCCATAGCCGCATATTATGACTATGAGATATGGCAAATGGATGTCAAACCGCTTTTCTAAATGGATATCTTGAGGAAGATGTCTATATGGATCAGCCTGAAGGTTTTGTCGATCCTAAACATCCTAATAAAGTATGCAAGTTAAAGAAATCAATCTATGGATTGAAACAAGCATCAAGAAGCTGGAATCGTCGTTTTGATGAAGAAGTCAAGAAATTTGGCTTCATCAAAAATGCCGATGAAGCTTGTGTGTATAAGAAGGCTAGTGGGAGCATCATTACTTTTCTAGTATTATATGTCGATGACATTCTACTATTTGGAAATGACATTCCAACCTTGGAAGGTGTAAAAGCCTGGCTTGGAAGTTGCTTTTCCATTAAGGATCTTGGTGAAGCCGCCTATATTTTGGGAATAAGGATCTATAGGGATAGATCAAGGCGCTTAATAGGTTTGAATCAAAGTGCATACATAGACAAGATCTTGAAAAGGTTCAAGATGGAAAACTCCAAAAAGGGTTTGGTGCCTATTCAAAGAGGAACTATATTGAGTACTTCTCAATCTCCCAGCTCAAAAGTTGAGCAAGAAAGAATGAGTGGAATCCCATATGCATCTGCTATAGGATCCATCATGTATGCTATGATATGCACGAGACCGGACGTGTCATGCGCTTTAAGCATGACAAGTAGATACCAGCAAAATCCAGGAGATAGCCATTGGATGGCTGTCAAATATATATTGAAATATCTTAGAAACACTAAAGATATGTTCTTAATATATGGATCTGGTGAGGAGGAACTCGTTGTAAAGGGTTACACGGATGCGAGTTTCCAAACTGATCGAGATGATTCTCGATCACAATCGGGGTACATCTTCATTCTAAATGGAGGAGCTGTTTCTTGGAAAAGCTCAAAGCAAGATGTGGTTGCATTGTCCACTACAGAATCGGAATACATCGCCGCTTCTCTAGCAGCACAAGAAGCTGCATGGTTGAAGAAATTCATTGCCGATCTAGGGGTTGTTCCTTCCATTCAAGGACCCCTAGAAATTCTTTGTGATAACGAGGGTGCGATTGCTCAAATCAAGGAACCTCGTGCACATCAAAAGACTAGGCACATTGAGCGGAAATTCAACTACATAAGGGATGAAGTTGAAAAGGGAAAGATATGTATTCACAAAGTTCACACCGATCAAAATATTGCGGACCCACTCACGAAGCTCCTTGAAAGGCCTAAGCATGAGAGTCATACTTGTGCCATGGGACTTCGATATTCTAGTGATTGGATTTGATCTATCTTATGTATTTGGATATCGGAACACTTGTAGTAATTAACACATTTATATGAATATTGGTATTTTGCATTTAAATTGTGTTATGTTCCATTTTTTGCATGTTTAAATCCATGAATAAGTTAATTATTCTAAATGTCCGTAGTCGATCATATTTGTGGGAACAAATATGAACGTAAGATTATTATGAACTTGGATTGGTAGATATTCAAAAGGGTTTGAATATAGAGCAAAGTGTTGCTACCAAGGTTCATAGATATTTGTGGGATACAAATATTGGACTGACCTGCAATCAAGCATTACTACATGGAATCTCTGTGATTGATCATAAGTAATCTTGAGTTAAAAGGCGAATATCATTGTGTCCTCAGACCTGAGATACATATTGGGTCTTGATATTCACTGAATATTATACTTTGACTTAGTTCTTCGCTGTTCTGAAACATGGCAGTACATAAGACTAAGCTCAGGTATGATATAAGGTGATTGTGAGAGACGTATGTAGTCGAGATGGAATTTGTCCCTCTTATTCGTTGAGAGTAAGATGTCTAAGGCCTACTACAAAGTTAAATCAATAGAGAATGATCACTCTATGTCTCTAGGATTTAACATGACATCTGTGACAAAAGGATAAATGATCGATTCACCTAAATCATATCAAGTAAGGGACTTGAAGAGGATGATGTTATTGAATGGCACTTCGTCATACGTATTAGGGGTAGCAAACCGTTGTTAGGCGGTATTTGCTGCTTGCGTCAATCTTCTATGAATCTTGTGCAAGTGGGAGATTGTTGGAATTCGTCTGCCCAAGACACATATTAAATTGACGTGGCTAGTACGTGATGATCCAAGTCGGGTCATACCCAATAACAAGCTAGACAAACACTAATGATTTCATTTATAAGATATGATCTTTAAATAAATATCAATACTTGAAACATTTAGAAAGTGGTTTTCTAAATAATTGCACTTGAGATATGTAAATAAATTATATGGATGATTTATTTTGAGAGAGATGTCAATATGTCTCTGTGGCCGAAGGCAGTAAGTTCCCACTGCGGCGCAGTGGGAGTGTGTCAAACCCACTGCGGCGCAGTGGGGGTTTTTGCACACGAAGGCCAGAGAGTTCCCACTGCGGCGCAGTGGGAGTGTATCAGACCCACTGCGGCGCAGTGGGTTAATACCCATGTGATGGACTAAAGGGGCCGGCCCCCTCCCTCCCCATGTGGGTATACATGCAATGAGACACTTGTTGTCTTGCATGTCCTTACAAGACATAAGACATACACTCAACAGAGACATCATCATACTTACATGCAAGAGAAATAATTTTTGTAAGAAAAATTCTCTAAGTATTCTCTCAACTTCTCAAGAGCAAAATATTCTCCTTGTTTCTCTTGGGGTTCGGCTACAAGGAAGAAAAGGAGAAAGGGGTTTCAAGGTTGAATCCTAGCATATTTAGGGTGTTTGTTGGAAGCTTGGGGTATACTAGCTTGAGGTTCTTCTAGGTTGAAGACTTGCCATTTGAAGACATCATCTCCTTCATTCAACCTTCTCATTAGCTTGGAAGAAGGTAGTCTTCTAAACACCCTATGGTTGTTGTTTTGTATGTATGTTATTCATATAGATGGATCCTTATTGTTTGGGTTTTTCTTTTAATAGTTAAAATTGGTTTTAACTACATATGTCACTTTGAAATGGTTCAATTTTCCGCTGCGTTTTAATATTATAAGGATAATATTACTTTGATAAAAACCCAAAAAATCCCAACAGCAATACTACATCATCCACCTCTGAACTACCTGCACCAAAAGAAATAGGACCATTAAAGGAGGTAAACACATCATCATAATTAAACAAGATAGTAGACCCTTGATGTACAGGGGGATTATAGCTAGAGATAACGACATTGTAACCAACATCAACTATTTCAGCCTTAATGTTGTACACCCTCCTATTTGGAGATCCCGAAATGTAACCAAGAAAAATTCCCTCTTCAGCCTTCTCGGCAAATTTGGGTTGGTCACGAACTTTTAAAAACGTGCATGGGACTCCAAAAGGTTCCAACCCAGTTAAATTCGGTTTTCTATTGTTTAAAAGCTCGTAAGGTGTCTTATTAAATCTTTTAACAATTAAAACCCTATTTAACACGTGACAAGCAGTGTTAACTGCTTCCCCCCAAAACATAGTAGGAAGCCTTGAATCAGCTAGCATAGTCCTGGCGGTCTCTATCAATGTCCTGTTTTTCCTCTCTGCTACTCCATTCTGTTGAGGCTCATAGGGTGCACTGAATTGATGCTCAATCCTTTGCTCAGACAATATACTTCCATAATTTGATTCTTGAACTCTGTCCCGTTATCACTTCTGATTCTCTTCACTCTTGTGTTGTACTGATTTTCAACTCTTTCCAAGAACTCCATGAGGATTTGAGCAGTCTCATCCTTGGTCTTCAAGAAAAATACCCACGAGAATCTAGAATAATCATCAGTAACTACTAGACAGTAGTACATAAACCCTATGCTCCGAACATTTACTGGTCCAAATAAATCCATGTGTAGTAGCTGAAATGGAGCGGCAATAGAATTCTGAGTCTTCAGCTTGTGTGGCTTTTTAGTCTGTTTTCCTTTTAAGCACGACACACATTTATCCTCTACCATAAATCTCTTATTTGGAACACCGAGAACCAATCCATTACTTGTAATATAATTCATCTTTCTGAAATGGATATGACCCATCCTTCTATGCCATAGCAGAGACTCATCTTCAGAAGCTTTGGTGAGCAGACAAACTGGCTCCACTGAATCAATTACACCTAATTCAAGACCATAGATGTCCTTCTTTCTTGGAGCCTTCAGTAATATCCATTCCTCTGGAATAACATAACCTGGTTTCAAGATAAGAGCTTCCCTTTCTATAAAGTGAATTGGATTCCCTTTGTCGCATATTTGAGACACGCTCATCAGATTATGCTCCAGCTGCTCAACAAAGTTCACATTATCCATTTTAATCTTCCCATTGACGACTTTTCCAATACAGAAATACTTCCGCCCTTGGGACCAGCAAAACTAACATAAGACCCTTTAACAGGTGTAAACTCCATTAACAGTCTCTTGTCACCAGTCATATGTCTTGAACATCCACTATCGACAAACCATTACCCTTTAGTTCTCCTTAGTGGCTCCTTATGTTCAACAACCTCAAGATGTGCTATAAAGCTCGTCTCAGCTTCAGCTACATCTTCGATTTTGGCTCTTACTGGTTCTGATTATTCAGGTTCCTCTTTTACCTTCTGATGAAAACAATCAATATCATCCGTGCTGGTATACAGTGTATAGTCGAATGAATTATCAACACGGTCGTTCATTTCTTCATCAAGGTCGTGAATTATTGCCATGAATGCATGATTCTGATCATCGGTACTAGTCGTACCCCAATTATAAGTACCATCAGATTGAACAACTAAAGCTCTTGAGTTGTCCGTTTCTCCTGAGCTTCGGTTCCCAGTATTAGCATATTGATGTCCGGAATTCTGACTCACTATAGAAACACTTTGATTGAAGTTCTGACGGCCTGTAGCTGAGTTGTTGTCCCGTCTTGGCCTCTGACACTCTCTTACAAAATGTCCAAAACCATCACAGTTAAAACATTTCACCTTGGTCTTGTCAAACCCTACTTTGCCATTCACAACCTTCCTTCCGGTTCTATCTGTGAAACGCTGAACTCTCAATGTTAACATAGCTAATTGCCAGTTCATATCCATTTCTTCCAAGTCATCTGGATCAACTTGCTTGTAATCCTCCCTAACCAAATCAGGATCAGTCAGTTTTCCTCCAATTAACTTCTCATGAGCAGACACAAATGAAGCGAGCATGCCCAAATGTCCCTCGGCAGATCTTATGCTCATCGGCATCCCTGTGTAACCCGAGCTTGGAGAACTACCATTCTGAATCCCATTGTGCACTACCATGGCCGATTCTGGAGAAGTTACATACATCAAGTTGCTATCAGAATCCGTTGACATCTTCATCTTGTCATCATCTCCACTATATAAGGCAGTAATCCCTCCACTTGAAGATTTTGCAGAACGAACGCTTGATTTGCTATGATAAAGTTCAGGACGCTGAACAAAATCACTGCTACCTGCTTCCTTCGACTTTCGTTTCATATCTTGACCTCTCAGCTTTCGAATGATCTGATCCAGAGTCCATGTGCTAAACTCGGGATTTTGTTGGATTGAAGTCACAAACCCTTCCCACTTAATTGGAAGAGCTTCCAACAACTTCTCGATGACATCTTCTGAATCAGGTTTGTACCCAAAGTATGCAAGCTCAACCAGCAAATGACTATAACGAATCAAGATCTCATCAAGAAATTCATCTTTGAAGCTAGTAAAAACATAATACTGCTTCTTTAGCAAATCCTTCCTTCTCTTCTTGAGATCATCATCACCTTCACAATGCTCTTTGAGTGCATCCCATAAGCCTTTTGCACTGTCATACATTTCAAACAAGTGCAAGAATTCCCCTTGGAGAGCCATTCGGAGTGATCCTAAAGCTTTACTTTCTGCTTCGTAGTCTTTCTTTTGATCGACAGTCATTTGCTCATACGAAGCCGCTTTTCCACCACCAGAACCAGTAGGTTCTTTGTCACCTTGCACAGTGGGATGAACATAACCATTAACAATACATATCCACATCCTCACATCCATTAACCTGCAATATGACTCGAATCTGCCCTTCCAACTGAAATATCTATCAAGGCTTATCAACTTGGGCGGTGAATTGGCCTTTCCGGTTTCGTGATCCATCAGAATTAGTTGATTCAGCAAAGATTGATAATTTGCGGGTAATTGAGACGTCATTTTCTCCGAGCTAGCAAAATTCACGAACTGTTTAAAAAAATAAACGAGGTCGTAAAAGTTCACGAGGTCGTAAAACACGAGGTCGTAAAGAAATGCGAAGTCACAATTAAACACTCGAGGTCGTAATTGAACTAGCGAGGTCTTAAAGAGCTCACGAGGTCGCAAACGAAAATACGAGGTCGCAATTGAACTAGCGAGGTCGTAATTAGCTACCCAGGTCGCAATACGAGCTGGATGAGGTAATACGAGCCCGCGAGGTCGCAAACGATGCTGGAATCCTTAGATCTCTTGAATTTGAAACCCTAAAAGCCAACAACAACACCTTCGACTGCTGCAAATACAAATAGAGGTCACAAACGATGCTGGAATCCTTAGATCTCTTGAATTTGAAACCCTAAAAGCCAACAACAACACCTTCGACTGCTGCAAATACAAATAGAGGTCACAAACGATGCTGGAATCCTTAGATCTCTTGAATTTCGAAACCCTAAAAGCCAACAACAACACCTTCGACTGCTGCAAATACAAATAGAGGTCACAAACAAGATTTCCGGTCGTAAACTCGTGAAGGAATCACGTCTAAACGACCCTAAATCAATATTATCTATCACCAACAAGCTATAACCTTCCGGTATAAACCAAGAGGCTCTGATACCAATTTTAAGTCCCCTGGTACGGATCGTTAATAGCTTGCTCCAGTTATTTTGAGGTGCGGAATCCCTCACTATAACTTGGTGATCAACAATAAGCCTTCAGATCATCTGCTGCCTCGCAGATCTTCTCTAGGCTAGCGAAACAAGCTTTGACGACTTAACCTGCACAAATATGCTCGAAATTTCGACAAATGTTCAACCCTAAACTCTGTTAGGGTTCGGTTTATATAGGGATCAACACGACTGGGCTTCAGCATACTGGCCTCGTATTTCAGGCCCAGCTCGACCTATTTACGAAGTCGTATTTATGCTCTAGCCTCGTATTTGTCCCTGCAAATATGGAGTCGCATTCCCACTGTGAATTGCGAACTCGCAATTCACACTTAGCAGATTTACTATACATTCAATACTTAAACTTAATCTAGTATTCTATGCATAATACTAAGTTCATTAATGACAATCACATTACAAAGACATATAACAATATAAGCCCAAACAATCTAGACTGTTATTGACATAGATGTGCACTTACAAGTCACTTTATCCAACCTACTTTATGCACTTTTGTACTTTAAACATAGACAATGTGTATTGTCTGGTTAATAGTACATAAAGTAAAAAGGTCTTCCTCGTAATCAGTGTAAAGCTTTGTAAGTACTTTACACTGATGGTTCTCCAGTCTTGATCTGGACAAAATGTCCACTGGGCTTCGCTGCCATGGTCATTCTCTTTCTTCCACTTGTTGTCTTCGACTTCAACTGGAATGACTTCAGGTTTATGATCAGATCTCAACTGGAGTGAAGCTCCAGTGGCATCAACTGTACACTGGCCACTGGACTTCTAATATTTCTGGACAAATCTTCTAGTCTCCAGATGGAACTGGAGACGCTCCAGTTTCTTAGTAAATTGGACCTAACACAAATTATACTAAAAAAACCTCTAAACTTATTTAATTACCACTAATATGAGAAACCATAGGGTGTGCAAGTGCATACCATGCCTTGTATATAGATCTGCCGCTGGGCATGACCTCGTTGAAGCTGCCCATCGTTGCGTAATTTCGAAGTGGAAGGATGGGGTGGAGCACACTCTTAAACAAACAAAAAGAAAAACGAAACTTAAATACCATTCATTCACCAATGCATTCACCATTTTTTTAATATTTCTTTCACCATTTCATTTATTCACCATTTTTTTAATATTTCTTTCACCATTTCATTTATTCACCATTTTTTCAATACTACTTTCATCATTCATTCGTTCACCTTTTGATTTTCACACTTAAGAAATGTCAAGTTCAAACCACGATTCGAGTTTTCAAAACAATATGCTTGCCTTTACGAATGTTTTCAACCCATAATCCTCCAAACCTTTGTTAATCTTATAGATAACGAAGAATCGACGCCGAAAGATCAACGGAGCCAATAATATCAAAAAGGAACTGATGTGTAATATCGAGTCTTAAAATTTATAACACGAATCACCTAGCGACTGACTACTACACACTTGCGGGGAGTGAACCCGTTCGTATGCAATATAGTTAACTTGGTAAATCCGAGGTCGAACACAAGGACTATTGTTATAGAATTTGTTTAAGTAATGCAATTCAAAGTAAATGGGGGGTTGTGACCATGTTGTCACTTTGCTTTAAAAGTTAGTTAGCAGAATTGAAATCAAGTTAGTAATTCCGAGGAATTAATCGAAAAGAGTTTTTGTTTTAAAACAGTAATATTAAAAGTCATCTACCTCGAATCCACTCAACAACAGTTCGGGTTGCACATAATTAAGCTCAAATACAATTCAGTTGACAAAGATAATCGTGACCAAATAAAGACACAAAATGGTACCACCAGCGTTTGTAAAATCGTTTAAATCACCTAATTATTCAGTTCCTTTGTAAAAGCCAGTACCACCAATGCTTAAAACAATTTCCCTAACCAACTAGTTTATTTGATTATCGAATTAACAATTGTATCTATGTGAAGACAACGTGGTACCACCAACCGTTAATCAACACGTTGACAAAATGATTCCTTTTATTAAAATGACATTCACTATCATACCATGAACTAGCGACAATCGATTAAAGATAAACAATTGAAATCATATATATATTCAACTAGTATCATCAAAGAGTTTATTCACAAGCACAAACAAAAAGGAAAATGCAAAACTTAAATTTAAATAACAAAATAAAAGACACGGGTTGCCTCCGAGAAGCGCTTAATTTATTAACGAGTCGTTAGCTAGACTCCTCCCCCAAAGATTTACCATGGTGGGGTCTCCGCCGCCCCCACACTTAAAGTGTTAGGCGGTCTACCCTTAAACGGTGATAAACTATTACCTTTCACCTTCGTCATAATCCAATTGTTAACATCACCTACAAAGTCTTGTGGCCTACACGGGTAAAGTGAAAAATTTGTGAACTTAACTTTTATCGTTACCCATTTCCTAAAATCCACCTTTTCAAAATCTCCATTCACATGATCTATCACATCCATTTTTAAATCTATGATTTCTACCCAGTTCATCCATTTATTATTTTCAAACAATACTGTGTTACCTGAAGTGTAAAAACTACTCTCTTGAGAGACAACTAAGCACTTATCAATGAGGAAAGTAGTCGATGCTCCCTCTAGCTTCCTCTTTTTGCTCACCAGTTTAATACATGCTTGAACTGGGGGTAATACATCCGTTATGGTGTGTACAAGCTCAATCCTCTTTGTTAGACCAGTTACTACCTCCTCATCCAAGTTGATTATGACTTTATCCTCCAAATCCTGCAAGATATAGTTAGCAACATTTGTATCATCATAAGAAACATCACATACCTTACCTAGAAAGGAGGAACCAAACTCCACATCAACAACTTCAATCACTAGCTCATTGTTAACGAGTGGTAGTTTGTTTGGTTCCGAATGAGGCAATTGATACTCATCTTTTCTCGAGTCAACTCCAATGATACGTTGTGGACATGATTCTTGCTCTTGTGCTACTATCTTACTCACACCATCGCCCGGTTCCATAAATTCTTCTTTAAACTCTTCCATTATCACGTTACCAAGGTCAGATTGCGAAAGAGACAAATATGGTTCCTCCATATATTTGGTGTTCAGGATTTGAATGGAAGCATGTATCTCTTGATATTTTGGACTTTCAGGAGGTAGGGTTTGTGATTCGCTTTCCAACTGATCATAAGCTTTTCTTGTTTCATTCTCTTCTGAAGCCTGATATACTTCTTGCCATATTGTTCTATTTTTGGGCAGATACACCAATTTCTCAGATTCTACAAATTCTTCCTAATAATCAAATACTCGTCTGTATTCATCCCTAAGAATTCCTCGCTTAGAATTTCGTATGTTTCGTCATCTAGCCCACGCAAATAAAACGTAACAAGTTCACAAACAAAAAGTCCGTCCACACCTAATTTATCAACTACTTCTCTAATCCTAAACTGATGTGTGAAATCGAGTTTGTAAAATTTGAAAACAAGTACCCACTAAAAACCGACTACTACACACTTTCAGGCAGTGGACCTGATCGCATATAGTATAGTAAGTAGTAAGTCCGAGATCGTTCGCGGGGATTGGTTTTGAAATAATTGTTTGCTAAAGCAGTTTTATAATAAGGATGGAACCGTAGCCGAATTGCTACCTCACTTTGACAATTTGAAATTAAAGAAATTGAAATGACAAGACAATTGAAAGTAAAGAAAGTTTAGACAGTATAAATAAAGATCATCCACTTCGAATCCACTTGACTTCAGCTATGATTGCACACGTTAAAGATCAAATTCTTTAGAGTTGACAAGATAATCGTGAAAGGATAAAAATGCTCGCGTGGTACCACCAACCGCTCGCAAATCTCCCAAACACCTAAGTTGCTAGTTTAATTACCCAAGCCGGTACCACCAATGCCTAGAAAATCTCCCCAACAATTAGTTTGCTTGATTATCCAATTACCAATTATGCCTATGTGCATGAAAACGTGGTACCACGAACCGTTTCTAAACACGTTTACCAATTAATTCCTATTATAGATTTGACATTCACCGTCATACCATGAACCAGTGACAACTGACCATAGACAATCGAATTGAAACGATAAACATATTCACCTAGTACCACTAACGATGAACACATAAACCATCAACATCAAAAGAATAAATCACAAGGAATTAATTGATAAAGATCACGACACAACGATAATTGAATCAACTCTTGAATTAAAATATTGCAATCATATCATTTGTCAAGTTTCATCAAAGTGGATGATTAGAAATCTAGCCACTCATGCTAAATTGGAATTCATAAAAGAAATTTAAAGAGAACATATTGTACCAATATTTGTTGAATGTAAATTGCAAGACAGAAAATTAGATACGATCTAGATGGGTGTTCTTGAATCTTCAATGAATCCAATGATGAAATCTGAGATGATCCTTGAAAGAATTCGTGGTAGAACAACTCCTAGAAAGAAAACTTGATAACTTGGGAAATAGGGTTTATTTATCTATATGTACCTCCCCCAAAATCTGTTGCAAAAGGCTGAAACCCTGATTTCCCCATGCACTCAATGCGGCGCAGTGGGCCTTGTGCACTCCCACTGCAGCGCAGTGAAAGTACTCTGAAATTGTGCTCTTGTGTGACTGCGGCGCAGTGGGGCAACATCCCTCCCACTGTGGCGCAGTTAAAATCCTCTGGAAATTCATTTCTTTTACTCGGCCTTTGACTGCGGCGTAGTGGGGCAACGTCCCTCCCACTACGGCGCATGGAATATCCTCTGGAAATTATTTGGCATTGGCACCCAACGACTACGGCGCAGTGGGGCAACGTCCCTCCCACTGCGGCGCAGTCATAATCGTCTGGAATTGATGTCGCCTTCTCACCATTGACTGCGGCGCAGTGGGGCAACATCCCTCCCACTGCGGCGCAGTGGGGCAACATCCCTCCCACTGCGGCGCAGTTAATACTTGCTGAAATCTTTGGTTCGTCTTATTAACAGCTCTCGAACACTCGGATCAACATCTTGGCCTAAAATCGTCATAAAATGCACCAAATGGACGCACAACCTGCTAAGAACCTGAAAGCACTAACAAACACCATAAACGCGCCAAATGCATACAAAATTGACTCAAAACACATACGAAAAAGGCCAATAATGATGTGGGAGATCTATATAAATTGGTCACATCAAATCCCCTCACACTTGAGCATTGCTTGTCCTCAAGCAAATCTGGAAATTAAGCAAAAGCATTCCTTGGCACGAAGCTATATAAACACATTACGATTATCAAAAAGAAGCCAAACCAAGTATGTCGATGACAAGGACTTTGGTGAAGCAGTTTTAATCTTAAATGAAAACCCAAAATGTTTGACAATATCTGAACAATCCACAAGCCTCAATAACACGACTAAGCAAAAGTGAAACAAATGAGCCTATCAAAATCATCCTACTCTAACGAACTTACTATTGGGGTTGAATATATATGAATAATCACTCATTGCTCGGTCATGATGCATATCTTACCATAGGCTTGAACTAAGATCATAGCTTCACCGACATGGTGTGAGCACCAAGTACATCATCAACATATGGCATATAAGTCGGTTGTAATGTTAGGCTAAGGGTATTTACAATGGGATTTGGGAAATTTAGGTTAGTGATAGGAAATAACAAAAGTATAAGTTATGTACAAAATAGTCTAATCAAACCCTTACCATTGATTGTGTCACACCCCATAATAATGCGGAAGGGTACGAGGTGCAACATTCATGAAATCACAACGCAAGGCATAATGAACGACTATAAAGGAGTCGTTTTGAAAACGTTTCATTTAACATAAGTTCATTGTCTTGAAATATTGGAAATACATTAAGGGAAAAACATTACAATAATTTAAAGAGTATTTTTAGGAATTCTAAATCCTCGATAGGTGGTGCTATCATTGATTTCGACAACAATGATAACTTGAACAAAAGTAAAGTCTTTTCCATGATAAAAACGAAACATCAACTCCAAGTGGCGGAAAAGCCTTATGTGAATCCTACCGTGCATCTTACGGACCTGAGATACATGCTAAAATGGGTCAACAATAATGTTGGCGAATTCATAGGAGAAAATAAGTACTTTGCATGGAACCACAAGATTTAAGTGTGACCATTGCTAACCCGCAATGTCGTGTAGCCATTGTTCAAAAACAATGCTAGGAAACATAATGTATATATTGTACTAAGCTCATGAATTGAAACTCGACGGTAATAAGTAACATTGTGCCTCGGCAAGTATTTGATCCATAATACTTGGGAATCCAAATATGCATGCATTCGTTCGACCATCATCGGTCAAGTTGGTGCGACCAACCCGAATGGGGGTGTCAACCCAAATAGTACTATTCATCATATCACGTTTAAATCCATAACTAACAATTCATGATGGGAGGCCTTTAGTGGGATCAAGCAACTTAGACAATCATCATATACATGGTTTGGTACTTGTGTTCCACATGTAAAACATAGAGCATGCATCTCACCCAAAATAGTAAGAAAGTGTGGGCTATGAACTCACCTTAGTTTCAAAGTAGCAACAATTAGCAAGTAGCGGATTTGCTTGAATGTGTCAACCTATAGATATAAAATATAAACTTGTCTTAACAATTTATGCTATTATGTTCCTAATGAATTTCCCTCATTCTTCCAAATAACATTGTTATAATACATTTTCAAAAAAAATGTTTTTATTATGTGATAATCGTTAGGGCTGTCCACGTGCTAGTTGGAGTTGGTCTTTCATGGGTTTATATATTTTAATATGATATAATAGTAATAATAATAATAGCGATATTATGACTATTCTCCCACACAACCCATACACGTGAAATGGCAAAGAAGCATGGTTGCGCGTTGAAATAAATCATAACATGGCATTCACGATCATTCTCCCTCACAACCCATACGAGTGCACCGGTTTCCATATTAGGAGTTGGGCAATTGTCAATTAAGTATGGTTGTGAGTTGGAATAACCACGAATTAAAAGTATAAAAATATAAATATGTCGCCGCACAACTTTGCACCAACATTCTAAATAGAAGATGGGCATGGTGGGTCTTTATATAATGTAATAAGATCATATAGGTCATGTTTGCACCCGAAGCGTGCTAAGTCACCGCACACTTTGCACCGATGTCCTAAATAGGAGGTGGGCATGGTGGGTCAAGTTATATTAATAGATATATATATACACGTATATAACATATATTATATATATATATATATACATAATTATTTAATGGGCATTTAACTAGCACGTTAAACTTCACTAGTATAGATTATCACAACAATGATTATACTTAAAGCATGCTTTTATATTTCCAAGAAAAGTTAATCATTATGCATGTTGGGATTTATGTCATAAAGGTATTATTTGGAAGAGGGAACAATCACCTAGGAAACATACATTTATTAATTACACGTAATCATTACTAATCAAAATTAATTAACTTAATTAAATTAACTTGATATTAAATTTGTTGATTTCCCATAAAAATAATTATATTCTCAAGACTTGTGTGCATGTAAGTCTACTGTCCTTGGAATGCTTTTGAAAAGTTTAGAAGTTTAAAAGTCATATTTGAGTTTTGATGCACCAAGTTTCGGCCGAGATACCCTAGCTAAAAGAAAGAATGATTTTTGATTTTTGGACAGCCCCTGGGTCGACATTTCAGTCCAACACAGTGGCAAGGTAGTGGTGGTTCGTGGTGGTGAAGTAAGGGGGTGAAAGGTGGTGGTTTGTGGTGGCTTTCGAACCGAAACATAAGAAAGCACCAAAACTTAGCATGGCCGAAACCTAGCATTACAAAAGACTTAGGGACAAGTAAACAACCTGTTTCGAAGGTTCAAGCAGACTTGTAATGGTGGCTGGAGGTGGCGGTTCGCGGTGGTTCGCGGCTGCGAGAAACAGAACAAGTAAGAAAAACGTTTTTAGGGTTTGTGACATGAAAGCTAAGCATGGGCAGCCAAGTAACGACCTGATATGATACCTGTTCGCCCCTCCTTCTTCCTGGGTCGTCGCGAGGTGGTGGTGGCGCGGTGGTTGTGTGGCTGCGACGGGAAAGAAAAGAGAAAAAAAAAGAAAGCAAAATATTAGGGTTTTTAGAGAGAAAGATTCAAATGGGTTTGCTTGGAAGTTTGTTACTTACGTTTCTCTACCTTTCTGGACGTTAATGGAGTTGGATGGTGGTGGCTGGACGGCGGGCAGCAGCAGCAGCGGTGGTCTCGCGGTGGTGATGGAGTGTTTGGTGTTTTAGGGGTTGATGGGGGGGCTGCCGGGTTCTTTTCCTGGTGAAGAGAGGGTGGCAGGCGGCGGTGGTATGGTTGGGGAGTGGTGTCCGGCGGTTGGAGTGAAAGAGGGAGAAGATGAATAGTTTGGTCTTTTGTTTGTTGTGCGAGAGTGTATCACGTGGGGGAGGGGGGGCTGTCAGTGTGTTTGTTGTCTGCTTATGTTTCTATATAACATGTATGTGTATGTATATAGCTCACGTGGGGGAGGGGAAGACAAAAAGGCAGGGGGATTTTGTATTAGTATCTTATGGACTAGTGTGGTGGTGAGCTATTGGGCTTGGGGTCATGGGCCGGGCTACAACCGAAAATCACATGGGCCAGGGGGTATGGGCTTATTCTTGGCTTAGTAATTACCTTAGCCTACTAATGATACTAGTTAGTTAGTCCCAGGGTTTTTATAACTAACATATATATCATTTTGTATAAATTTTTAGTTAGGAAACTAAAAACAATTTGTCATGATTTTATAATTCATGTTTTTATAAATTGTGTCCATTATTATTATTACATAAGAGCGTTCTTTAATAATTTAGTAAGTATATAACGACATATATTTCATATGGCACTTTTACTAACGAGAGAGATCTTAACTAGATACATATTGTCACATAAGAATCATATATCACAAAATGCATATTATGGAGGTCCTCCTTGACCGGTTTATCAACCTGATGAATGTGTGTCGGTATCGTTATTTTATAACAACGTTTGATCATGGTTGACACATAAGACTTTAAATATCACATATTTAAATTTAACTTTCTATAAATAGCACATGCATAGTAAACTTTATAAGTTTAGCTAACCTCAAATTTGGCGGTTGTCACATTGCCACCAAACCATAAGATGCTATCCCTTGAACACACCTCAAAAGTAACAAGCAAAACCCGACACCAATGTGGTGTATCAACTTCAAACAACTTAGGAACAACCAAATCTTCCATTCTATTCATGAACCAAATGATACAACAATACTTTAGACATATAAAAATGAGAAGTACCCACTAGTAGCCCAAGTTCATTTCTTCCTTCCTTTTTTTTTTCTCTCTTTTTTTTTTTTTTCTCTTTTTTTTTTTTATTTTTCTGTTTTTTCACTTTTTTTCTTCTTATTTTGAACCATTTTTACTCTACTAGTAGGCACCCTCTTACAATGATGAACAATGTCTATGACAATATACTTTATTTGAACAATCCAAGACTTTCCCCAATAATTTGACCAATCGACGTATTCCCATATACCGAGAATATTCCAACTGATAACCCACTGAAGCTCTCCCAAACCGTCCAAACAAACCAATGACAATCAATGGCCCCCCCAAAATTAGACTATCGGTATAGCGAGGTAAAGTTTACATATTTAAGTGGATTTATACAAAGGAAAAGGCTAAGTTCAAAAAGGGGGTCTAAATGTATCTTGCACTAAAGATGAGTGCAACAAAGGTTTACAAAGAAAGGAAAATCATTGACCAGAGTAGCCAGCAACACAAAACATGTATGTACATGTATAAAAGTATGTATACTAATGGTAAAAATATATACATAAGCAAGGGGTGAATAGAAAGAAAATACGGGTCAAACCTAGTATGCCAATTCGTCATCCAATGTACTTCTATCACAAAAGTGATCTCACTGCGGTCTCGTAACGATCACCAGGCCAAGTTCTAGCTTAACACATCACCGGCACACTCATATCAAAGAAAATAACCCAGAAATGGAATAATTTAACCTCAATTTTGCACATCTTAGTGCAGAGTTCGAAATGGAACCCTTACTCCCGAAAAAATCCAAGAGCCTAAGAGAGGGACAAATTTACAAGGCAATAAAACCAAAACCGTCAACACCTAGCACATCTATAAATGAATGATGAATCTCACAACTTGTAGGTGTTTGGGAAATTTGAGCATGCAAGTAATGTTATCAATCCACAAGGATTAGCCCAATAACCGTTCAGAACACATTTCGTCGATTAAATTTGTACCAAGGAAAAAAAAATTGTAGTAACATTGCTCATTAAGTTATTATGAATTAAGTGACAAAAGCAATTTACCACAAGGACAAGCTCAACACAAGTTTCAAATCATATCATCTTCCGTCATCCTACCAAATCGAAGCCACCAATATCAAACATGCACATCATAGTTCAGAGTTCAAGATAGAACCCTTACTCTTGGATAAAATCCAAAAGCCTACGAGAGGGACACATCTACAAGAACAGTTGAATTCTCAATGGCAAAACAACAAAAGAGATATATCCGGTTGCTTAAACCTATTTGCCACCCCCCCACACTTAAGATGGACAATGCCCTCAATGTCCAATATTCGGTCAAAACTAACGTAAATAGGGGTAAGCAAAATAGACAGAAAGAATGAGAACACATACCGGATCATGGACACATTCTGTTTCAAAACAAGTAAGTCGACCCGGCACCACAAATTGCTCTTCCTAAAAAGGAAGTCCAATTTGCTTGACGGGAGAAACAGACTAGTCCAAAACGGAATGTGCGAGAGCTGTGTGCGAAACAATGTCAGTAAAGATGCCAATTAAAAATGTTGCGCTGAACTTACTGCCAGCATATGCATGTGACATCATAGTGAGCTACTAACACGATCACACAATCAAACAAATCAATGCCAACGAATGTAGGTGAGAATGAGAATCCAACGGGTCCTCCCCCACACTTGGGTTCCACTAAGTATTTCCATCAATTCGGATCAAACCTGCTCAATTACACATCACAAGAACACATCCCAAATATCCATACAAAGTGCAAACTAAAAAAAAGTATCATGCAGAAAATCAAAAGAAACAAAGGAAAGTACAAATGTTTCATCACCCCGTAGGGTGGATTCCAGACAATGATAACTAAAGTAATGACATGAGAATACCAACATAACCAAACATCATATGATTCCATCCCACGGTACCGGATGGGAATCATCTCCACTACTGCTACTGTCCATGGTAGCCATAAGGTAGTCCAGGTGTTCCAAAAATACTCGACACCCAATCGGACGCCTCCTCCTGAGCTGCACCCGAACCACCTGCATCTCCTCCTGACTGACCAGCATCAAATCCTGAATGAGCACCTGCATCCAAACCTGCAAAAGATGAAGAATCACCGCCAACATGTCCACCCTGAAAGACCCCAAACTGCACTGGACCTCGAGGAGAACCTCCTAAATCATAAGGTGGTGGTGACATGTTCCCCGGGGCAGTCGTATGAGAGAAAAAGGACTGACCCCCCTGACGATAATCGGGGACATAAATAGGCGGTGGAGAGAACTGAGGAATCGGGTCAAGTCGAACAAACTCCCGACCGTGATACTGAGCATCCCACATCGGCTGGTAATAATCTAAGGCAATAGTTAGTGCGGGCCTGCTGTGATCCAACCCAGCTGAAATCCTGGTCCATCCTCCTCTGGTATGCATCAAACTCATGCTGACTCTTCTGCTGAGACTCATAAATATTCTGAACAGTGGTCCCCAAAAGTGTTAAATCAAACGAGCGAGGGATGGGAATGTTACGTCCAGTCCTCCTCGGTGGCTCCTGTGGAGCATCAGCCATCTCAACATCAGCCTCAACATCCTCCTCTTGTACAGGAGGTGGTCCCTCAACTTCACCTTCATCCGCCAACAACTGCTCTTGCTCATTCGCCTTCTTCTTCTTCAAAATCTTTGCCCTCCAAAGCTCATTATACTGAAAACTCTCCTGATGCACTGGTAATGAAAGATAGGTCTGGCAATCATCTGAAGCAAAAACTCCCATCCTCTTATAAATAACCGTGATGAAATGCCCCAAAACCAGATTCGAATCAGAATGATTACACATACGGTCAAGCAGTACAAGAGGAGGCAAAGCAAACCTTGATGGAGCACCTTCAGAAAATAACTTAAATAACCACAAGTCATTTTGGTAAACCTTCTCCCAATGAGTAGATCGCTGCACCAAGAATGTCACAATCATGTGGGTTGAGCAACCTCAAACGTACATTCTTTATCTTTGAAACACCACTAGTGTATGTCCAAGTTTCTCCTCCCGTGTACTCCAAAATAGACTCTCCATCACCCAAATCGGCTCCTGTTCTATAGCCCTTCCTCAAAATAGCCTTAAGTTCCGCACTCTGTAATTCCTCTCTTGAATACATTCCACAATAATACCCAAACTCAGCAATCGACAGCCTCCTCTGCTGTCCCCCACAATAAAACGAGACTATCCTCTCCTCAAAAATATCTTTGACTTTCCCTAACTCCTTCTTCAGTTTCAAAGTTGAATAAAATTCCAAACACAACTCACGGTAGGTGGCCTCACGGTTAGCAAAAACCCGCCGCCAAATATCACAACTCACATCATGCCCTCTTGACTCACCTCCAACTCTCAAACTCATAGAAAACCATCTCCTTATGTCCTCCTGCACTCCATATACCTGAGCTTGAAAAGGAGTTAAATGTCTTGCGGGACAGACCGCATGCTTAGCAAGCTTATATAACTTGTTCTTGTACATGTTCTTCTGAGGCTGCCTAACATTTCCAAATGAGAGCCAAGCATGTCTCTCGTTCAGTTCTCCTTCAATGAATGTAAGCGGCACCTCCATTTGTTTCTTAGAAGTTTGACTTGGGACGTCAACGGCCTCACTAGATTTCCCCTCAACCATTTTCCTTTTTCCCGCGGCCTTATCATCAGCTCCCTGCATTCACAAACATGAAACGTCCAATTGTGAGTATTAAGAATGTAAAGTTGGGAACCATATTAAACAAGTTAAAAATCTTGGCAGGGAAAGGCCCCCACTGCGGTGCAGTGGGCATGCTTCACCCTCACTGTGGCGCAGTGGGGTAAAAGGACAAATCGGGGCAGAGGATCCTCACTGCGGCGCAGTGAGCAAAGATCCCCCTCACTGCGGCGCAGTGAGATTCTCCTCACTGCGGCGCAGTGAGATTCTCTCACTGCGGCGCAGTGAGATTCTCCTCACTGCGGCGCAGTGAGATTCTCTCACTGCGGCGCAGTGAGATTCTCCTCACTGCGGCGCAGTGAGATTCTCTCACTGCGGCGCAGTGAGATTCTCTCACTGCGGCGCAGTGAGATTCCCTCACTGCGGCGCAGTGAGCAAAGATCCCCCTCACTGCGGCGCAGTGAGGCACAAAATCTGGGCAAGTTGATTTAGGGTTCATAACGACTTGGCACAAAAAGGGGGTAATCACCAATTAAATTCAGGGAATAATCAAACAATAATCTCCACATAAATCGACATATACATCCCCACACTTGTTCATAACAAATCCCCAATTTTTCCAAAACCCTAATTTCAAAATTAAAATCAAAATTGGATGAACAAGATGAAACAATAACACCCAATTAGCTTCTATTGCCCACAAACATCAAAACCCCTAAATTAATTCGAAAGATTAAGCTAGCATAAACCCTAGAATTAAAAACTTAAAAATAAGAGAAAAATACAAAGAAACAAAAGAGAAAAACTTACACTTCTCCCCATGATGCAATGTATGAAGATAAAGATCTGGAGAAAGGATTAAAGATGGAAGAGAATGGAAGAAATTGATGGAAGAAAAGGGTGTTTTGGTTTTTTAGATGAGAGAAAAGAAGAAAAAAGAGTAAAAGTGAAAAAGTAAAAGAAAACTCAAACTTACCTGGCTTGTACTTTGACCTACCCGACCTCCCACTGCGGCGCAGTGGATATGCTCCACTCCCACTGCGGCGCAGTGGGGAGTATTTCAACACTTGGGCAGAGGATTCTCACTGCGGCGCAGTGAGACTTCCTCCCCTCACTGCGGCGCAGTGAGATATGTCTGGAAATTTTCTTCACACATTTTATGACAAAACTCAAAGCAAACTTACCCGGAATCGCATCAAATCGAAGCCACACCTGCACTTACTAACTAAAACAAGATTAGAACTAACTAATTCAAGGAAAGTAAAATGCAAATAAAAATAAACATGGGTTGCCTCCCGAGAAGCGCTTAAGTTATTAACGAGTCTTTAGCTTGACTCGACCAACCTTCAAGTATTCAACTCAAACACGGGGATCTCATCAAATATCCCCTCAACCTGCTCTTCTTCCAAATATAGCTTAAGTCGATGACCATTGACAATGAACGATCCTTCACCATTTTGCTTAAACAACTCAACATAACCGGATGGATATACGTGCTTAATCTCAAACGGTCCAATCCACCTAGAATTTAGTTTAGATTGCTTAATCTTAAATTTTGACAAGAACAACAACAATTTAGCCCCAACCTTAAACTCCTTCCTACGAATCCTCTTATCATGCCAAATCTTGGTCCTCTCCTTATATAGCCTCGAATTCTCATAAGCACCTAACCTAAGCTCACTTGCTTCCATCAAATCCAAATTCAAATTCCTTAAAGCCCAATACGCCTTATGCTCTATCTCAATAGGAAGATGGCAAGTTTTGCCATAGAGCAACCGGTATGGCGTGGTGCCAATCGGCGTCTTATAAGCCGTCCTAAACGCCCACAAGGCGTCATCTAACTTCTTTGACCACACCTTGGGGTTATCTCCAACAGTTTTCTCCAAAATCCTCTTCAAGGCCCTATTTGTGTTTTCCACTTGACCACTGGTCTGTGGATGGTACGAGGTAGAAAAATAGTGGACAACACCATACCTCTTCATCACTTTGGCTAACTGATGGTTTGCAAAATGGGTTCCACGGTCACTAATCAAAGCTCTAGGGCAACCAAAACGACAGAACAACTGTTTCAAGAAATCAATGACTACACGCGCGTCATTCGTGGGCAAAGCCTTGGCTTCGACCCATTTAGACACGTAGTCAACGGCGACAAGAATGTACTGAAACTTATTAGACGGTGGGAATGGTCCCATAAAGTCTATACCCCAGACATCAAAAACCTCACATACCTGAATGCTCTGTTGAGGCATCTCATCCCGTTTAGTGATGTTCCCCTGTCGCTGACAGATGTCACAAGTCTCAACCAAAGTCTGGGCCTCCTTGAAAATTGTTGGCCAATAGAAACCTGCATCAAAAACTTTCTTACCTGTCACTGAAGGACCATAATGACCCCCAGTTGGCCCGTAGTGACACGCATCCAAATTCTCTCTTGTCTCAGCTCCAGCAACACATTTCCTCACCATACCATCTGCACAAACACGAAACAAGTATGGATGGTCCCAAAAATAATACTTAACATCCGATATGAGCTTCTTCTTCTGCTGGGACGTGAAATCATTAGGTATCTCACCTGCAACCAAATAATTAGCTATATCTGCAAACCAAGGAGTTTCATCAGAGTTAGAGATAAACATTAAAGACTCATCGGGGAAGTGATCATTGATCTCCCCATTACGAAGTTCCTCCCGGTGAGGATCTTCCAAACGACTCAAATGGTCGGCAGCCAAATTTTTAGCCCCATTCTTATCCTTTATCTCAATGTCAAATTCTTGCAACAAAAGAATCAGTCAACTTCTCCTTCAATACCTGAAAAGCACTCAAACAAGCATCATCAAAAACAAAAGGAACGTCCTTCTCCAACAAGTGGGTCATAGGATGAGTAATCTTAGAGAAATCCTTAATAAATCGACGATAAAAACCTGCATGTCCAAGAAAACTCCTTACCCCTTTCACATTGGAAGGCGGGGGTAATTTGCAATTACATCTATCTTAGCCCGATCAACCTCAATCCCGGCCTTGGACACTTTATGCCCTAACACAATACCCTCAGTCACCATAAAATGGCACTTTTCCCAATTCAAAACAAGGTGTGCCCTCTCACACCATTCCAACATCCTATCCAAATTACTCAAACAAGAATGAAAAGAATCCCCAAAAACTGAAAAATCATCCATGAAAACTTCCATGGAAGTTTCAAGCATGTCCTGGAAAATAGCAATCATGCACCTTTGAAAGGTGCCAGGGGCATTACACAAACCAAACGGCATACGCCGATAAGCAAAAGTGCCAAATGGACAAGTGAAAGTTGTTTTCTCTTGGTCCTTGGGATCAATGGGTATTTGAAAGTACTCGGAAAACCCATCCAAGAAACAAAAATATTCATTCCCTGCAAGACGTTCCAACATTTGATCAATAAAAGGAAGGGGAAAGTGATCCTTACGGGTGGCATCATTAAGCTTACGGTAGTCTATACAAACCCGCCAACCCGTAATAGTCCTAGTGGCCAAAAACTCCTTATTATCATTTTCAATGACTGTCATGCCCCCCTTTTTGGGCACACAGTGGACAGGACTTACCCATGAACTATCAGCAATAGGAAAAATGATTCCTGCATCAAGAAGCTTAATCACCTCTTTCTTAACTACCTCCTTCATATTAGGATTCAGCCGCCTTTGTCTCTGGACAACGGGCTTAACATCATCAAGATAATCAATTTTATGCTGGCAAAAATTAGGACTAATACCTGGAATATTTGTGGTCTTCCAAGCAAAAGCCCGCTTATGAGCTTTAAGCACAGACATGAGACGGTCTTTCTCGTCACTTGAGAGTGAGGACGAGATAACCACTGGAAGAGAAGACTCACCTGACAGATATGCATACTCTAGATGGTCTGGAAGTGGCTTAAGCTCCAAGTCAGTAGGTGGTACCTCAACAGAGTTAGGTACCCTTGAACTCCCGTCAGCAACTACCTCCTCAAAAGTCTCGTCCTCAGGAGGTGATTCATCCAAGCCCAGTGCCATGACCTCTGCAAACAAAGCTTCATCAGTAATTTCTCCAGTTCATAATTTAGCGATCTCTTCCTCTCCAATTTCTGTCTCCATGAACTCCTGAAATTCTTGATCCAATGCATCATCAATGACATCAATCCTGAAACAAGTCTCATCATTAGAATATGAATGCTTGATAGACTTTTCAACATTAAACACAATCCTATCAGTTCCCACGCCTAAAGAGATTTCCTTATCCTTCACACGGATAATAGCATCCGCGGTATTAAGGAATGGGCGTCCAAGAATAAGAGGGACCTTCATATCTTCCTCCATCTCGAGGATAACGAAGTCAACAAGGAAGACAATATGGCCAACTCTGACGCTAATGTTCTCGGCAATCCCGATGGGATACTGAAAAGAATGGTCAGCAAGTCTTATACTCATGCGAGTAGGGCGAAGGACTCCTAAGGACAACTTGGCATAAACTGAGTAAGGCATCAAATTGATGCTAGCCCCTAAATCAGCTAAGGACTTACAAATAATAGTTCTAATAGAGCAAGTGATAAGAAAACTCCCTGGGTCTTCAAGCTTTGGTGGAATGCGGTTCTGCAAGATAGCAGAACACTCGGCATTAATAAAAGTAGCCTTTGCCTCTTCAAACTTTCCTCTGTCCGTCACAAGCTCCTTAATGAACTTGGCATAATTGGGAATCCCCTGAATAAGATCAACTAAAGGAACATTAATATGAACATTTTTGATCATGTCCACAAACTTGTTATAATGCTCCTTCAGCTTTGCTTTCCTGAACCTTTGTGGAAATGGTATCTTTGGCTTGTATGGTTTAACCTCTGGAACCACAGCCGGTTTTGATGGAGTGACCGGAGTCTTCACGGTCGGATTTTCCTCCATCTCTATTTCTTCATCAACATCAGCATCATTACTCCCGTTATCCTGCACATCTGAAACAACAATATTAGGAATAGGAGGTGGGTCATAAGACCTACCAGTACGAGTGGTGATGGCTTTGGCTTGCTCATTACGGACTGGAGGTGGAGTGTATTTCTGTCCCTGACTAAATTGAGGCCTAGGATTCTGCTGTGTGTTGCTAGGAAGAGTCCCCGTGGGCCTAGCAAGAGCTGCCATCCTACTTTTGAGATCCTTGAAATTAGCACCCTGATTTTTCATGTTGATCTCCACCTTCCCGCTTATCTGATCCAACCTCTCACTCAAAGCCTTAGTATCATCCCTGATCATTTGAATGCTAGTGTTTGTTTCAACTTGATTACTAGCCAACTACTTCATCATCTCCCTCAACTCGGCATTAGGATCAGCATTAGAAGAAGAAGAACCTGATCCTTGTCCTTGTTGGGTCTGCTGTTGTGGCTGATTCTGATAATTATCTCTTTGCCACCTGTTACCTGAAAAACGAGGAGCATTAGCCTGAAAAGAAGAGTTATAAGAAGAATTACCTGAAGGCCGGTTCTGGAAACCGGTGTTGCGGTGGAAATTCCCTTGGGGTTGATTCTGAACATAGTTCACATCCTCGGGTGCCCGATTTGGACACTCATCAGAATAGTGCATATCACCACAATGATCACACCCATCGGCTACGACCTTAACATCCATCTCAAGTGCACTAAATCTAGTCTCTTGAGTAGTAAAGCTCATATCCATGCGCTCAGATAGCGCCTTAATCTCTCCAATAACCCCTGAATCATTACTAGCTTCAGCCTTAGCAACTCTCCCTTGGTTAGTGCCCTTCTTCATCTTTCTTTCATTCTTCAAGAACCTTTCATCATCCATAGTTGAGTTATCCTTTGCCATGTCTTCCAAGATTTGATAACCTTCATTGGGTGTAATGTTATTGAAACTACCCCCAAAAGCATATCCCAATTCTCGTTTAGACTTCTTATCTAACCCATCAAAGAAAAGCTCCACATATTGTTCCCTAGTCAAATTGTGACCTGGACAATTTCTCAACATTTCCTTAAAACGAACCCAAGCATCAACAACATCTTCTTCATCATCTTGTTCAAAAGACCTAATCATATTCTCCAACCTTCTTTGAGTTCTGAGTGAATAAAACTCACCAATGAAAGCCTCCTTAAGTTGGTCCCAAGTAGTAATTGAATTTTTCGGAAGATCATTGAACCAATCAAGTGCTTCTCCGGTAATTGAGATGGGAAATGTCTCAAATTTCACGGCATTCATTTGATTTTGACCATATTGATAAAGCCGAGCCAACTTTTCAAACCTATCCAAGTGTTGGTAAGGATCCCATTTCCTTTTTCCATCAAATTGTTGCTCTTCTATGCTCTTGAGATGATTTCCTTTCAAGTTGAAAGTGTGATCAATGGCTGGAGGTCTAATAACGGAGCCACGGCTGGTTGGAATAGTTCGAACCCTCTCGCCATAGCGAGTATCATTTGGACCCCTTGGTTGTTCGTCACCCATCTCCTCTTGCTTAACTTCTAAATTGAAAAATTCGTCTAAATAAATCCCTTCCTCGTCTGAATTAGGAGTGGGTTTAGCTATAGGTGAAAATGGTGTTGGTATTGGTGTTGTGGGTTCAGTGAAGTTAAACCGATGCCCTCTTGGTCTTCTCGGAGTAGACAAAGGACTATTCAAAGGGAGACCCGAAGAACGTAAGTTCATCAACTAAAGAAATATGCCTGCAAACACACAACTAACACAAACACGTCAAATGCACCGGTGATAAGAAAAGAAAACTAAACTAATAAAACAAGTAACTTCCTCACGCGTGAGAAAGGATCAAACCACTAAATTAACAACTAAATCGGAACACATTCCCCGGCAGCGGCGCCAAAAACTTGATGTGTGAAATCGAGTTTGTAAATGTTGAAAACAAGTACCCACTAAAAACCGACTACTACACACTTTCAGGCAGTGGACCTGATCGCATATAGTATAGTAAGTAGTAAGTCTGAGATCGTTCGCGGGGATAGGTTTTGAAATAATTGTTTGCTAAAGCGGTTTTAGAATAAGGATGGAACCGTAGCCGAATTGCTACCTCACTTTGACAATTTGAAATTAAAGAAATTGAAATGACAAGACAATTGAAAGTAAAGAAAGTTTAGACAGTATAAATAAAGATCATCCACTTTGAATCTACTTGACTTCAGCTATGATTGCACACGTTAAAGATCAAATTCTTTAGAGTTGACAAGATAATCGTGAAAGGATAAAAATGCTCGCGTGGTACCACCAACCGCTCGCAAATCTCCCAAACACCTAAGTTGCTAGTTTAATTACCCAAGCCGGTACCACCAATGCCTAGAAAATCTCCCCAACAAATAGTTTGCTTGATTATCCAATTACCAATTATGCCTATGTGCATGAAAACGTGGTACCACCAACCGTTTCTAAACACGTTTACCGATTAATTCCTATTATAGATTGGAAATTCACCGTCATACCCTGAACCAGTGACAACCGACCATAGACAATCGAATTGAAACGATAAACATATTCACCTAGTACCACTAACGATGAACACATAAACCATCAACATCAAAAGAATAAATCACAAGGAATTAATTGATAAAGATCACGACACAACGATAATTGAATCAACTCTTGAATTAAAATATTGCAATCATATCATTCGTCAAGTTTCATCAAAGTGGATGATTAGAAATCTAGCCACTCATGCTAAATTGGAATTCATAAAAGAAATTGAAAGAGAACATATTGTACCAATATTTGTTGAATGTAAATTGCAAGAAAGAAAATTAGATACGATCTAGATGGGTGTTCTTGAATCTTCAATGAATCCAATGATGAAATCTGAGATGATCCTTGAAAGAATTCGCGGTAGAACAGCTCCTAGAAAGAAAACTTGATAACTTGGGAAATAGGGTTTATTTTTCTATATATACCTCCCCCAAAATCTGCTGCAAAAGGCTGAAACCCTGATTTCCCCATGCACTCACTGCGGCGCAGTGGGCCTTGTGCACTCCCACTGCGGCGCAGTGAAAGTACTCTGAAATTGTGCTCTTGTGTGACTGCGGCGCAGTGGGGCAACATCCCTCCCACTGCGGCGCAGTTAAAATCCTCTGGAAATTCATTTCTTTTACTCGGCCTTTGACTGCGGCGCAGTGGGGCAACGTCCCTCCCACTGCGGCGCATGGAATATCCTCTGGAAATTATTTGGCATTGGCACCCAACGACTGCGACGCAGTGGGGCAACGTCCCTCCCACTGCGGCGCAGTCATAATCGTCTGGAATTGATGTCGCCTTCTCACCATTGACTGCGGCGCAGTGAGGTAACATCCCTCCCACTGCGGCGCAGTTAATACTTGCTGAAATCTTTGGTTCGTCTTATTAACAGCTCTCGAACACTTGGATCAACATCTTGGCCTAAAATCGTCATAAAATGCACTAAATGCACGCACAACCTGCTAAGAACCTGAAAGCACTAACAAACACCATAAACGCGCCAAATGCATACAAAATTGACTCAAAACACATACGAAAAAGGCCAATAATGATGTGGGCGATCTATATAAATTGGTTACATCATTAACCATGCTTCATACCAAGTTTCGTTGGGTAATTGCTTAAAGTAACGAATCTCATCCGGATATTCCGCCTCCAACTCATAGTCTTGATCGGCCATTGGTGACGCTAATACTGCAAAACAGACACTAGCACAACCCGTGAAGAGCACAAATGGAAAAAAAAAACTTGATGTGTAATTTCGAGTCTTAAAATTTATAACACGAATCACCTAGCGACTGACTGCTACACACTTGCGGGCAGTGAACGCGTTCGTATGCAATATAGTTAACTTGGTAAATCCGAGGTCGCACACAAGGACTATTGTTACAGAATTTTTTTAAGTAATGCAATTCAAAGTAAATGGGGGGTTGTGACCGTGTTGTCACTTTGCTTTAAAAGTTAGTTAGCAGAATTGAAATCAAGTTAGTAATTCCGAGGAATTAATCGAAAAGAGTTTTTGTTTTAAAACAGTAATATTAAAAGTCATCTACCTCGAATCCACTCAACAACAGTTCGGGTTGCACATAATTAAGCTCAAATACAATTCAGTTGACAAAGATAATCGTGAAAATAAAAACTACGTGGTACCACCAACCGTTTCTAAACACGTTTACCGATTAATTCCTATTATAGATTGGAAATTCACCGTCATACCCTGAACCAGTGACAACCGACCATAGACAATCGAATTGAAACGATAAACATATTCACCTAGTACCACTAACGATGAACACATAAACCATCAACATCAAAAGAATAAATCACAAGGAATTAATTGATAAAGATCACGACACAACGATAATTGAATCAACTCTTGAATTAAAATATTGCAATCATATCATTCGTCAAGTTTCATCAAAGTGGATGATTAGAAATCTAGCCACTCATGCTAAATTGGAATTCATAAAAGAAATTGAAATGACAAGACAATTGAAAGTAAAGAAAGTTTAGACAGTATAAATAAAGATCATCCACTTTGAATCTACTTGACTTCAGCTATGATTGCACACGTTAAAGATCAAATTCTTTAGAGTTGACAAGATAATCGTGAAAGGATAAAAATGCTCGCGTGGTACCACCAACCGCTCGCAAATCTCCCCCAAAATCTGCTGCAAAAGGCTGAAACCCTGATTTCCCCATGCACTCACTGCGGCGCAGTGGGCCTTGTGCACTCCCACTGCGGCGCAGTGAAAGTACTCTGAAATTGTGCTCTTGTGTGACTGCGGCGCAGTGGGGCAACATCCCTCCCACTGCGGCGCAGTTAAAATCCTCTGGAAATTCATTTCTTTTACTCGGCCTTTGACTGCGGCGCAGTGGGGCAACGTCCCTCCCACTGCGGCGCATGGAATATCCTCTGGAAATTATTTGGCATTGGCACCCAACGACTGCGACGCAGTGGGGCAACGTCCCTCCCACTGCGGCGCAGTCATAATCGTCTGGAATTGATGTCGCCTTCTCACCATTGACTGCGGCGCAGTGAGGTAACATCCCTCCCACTGCGGCGCAGTTAATACTTGCTGAAATCTTTGGTTCGTCTTATTAACAGCTCTCGAACACTTGGATCAACATCTTGGCCTAAAATCGTCATAAAATGCACTAAATGCACGCACAACCTGGTAAGAACCTGAAAGCACTAACAAACACCATAAACGCGCCAAATGCATACAAAATTGACTCAAAACACATACGAAAAAGGCCAATAATGATGTGGGCGATCTATATAAATTGGTTACATCATTAACCATGCTTCATACCAAGTTTCGTTGGGTAATTGCTTAAAGTAACGAATCTCATCCGGATATTCCGCCTCCAACTCATAGTCTTGATCGGCCATTGGTGACGCTAATACTGCAAAACAGACACTAGCACAACCCGTGAAGAGCACAAATGGAAAAAAAAACTAAATAATATAATTGACTAAAACTAAATAAAATAAAAATAAACACTAAATTACGCTAGCCTAAGAAAGCAAGTAACTTTCTTGTAAATGAATGCATGAAAGGATCGAATCACAAAACTTAAACAACCTCTAGCACAACAGTCCCCGGCAGCGGCGCCAAAAACTTGATGTGTAATTTCGAGTCTTAAAATTTATAACACGAATCACCTAGCGACTGACTGCTACACACTTGCGGGCAGTGAACGCGTTCGTATGCAATATAGTTAACTTGGTAAATCCGAGGTCGCACACAAGGACTATTGTTACAGAATTTTTTTAAGTAATGCAATTCAAAGTAAATGGGGGGTTGTGACCGTGTTGTCACTTTGCTTTAAAAGTTAGTTAGCAGAATTGAAATCAAGTTAGTAATTCCGAGGAATTAATCGAAAAGAGTTTTTGTTTTAAAACAGTAATATTAAAAGTCATCTACCTCGAATCCACTCAACAACAGTTCGGGTTGCACATAATTAAGCTCAAATCCAATTCAGTTGACAAAGATAATCGTGACCAAATAAAGACACAAACTGGTACCACCAACATTTGTAAAATCATTTAAATCACCTAATTAATCAGTTCCTTTGTAAAAGCCAGTACCACCAATGCTTAAAACAATTTCCCTAACCAACTAGTTTATTTGATTATCGAATTAACAATTGTATCTATGTGAAGACAACGTGGTACCACCAACCGTTAATCAACACGTTGACAAAATGATTCCTTTTATTAAAATGACATTTACTATCATACCATGAACTAGCGACAATCGATTAAAGATAAACAATTGAATTCATATATATATTCAACTAGTACCACTAACGAAGAACATATATATCACCAATATCACAATAATAATCAATAAAGAATCAAATCATCAAGATCTCGACACAACGATAATTGAAATCAACTATGAATGAATAAGATAGTGCAACTGTCACATTATGTCTCATTTCATCTCGGTAAATGATAAAGTGATTAGCTACTCATGATAACTAAAAACACACAATCAATATTGAAAGAAATCATATTGTATCAACAATCTTGATGAATTCGGGAAGCAATAATGAATCCTTGAACGAAATATTGATGTTCTTGAACAACGGATGATAAGAAATCGACCTCCAAAAGCCTTCATTCGTTTTTGTGTTTTTCTAGGTCAAAAAGTAGTAAAAAGTAGAAGAGATCCGTCCATAAGGAATAAAATGAACTATATATATGAAATCAGCACTTAACGGTCGTTACTGATGACTAATGGCCGTTACACGGGCTAACTGTCCACTTTTTGCAACTTTAGTCCTTTAGCCTAACGCCCGTCAGGATTTTGTTACACCATCAGTCCTTCAGTTACTAACGGCCATTAGTTTTACCCTAACGCCTGTTAGCAAGCACATGTAATTCCAACTTATTCTTAACGGCAGTTAAGGTTTGTTAATCGGAGTTAAGTGCTGAAAGTCATGGATTCTTCATTTTAACATCCTTTTTCGTCATGCCTTTCACCCGTAACTTCCACGAACATCATTTCATCCTTTCTTAAGTCATTTTAGGCCATTTTTATTTGCCTCGCATGCTATAAACCTGAAACCACTCACACATACCATAAAGCATCGAATATACATGCAAATGACTAACAATTACGCATAAAACGACCTAAAAACCATGTGGGAAATATGTATATATTTAGTCACATCAGGAACAACCGTTTGCACAACTCGTTTACCTAGACGGTTTCAAATGCCAGAGGAACGTTTATCCGTATCGTCAAAGGTATACATTCTTTTAGAGCTACATGGTTTACATGGTATGCTCGGAAAAACATTAATTGTAAAAAAAGGGTAAATGGGTGGGAACCCTCTGGTCCCATGTACCATTTTGGTACTCATAGCGCACACCGCATAGAACTCATGTCCGGTAAGTCACCATCCTCACACATGAGATCACAAGATATAGTTTCTCCACTTGCCTTTGGCAAGTTTTGAACATGTGACCTATACCCTTCATCTGTGGGCCCATGTGGTTACATGATGGCGGTACCACTGGGGTTTCACCCCATTGGTAAACATTAATTGTATGCATTGGTTGTGAGGTCCCAAATACGATGGTTAACCCCGAAAGTGTATAATACAACAAGTCTAATAATCGCTAGAATGGACTAGTATTACTTGTAAATAAATGCAAGAATATATAAACAAAGTAATACAAGACTTAAAGCAATAAACAAGTAAAGTGGAACATTATGTATTTTTCAAGGTGTAATTTATTTATGATGTTAAATAAAATACAAGGTTGTGCGGAATCAAGATAATACAAATAAGTATGTATCCTAACAACCTATGAATTACAAATGATCTATATTTGTCAGATAACTCTTTTGGATCGAGATACTTAAAGTTGTGAAGTATCCCTGTTTAAGATCGAGAGTATTTAGACAAATTCACTCTAATGCTAAATGTATGCTTTAAAGTAATTTTCTCAAAGAAATGACTTTGTATTTATAGGCAACAAAATTCACCAGTGAATTTTGTGCCGTATAAATATGGTTGCATGCATTTAAAGAACCGACAAGAACATTAAATGCATTGGTTAATGGTACAAGGATAAAGTCACATCAATATGACTTTATTCTTTTAACCAACCACCTTTACACACGTATAAACTTTGGTAAAGAACAAGTGGAGTGTTCTTTGGAAAGTGTGTAAAGGCAAAAGTCAATTTCTCGATATCAGTGTTCAGACTTGTAAGGTCTAGAACACTGACAATCCTCCAGTGTATAGATCTGGTAAGACTTCCAGTGGACTCCGCCATTTGTCAGTCTTCTTTATTCTGACTTCAGTCTTTGACTTCAGTGAAAACGTCTTCAGTAGAGTAGATCTGGACTGGGGTGAAGTCCAGTGAGCTAATCTGGAGAATACTCCAGATTTCCTATACAAGTATTTGCTCACTGGTCTTCCATTATTTCTGGACAAATCTTCAGAGGGACTCCAGATTCCAAGTCTGGAGTAGGTCCAGTAGAACACGTTTCTGGACAGATCTTCAGTAAGGCTCCAGTAGTCGAGTCTGGAGCGAGTCCAGTAAATCTGGACCTAACAAATTCCCCCTATTTGTTTAGAAATAATGCAAGTGTTTTCAAGCTTAAATCTATACAACTTTGTATGCTTGAAAAACACAAGTTTTGATTTTAGTCTAAAAAATCTAAGTTACTGGAAAACACTTTATAGATCATGAGTGTTTTCAGTTTCATCTTTTAAGTTCTAACTTAGACTAAATCTGATCATTTACTTTTATGAATCAAAAATTGCAACTAATTATTACATACATCAACTGATAAATAGTTACAATTTTCATCAAACAATAAATTACAATAAGTAAATGATAAGAGTCAGGACCTTCTCTTCGATGTCTGTCCTGGAGCATCTACAGAAGCCTTTCTCTTTGGTAATGGAGAAGATGGTACTGATTCTGGCGATTTCATGCCTATTGCAACTTCCATCTGTTGCTTTCTTCTCCATACCTTCTCAACCCTCTTCAGAAATGCTTTAACATCAGTCGACACATTTGTCTTCCCACTGAACGTTAAGGCAATCTCCTTCAGTTCAGTCCATCCGAACGCCTGGACTGAAGTACTCTTTCTTTCATCAGTAAAGTTACCTTCCCTGGTCAACTTTACTTCAAACTTTGACATACCTTCATGATTATCAGCAAGCTTAATCTCTGCACCAGTGATCCTTCTAGCATCAGCCCTGAAATTCAACATTTCATTATACTTGTCTTTCCATTTCGCTGTCTGGATCATTGCTTCAGTTTCCTTTGACACTCTCTGTTGTTCTACAGCAGACTGGAGTTGTTGACGATTGATTTTCAGAGAAGTATCTAGGGGAATGAATGTGCTTACATCAGTATCTTTAATTGCTTTGAGTTGTTTGGCAGTAAGCTTAGGTAAGCCAGTCACTTTCTTTCTGTACTCTAACTCCAGAGCACCAACATTTTTCCTTATCTTCTTCTGGAGGTTCACCAGTTCCTCCTTTCTCTGTCTGATAAGTTCTGGTACACTAACGCCATAAATTATTGAATCATAAATCTGTTCTTCATTAGCGTAAAAGGAGCGTACATGAACATCATTCAATGCATTCAGACATTGATGAACTCTGGGGTCTTCCTTCATCTTTTTGTACACATCAATGTTTATGCCTAACCTGCCAGCATTATAAGAGTCCAGAGTCCCCATAGTTGCCATCTCCCTTTGATGGGCCAGCAGTTCATCTCTTTGATTTCTCTTAAAGATCTCTATCATTATGCATTCTTGTTCCAGCTTCTTAGAGGTTTCATCATCAGTAGTGGGAAACTCTGATGATTCTTCAGCAGTTTGTTCTTTTTCTCCAGATACCATTTGTTCTTTTCCTTTAACAGACTTCATAGTAGTTGGAATATCTGGGAAAGATTCAAACTGGGGCTCACTGGCTTCAGTACCAGCAGCTTCTTCAGTCAGCATAGTGGCTTCAGTGCCAAATGCTCTTTGTGCTAATCGTGCACTGGCATCAGTACCAGTCACTTGTTTTTGTTGCACAATGCTTTCAGTAGCAAAGGTCCTTTTCAACAGCTTCCTTCTTCTTTCTAATCAACCCTTCTTGGTCACCAGACGACTTTTCCCCCTTGGAATGATCACCAGTTCTGGACTTGAGATCATTCCATAATTGTTCTAGCATATGTCTGTCCAGTGCACCAAAGGTTCTTCCAGCCACTGGAGTTGTATCAGTCACAATTTTCTTAAGTGCCTGCACTTCCTTTTTAACAGTTTCAACTTCTTTAGGCAAGTGCTTTGGCAATTCTTCTTCCATCAACTTCTCCACTTGGGGTAACATCCCATCTTGAATAGTTCGAAGAACAGACTCAGAAATTTCTTCAGATATTTCTTTCAGCATACTGATTCTGAACTTCTTTGTACATTCATCACTAATCGTGCTAACAACAGCAGCCTGATCAAGTGTGGGCCTACTCTCCAGAGAACTTATCCTGGTAACCAACTTCTGAACCTCTTCTTTCAGACCTGCCAGTGGTTGAACAAGTTCACCTTTCACTGCAGTCTGAGCAGAGTTCACCAGCCTTGTCTCCAATCCATGGACTGCCACTTTGATGTTTTCAGTGTTGTTATTAGTGGCCAGTACCAGTTCATCAAGCTTCTCAAAAACAAGCTTCCCATTCCCAGCAAACACATTCATCTCAGATGCAAGGTTATTTGATAATAAAGATTTAAAGTCTGAAATAACCTGCGATGAAGTCTGGAGTGATCTCTCCAGGTCCGCCACCTTATTTAAAAGGCCTTGGACCTCGGCAGAAGATGAAGTGGAGAGACCACTGGGAGGTTCAAGATTGGAAGGCAATCTGGTCATTAATGGTACTTGTGCCCAGACCTCTTCAGTTGCAGCTTCAGATGTTACAACTGTTGAGTCCAGCGCACGATGTTCAGATACGTTGACTGGAGTTTCAAGTGGTGGAGGTTGAGATTGTGAAGTTTGAATGGTTGCAGGAGTGAAGTATTGAGTATTTCTTGGAATTGAAGGTGGTGGTGGTGGTGGCATGTTTGATTCTGGTGGAGGTGGTGGCATATCTGATTCTGATGGAGGAATATTTGTTACTGGTGGAGGTGGTGGCATTTCTGGTAGACTTTCAACTTGTACAACATCCTCACCTAGAAAGTTCATATTGACATCAAAATTCTGATCTTCTGACATGGGAGAATCAGCCTCATCCCAAAACATTTCACCAGCCTGAGCACCAACCAGTTCACCAGCCTGTTCACTTGTTTCAACATTCAAATTGATTGGAGCCTCTTGCTCACCAGATACTTGTTCATCAGTTAGAACATCTTGTTCGACCTGCTCAACAACCTGCTCAATAATCTGAGCCACATTTTCTATCTGTTCATCAGTCACCTACCCAATAACTTGTACATTCTCTTGCTCACCAGATACTTGTTCATCAGTTAGAACATCTTGTTCGACCTGCTCAACAACCTGCTCAATAATCTGAGCCACATTTTCTATCTGTTCATCAGTCACCTACCCAATAACTTGTACATTCTCTTGCTCAATAACTTGTTCAACATTCTATTTTCAAAAATCGGAGACCCATCCAAATTCATTACATCACCAGGATGTCTTTCTGGATTCACCTGAACTCCAGCTCTCATCAGACGCCTGTTTGATCTAGGTCGTCTGGAAGGTTCAACATTTTCTGGTCCTTGACCTTCAGGAGCCACTTGTCTAATTGGTTGTACAGCTTCTATAATCTGTACATCTTGGTCACCAGAGGGTCCTTCACCAACTTGACCTCTACCTGGAGCCACTTCTACTTCTTCCCTTTGAAAAGAGAGCATGGACTGAGGAATATCTACCTCATTCAGTGGAGATCTTAGGTTGGTCAGATCCCTCATATACTCACTCACAGAAAAGTGAGTAGTTTCAAAATCGTACTGGTCTCCAAGAGCTCTTTTAAACATCAGTGAAAGAAAACGGATATATGGAACAAAGGCTTTTCTACCTTTCACTCTAAGACGCTCTACCAGATCATCAAACAGGATCTGAGCAAAATCCACTCTAAGTCCAAACCAGAGGCAGTAGGCAATCTGGAGATGAGTTTGATTTATCTGGTCCAACCCTCCAGAACTGCCTCCCAAACATTCAACGATATGTGTGAAGAAGAATCTCCATGAGTCTGTCAGTTTGCTCATGTAGACTATTCCCTTCCTGGATAGCTATCCATGCTCATCCACAATATCTGTGTGCCCCATCAGTCTGCACACTTCCCTTGTATTGATACCAGAGGGAAGTTCAATGGGCAACTCATTCTGTTCAAAATAATTCAATTGTAGAACAGACCTGAGTAAACTAACAGTGAAACCCAAGGATCTGGTACCTTGCTTCAAAGAATAAGTAATTGATGAAGTTGCATCATCATATTTTGTAGTGTACCAGAGTTCACAAAGATAGTCATGGTACATCCTCCCTGGATTTAATGTCAACGCACCATATAATGGACATGAGAGAAAAAATGTGTTTAATCTCCCAATAATGGATTGGGCAGTATGAACACTGGAAAGTGAAAGTCTGGCCATCCAGTTATTCATGTTTATTCTTATAGCTTTTGCCTCTAATGTGATATGAGGTGCCCTTTCAACATTTTTAGTCGGATCATATTCAGCGGCGAGCAGATTTTTAGGAGATTTAGATTGTCTTGGTGCCATTTGAATATGAATAGATGAAGATGAAATTGAAAATTTAGGGTTTTGAGGAAGATTTGATGAAGAGTTGAATGGAAATGGAGTAAATATGAGAGATGATTATGATTGGAAATTGAATGAAGAAATAAATGAAGGAATTTGAAAGATTTGGGAGTAAATATGTTCGAAGTAAATGCAAATGAAATTGAAAGTGGGTATATATAGGAGAGAGAATGTGGAACTCAAACGGTTTATTTGAAATTATCAAATATAATTTTGATCGAGGTTCTAAGATCCGCATTAATTACATCACATCACACATAAATGTGTGACGGTTTACAGCCCACAAACAGTATCAAGTTGCACTTTTTGTCTTCCCAAGGTAAAAACACCATCATTTCTTTGAAAAATTTGCATGCCACGTAGGATTATAAGATAAATATCTTTAAAAAGTTTGCTTACGTGGCACGCACAATGACAAAGTATTTAAAAAATATTATGACTCATTTCAGTGCATCTGGAGGTTGACTGGACACTCCAGTATCACTGGTGGATTAGTCCAGTGACGCATGTACTGATGGTACACTGGAGGGACACTCCAGTAAAGTACCAGTGAAAACCATTTGAAAGAGACTGGTGACCTCAAACATGCACATCAACTAATACAGACAAATGAGAGGGACATATTTACAAGGAGACAAAAGTCACCTCAAACACGCACTTCAACCTGTCCAATTACCAGTAAGAGGGACACATTTACAAAGTACCAGTAATATTTTCTGAAGAATTTGTCCAGTGAGAAAATAAATTAATAAATTCCCCCTGAACATAAAACATTTTTAAGAACAAAAATATCTTTCAAGTCTTTCCCCCTGGAATGTTGATCCAGAAATCTATTAATGCAAAGATAGTACACAACGGCGTTCAATATCTGAGCAGTCATAAATTTAAAAATCTTTAAATCAAAGATCCTCAGTAGTACACAATGGCGCTCAATACCAAGGTTCCAGATTTAAGGGTTTAACATTCCCAACTCACCAACAAGATATTCAAAAGTTTTGACATCCAGAGGTTTAGTAAAAATGTCAGCGAGTTGTTTGTCAGTGGGAATAAAATGGAGTTCAATGTTGTTTTTCATAATATGATCACGGATAAAATGATACCTGAGATCAATGTGCTTCGTTTTGGAATGCATGACTGGATTGTTCGAGATAGCAATGGCACTGGTATTATCACAAAAGATTGGGGTCTTTGAGTACTTAATACCATAATCAAGCAACTAGTTCTTCATCCAGAGTATCTGAGCACAACAACTGGCTGCAGACACGTATTCAGCTTCAGCAGTGGACAATGAAACTGAAGTTTGCTTCTTACTGGTCCAGTTGACCAGTTTGCCACCAAGGAAATGACATCCACCAGTAGTGGATTTCCTGTCTATCTTACAACCTGCATGATCTGAATCTGAATAACCCATTAGATCCATACCTGAGCCTTTGGGATACCAAAGACCCAAACTGGGGACACCCTTAAGGTACTTCAGTATGCGCTTTATAGCAAGCATATGAGATTCCTTTGGATTAGACTGATATCTGGCACATAAACATGTTGAAAACATAATATCTGGTCTACTGGCAGTTAAATACATCAGTGAACCAACCATGCCTCTGTAGACAGTGGTGTTCACTGGTTTACCATCTGGATCGGAGTCCAGTGTCAGTGGTGCAGAAATTGGAGTTGGTTTAGATGGTGAAGAGTTCATATCATATTTCTTTAAAAGATCTCTAACATATTTTTCCTGATTAATAAAAATGCCATCTTTGTTTTGTTTAATCTGGAGTCCAAGAAAATACGTTAATTAACCCATCAAACTCATTTCATATTCAGTTGACATTATTTTAGAAAATTTCATGCACATGTTTTCATCAGTAGACCCAAAAATAATATCATCAACATAAATTTGTACCATTAACAGATTACCTTTTTCATGAAGAATAAATAAGGTATTGTCAATTGCACCTCTTTTGAAACCATTTTTCAATAAATGTTTAGTCAGAGTGTCATACCAGGCACGTGGGGCTTGTCTGAGGCCATAAAGCGCTTTGTCCAGACGATATACCCAATGTGGATGTTTTTCATCAACGAAACCTGGTGGTTGTCTGACATAAACTTCTTCTTCAAGCTTTCCATTCAAGAAAGCACTCTTTACATCCATCTAGTAGACCTTGAACTGATGATAAGCAGCGAATGCTAAGAATATTCTGATCGCTTCAAGTCTAGCCACTGGAGCAAATGATTCATCAAAATTGACATCTGACTGGCAGTAGCCTTGTGCTACCAGTCTGGCCTTGTTTCTGATTACGTGGCCATCTTCATCTACCTTGTTCCTGAAGACCCATCTTGTTCCAATTGGTTCTTTCTTTCCAACTGGGAAAGGAACCAGATACCAGACCTTGTTCCTTTCAAACTGGTGAAACTCTTCTTGCATAGCAGTCACCCAGCTTGGATCTTCCATAGCCTCGTCAATCTTCTTTGGTTCCATCAATGATAGAAAACTAACATATAAGCATTAATTACTGGAGGCTCTTCTGGTCTGAACTCCTCTACTGGAGTCACCTATGATCTGATCAATAGGATGAGCTTTTGTCCATCTGGAGTACTGACCAGGATTGTTACTGACAACAATATCAGTGCAAGAATTCAGTTGAGTCTCCTCTGGAGTTGCTTCAGGAGGAGGATCTTGCCAGACTACTTCGGCATCTTCATCTGAGTCATTTAAATCACGATTTGCATCATGAAATTCTTCATTTGAAGGCATTTCTTGAAGTACTGGTTCAGTTTGGAATTCTTCATAAGAAGACATTTCTGGTATATTCTCAACTGACACTGATACTGGGGGAGTAGTACGAACATCTGATCCAATATTAATTTCAGAGGGTAGTTTGAAAATAATAGAAGGATAGAATGGAGTACCACTGGAGCGTTTCTTTTTTTGAACAGGTTCCAGATCAGGATGACTGGAAACTGTGTCTTCTGAATCTTCTTTATTGTAGTTGATAGGATCAGATTCACAGAAGACAATTGGAGTTACTGGGGGAGTGTCAAGGGCTGGTTTCTTGTTGATTGCAACATTTGATTCATCAAATGTGACATGAATTGACTCATGGACCTTCTCCAGTCTCTTGTTGTAGACTCTGAAGGCCTTGCGAATGGCTGAATAGCCTAAGAAATACCCTTCATCAGCTTTGGCATCAAATTTTCCTAACTGACTGGAGCCGTTCAGGATGTAAACTGGACATCCAAAAACGTGAAAATAACCAATATTTGGTTTTCTATTTCTTAAGACTTCGTAGGCTGTCTTTTGTGTCGCTTCACATACACTGACCGGTTCTGGGTGTGGCAAGCAGTAGCAATTGCTTCAGCCCAGAAACTGGTAGACAGACCAGATTCAGCAAGCATACTCCTGGCAGCTTCTATCAGCGTTCGATTCTTCCTTTCCACAACTCCATTCTGTTCTGGAGAGCGGACTGATGAGAAATTCTGGGAGATGCCAGTGTCAGTACAGAATGACTCCAGAGTTGCATTCTGGAATTCTGTTCCATTGTCACTTCTTAACTGACACACCTTTGGACTGTACTTGAGCTCAATTTGCTTGATAAGACTGATGATTTCAGCAGCAGCTTCACTCTTAGACCTGAGAAAGATAACCCAACAATATCTGGAAAATTCATCTACTATTACCAGGGTGTATCTTTTACCAGCAGGAGTCTGAACATTCACTAGACCAAAGAGGTCCATATGAAGCATATGAAGAGGTTCAGATATGCTAAAATTTTGTCTGGTCTTGAAACTGGTACGTTTCTGCTTACCCATCTCACATCCTGGACATGGCCTTTCCTTTTTGAAGGAAACTGAAGGTATCCCATCTGCAAGTTGTTTTCTGGACAACTTATTAATGTTCTTGAAATTTAAATGGGATAACCTTTTGTGCCATAACCAGTTTGTGTCTTCATCAGCTTGAGTATAGAAACACTGCTCTGAAGGAGAGCTTTCCATATCCATCACGTACACATTCCCTTTTCTGGGAGCAATCAACACTACATTCCAGTCCTTGTTGAATACGATACCCTGAGCAATATTGAATAAAACTTGATAGCCATCATCACACAGTTGGCTTACACTGATCAGGTTATATTTCAAACCATTCACAAATGTGTGAGGTCCCTGAAATACAATGGTTAGCCCTGAAAGTGTAAAATATAACAAGTCTAATAATCACTAGAATGGACTAGTATTACTTGTAAATAAATGCAAGAATATATAAACAAAGTAATACAAGACTTAAAGCAATAAACAAGTAAAGTGGAACATTATGTATTTTTTAAGGTGTATTTTATTTATGATGTTAAATAAAATACAAGGTTGTGCGGAATCAAGATAATACAAATAAGTATGTATCCTAACAACCTATGAATTACAAATGATCTATATTTGTCAAATAACTCTTTTGGATCGAGATACTTAAAGTTGTGAAGTATCCCTGTTTAAGATCGAGAGTATTTAGACAAATTCACTCTAATGCTAAATGTATGCTTTAAAGTATTTTTCTCAAATAAATGACTTTGTATTTATAGGCAACAAAATTCACCAGTGAATTTTGTGCCGTACAAATATGGTTGTATGCATTTAATGATCCGACAAGAACATTAAATGCATTGGTTAATGGTACAAGGATAAAGTCACATCAATATGACTTTATTCTTTTAACCAACCACCTTTACACACGTATAAACTTTGGTAACGAACAAGTGGAATGTCCTTTGGAAAGTGTGTAAAGGCAAAAGTCAATTACTCGATATCAGTGTTCAGACTTGTAAGGTCTAGAACACTGACAATCCTCCAGTGTACAGATCTGGTAAGACTTCCAGTGGACTCTGCCATTTGTCAGTCTTCTTTATTCTGACTTCAGTCTTTGACTTCAGTGAGAACGTCTTCAGTAGAGTAGATCTGGACTGGGGGTAAAGTCCAGTGAGCTAATCTGGAGAATACTCCAGATTTCCTATACAAGTATTTGCTCACTGGTCTTCCATTATTTCTGGACAAATCTTCAAAGGGACTCCAGATTCCAAGTCTGGAGTAGGTCCAGTAGAACACGTTTCTGGACAGATCTCCAGTAAGGCTCTAGTAGTCGAGTCTGGAGCGAGTCCAGTAAATCTGGACCTAACAAATTCCCCTTATTTGTTTAGAAATAATGCAAGTGTTTTCAAGCTTAAATCTATACACTTTGTATGCTTGAAAAACACAAGTTTTGATTTTAGTCTAAAAAATCTAAGTTACTGGAAAACACTTTATAGATCATGAGTGTTTTCAGTTTCATCTTTTAAGTTCTAACTTAGACTAAATCTGATCATTTACTTTTATGAATCAAAAATTGCAACTAATTTATTACATACATCAACTGATAAATAGTTACAATTTTCATCAAACAATAAATTACAATAAGTAAATGATAAGAGTCAGGCCCTTCTCTTTGATGTCTGTCCTGGAGCATCTTCAGAAGCCTTTCTCTTTGGTGATGGAGAAGATGGTACTGATTCTGGCAATTTCATGCCTATTGCAACTTCCATCTGTTGCTTTCTTCTCCATACCTTCTCAACCCTCTTCAGAAATGCTTTAACATCAGTCGACACATTTGTCTTCCCCCTGAACGTTAAAGCAATCTCCTTCAGTTCACTCCATCCAAATGCCTGGACTGAAGTACTCTTTCTTTCATCAGTAAAGTTACCTTCCCTGGTCAACTTTACTTCAAACTTTGACATACCTTCATGATTACCAGCAAGCTTAATCTCTGCACCAGTGATCCTTCTAGCATCAGCCCTGAAATTCAACATTTCATTATACTTGTCTTTCAATTTGGCTGTCTGGATCATTGCTTCAGTTTCCTTTGACATCATTCTCTTTTGTTCTACAGCAGACTGGAGTTGTTGACGATTGATTTTCAGAGAAGTATCCAGGGGAATGAATCTGCTTACATCAGCATCTTTAATTGCTTTAATTTGTTTGGCAGTCAGTTTTGGTAAGCCAGTTAATTTCCTTCTGTACTCTAACTCCAGAGCACCAGCATTCTTCCTTATCTTCCTCTGGAGGTTCACCAGTTCCTCCTTCCTCTGCCTGATGAGTTCTGGTACACTAACACCATAAATTATAGAATCATAAATCTGTTCTTCTTCGGCGTAAAAGGAGCGTACATGAACATCATTCAATGCATTCAGACATTGATGAACTCTGGGTCTTCCTTCATCTTTTTGTAAACATCAATGTTTATGCCTAACCTGCCAGCATTATAAGAGTCCAGAGTCCCTATAGTTGCCATCTCCCTTTGATCGGCCAGCAGTTCATCTTTTTGATTTCTCTTGAAGATTTCAATCATTATGCATTCTTGTTCCAGTTTTTTAGAGGTTTCATCATCAGCAGTGGGATACTCTGATGATTCTTCAGCAGTTTGCTCTTCTTCTCCAGATACCATTTGTTGTTTTCCTTTAACAGACTTCAGAGTAGTTGGTATATCCGGGAAAGATTCAAACTGGGGCTCACTAGCTTCAGTACCAGCAGCCTCTTCAATCAGCATAGTGGCTTCAGTGCCAAATGCTCTTTGTGCTAATCGTGCACTGGCATCAGTACCAGTCACTTGTTTTTCTTGCACAATGCTTTCAGTAGCAAAGACCCTTTCAACAGCACTGGCAACAACATCCTTCTTCTTTCTAATCAACCCTTCTTGGTCACCAGACGACTTTTCCCCTTGGAATGATCACCAGTTCTGGACTTGAGATCATTCCATAATTGTTCTAGCATATGTCTGTCCAGTGCACCAAAGGTTCTTCAGCTACTGGAGTTGTATCAGTCACAACTTTCTTAAGTGCCTGCACTTCCTTTTTAACAGTTTCAACTTCTTTAGGCAAGTGCTTTGGCAATTTTTCTTCCATCAATTTCTCCACTTGGGGTAACAGCCCATCTTGAAGAGTTCGAAGAACAGACTCAGAATTTCTTCAGATAATTCTTTCAACATACTAATTCTGAACTTCTTTGTACATTCATCACTAATTGTGCTAACCACAGCATCCTGATCAAGTGTGGGCCTACTTTCCAGAGAACTAACCCTAGTAACCAACTTCTGAACTTCATCCTTCAGACCTGCTAGTGGTTGAACAAGTTCACCAGTCACTGCAGTCTGAACCGAACTAACCAGCCTTGTCTCTAATCCCTGGACTGCCACTTTGAAATTTTCTGTATTGTTGTTTGTGGCCAGTACCAGTTCATCAAGCTTCTCATTTCCAGCAAACACATTCATCTCAGATGCAAGGTTATTTGATAATAAAGATTTAAAGTCTGAAATAACCTGCGATGAAGTCTGGAGTGATCTCTCCAGGTCCGCCACCTTACTAAGAAGGCCTTGGACCTCGGCTGAAGACGAAGTGGAGAGACCACTGGGAGGTTCAAGATTGGAAGTCAATCTGGTCATAAGAGGTACTTGTGCCCAGACCTCTTCAGTTGCAGCTTCAGATGTTACAACTGTTGAGTCCAGCGCACGAGGTTCAGATATCTCGACTGGAGTTTCAATTGGTGGAGGTTGAGTTTGTGAAGTTTGAATGGTTGCAGGAGTGAAGTATTGAGTGTTTTCTGGAATTGAAGGTGGTGGTGGTGGTGGCATGTGGTGGTGGTGGTGGTGGTGGTGGTGGTGGTGGTGGAATATTTGTGGAGGTGGAATTGGTGGTGGCATTGGTGGTGGTGGTGGTGGTGGTGGTGGTGGGGTGGTGGTGGTGAGGGTGGTGGTGGTGGTGGTGGTGAGTGTGGAATTGAAGGTGGTGGTGGTGGTGGAATGGTGGTGGTGGTGGTGGCATGTTTGATTCTGGTGGAGTATTTGTTTGTGGTGGCATGTTTGATTCTGGTGGAGAAATATTTGTTTCTGGTGGAGGAGGTGGCATGTCTGGTAGACTTTCAACTTGTACAACATCTTCACCCAGAAAGTTCATATTGACATCAAAAGTCTGATCTTCTGACATGGGAGAATCAGCCTCATCCCAAAAAATTTCACCAGCCTGAGCAGTTGCTTCAACATTCAAATCAATTTGAGCCTCTTGCTCACCAGATGCTTGTTCATCAGTCACCTGCCCAACAACCTGTACATTCTCTTGCTCAATAACTTGTTCAACATTCTCTTCAGGTTCAAAAATTAGAGACCCATCTAAATTCATTATATCACCAGGATGTCTTTCAGGATTCACCTGAACTCCAGCTCTCATCAGACGCCTGTTTGATCTAGGTCGTCTGGAAGGTTCAACATTTTCTGGTCCTTGACCTTCAGGAGCTACTTGTCTAATTGGTTGTACAGCTTCTATAATCTGTACATCTTGGTCACCAGAGGGTCCTTCACCAACTTGACCTCTACCTGGAGCCAATTCTACTTCTTCCCTTTGAAAGGAGAGCATGGATTGAGGAATATCTACCTCATTCAGTGGAGATCTGAGGTTGGTCAGATCCCTCATATACTCACTCACAGAAAAGTGAGTAGTTTCATAATCATACTGGTCTCCAAGAGCTCTTTTAAACATTAGTGAAAGAAAACGGATATAAGGAACGAAGGCTTTTCTACCTTTCACTCTAAGACGCTCCACCAGATCATCAAATAGGATCTGAACGAAATCCACTCTAAGTCCAAACCACAGGTAGTAGGCAATCTGGAGATGAGTTTGATTTATCTGGTCTAACCCTCCAGAACTGCCTCCCAGACATTCAACAATGTGCGTGAAGAAGTATCTCCATGAGTCTGTCAGTTTGCTCATGTATACTGTTCCCTTCCTGGATAGCTGGACATGCTCATCCACAATATCTGTGTGCCCCATCAGTCTGCACACTTCCCTTGTATTGATACCAGAGGGAAGTTCGATGAGCAACTCATTCTGTTAAAAGTAATTCAACTGTAGAACAGACCTGAGTAAACTAGCAGTGAAACCCAAGGATCTGGTACCTTGCTTCAGAGAATAAGTAATTGATGAAGTTGTATCATCATATTGGGCAGTGTACCAGAATTCACAAAGGTAATCGTGGTACATCCTTCCTGGATTTAAGGTTAGAGCACCATATAAAGGACATGAGAGAAAAAATGTATTTAATCTCCCAATAACAGATTGGGCATCATGAACACTGGAAAGTGAAAGTCTGGCCATCCAGTTATTCATGTTTATCCTTATGGCCTTAGCCTCAAGAGTGATATGGGGTGCCTTATCAACATTTTCTATTGGAGCATATTCAGCAGCGAGCAGATTTTTAAGCGATTTGGATTGTCTAGGTGCCATTTTAACATGTATAGATGAAGATGAAATTGGAAATTTAGGGTTTTGATGAAGATTTGATGAAGAATTGAATGGATATGGAGTAAATATGAGAGATGATTATGATTGGAAATTGAATGAAGAAATAAATGAAGGAATTTGAAAGATTTGGAGTAAATATGTTCGAAGTAAATGCAAATGAAATTGAAAGTGGTATATATAGGAGAGAGAATGTGGAACTCAAACGGTTTAATTTGAAATTATCAAATAAAATTTTGATCGGGTTCTGAGATCCGCATTAATTACATCACATCACACATAAATGTGTGACGGTTTACAGCCCACAAACAGTAACAAGTTGCACTTTTTGTTTTCCCAAGGTAAAAATATCATCATTTCTTTGAAAAATATATATGCCACATAGGATTATAAATATCTTTAAAAAGTTTGCTTACGTGGCACGCACAATGACCAAGTATTTAAAAATATTATGACTTATTTCAGTGCATCTGGAGGTTGACTGGACACTCCAGTATCACTGGTGGATTAGTCCAATGACGCATGTACTGATGGTACACTGGAGGGACACTCCAGTAAAGTACCAGTGAAAACCATTTGATGGTACACTGGAGGGACACTCTAGTAAAGTACCAGTGAAAACCATTTGAAAGAGACTGGTGACCTCAAACATGCACGTCAACTAATACAGACAATTGAGAGGGACACATTTACAAGGAGACAAGAGTCACCTCAAACACGTACTTCAACCTGTCCAATTACCAGTGAGAGGGACACATTTACAAAGTACCGGTAATATTTTCTGAAGAATTTGTCCAGTGAGAAAATAAATTAATAAATTCCCCCTGGAACTTAAAACATTTTTAAGAGCAAAAATATCTTTCAAGTCTTTCCCCCTGGAATTTTGATCCAGAAATCCTCAGTAGTACACAATGGCGTTCAATACCAAGGTTCCAGATTTAAGGGTTTAACATTCCCAACTCACCAACAAGATATTCAAAAGTTTTGACATCCAGAGGTTTAGTAAAAATGTCAGCGAGTTGTTTGTCAGTGGGAATAAAATGGAGTTCAATGTTGTTTTTCATAATATGATCACGTATAAAATGATACCTGAGATCAATGTGCTTCGTTTTGGAATGCATGACTGGATTGTTCGAGATAGCAATGGCACTGGTATTATCACAAAAGATTGGGGTCTTTCAGTACTTAATACCATAATCAAGCAACTAGTTCTTCATCCAGAGTATCTGAGCACAACAACTGGCTGCAGACACGTATTCAGCTTCAGCAGTGGACAATGAAACTGAAGTTTTCTTCTTACTGGTCCAGCTGACCAGTTTTCCACCAAGGAAATGACATCCACCAGTAGTGGATTTCCTGTCTATCTTACAACCTGCATGATCTGAATCTGAATAACCCATTAGATCCATGCCTGAGCCTTTGGGATACCAAAGACCCAAACTGGGAACACCTTTAAGGTACTTCAGTATGCGCTTTACAGCAAGCATATGAGATTCCTTTGGATTAGACTGATATCTGGCACATAATCATGTTGAAAACATAATATCTGGTCTACTGGTAGTTAAATACATCAGTGAACCAACCATGCCTCTGTAGACAGTGGTGTTCACTGGTTTACCATCTGGATCGGAGTCCAGTATCAGTGGTGCAGAAATTGGAGTTGGTTTAGATGGTGAAGAGTTCATATCATATTTCTTTAAAAGATCTCTAACATATTTTTCCTGATTAATAAAAATGCCATCTTTGTTTTGTTTAATCTGGAGTCCAAGAAAATACGTTAATTCACCCATCAAACTCATTTCATATTCAGTTGACATTTTTTTCAAAAATTTCTTGCACATGTTTTCATCAGTAGACCCAAAAATAATATCATCAACATAAATTTGTACCATTAGCAGATTACCTTTTTCATGAAGAATAAATAAGGTATTGTCAATTGCACCTCTTTGAAACCATTTTTCAATAAATGTTTAGTCAGAGTGTCATACCAGGCACGTGGGGCTTGTCTGAGGCCATAAAGCGCTTTGTCCAGACGATATACCCAATGTGGATGCTTTTCATCAACGAAACCTGGTGGTTGTCTGACATAAACTTCTTCTTCAAGCTTTCCATTCAAGAAAGCACTCTTTACATCCATCTAGTAGACCTTGAACTGATGATAAGCAGCGAATGCTAAGAATATTCTGATCGCTTCAAGTCTAGCCACTGGAGCAAATGATTCATCAAAATTGACATCTGACTGGCAGTAGCCTTGTGCTACCAGTCTGGCCTTGTTTCTGATTACGTGGCCATCTTCATCTACCTTGTTCCTGAAGACCCATCTTGTTCCAATTGGTTCTTTCTTTCCAACTGGGAAAAGAACCAGATACCAGACCTTGTTCCTTTTAAACTGGTGAAGCTCTTCTTACATAGCAGTCACCCAGCTTGGATCTTCCATAGCCTCGTCAATCTTCTTTGGTTCCATCAATGATAGAAAACTAACATATAAGCATTGATTACTGGAGGCTCTTCTGGTCTGAACTCCTCTACTGGAGTCACCTATGATCTGATCAATAGGATGAGCTTTTGTCCATCTGGAGTACTGACCAGGATTGTTACTGACAACAATATCAGTGCAAGAATTCAGTTGAGTCTCCTCTGGAGTTGCTTCAGGAGGAAGATCTTGCCAGACTACTTCAGCATCTTCATCTGAGTCATTTAAATCATGATTTGCATCATGAAATTCTTCATTTGAAGGCATTTCTTGAAGTACTGGTTCAGTTTGGAATTCTTCATAAGAAGACATTTCTGGTATATGCTCAACTGACACTGATACTGGGGGAGTAGTACGAACATCTGATCTAATATTAATTTCAGAGGGTAGTTTGAAAATAATAGAAGGATAGAATGGAGTACCAATGGAGCGTTTCTTTTTCTGAACAGGTTCCAGATCAGGATGACTAGAAACTGTGTCTTCTGAATCTTCTTTATTGTAGTTGATAGGATCAGATTCACAGAAGACAATTGGAGTTACTGGGGAGTGTCAAGGGCTGGCTTCTTGTTGATTGCAACATTTGATTCATCAAATGTGATATGAATTGACTCATGGACCTTCTCCAGTCTCTTGTTGTAGACTCTGAAGGCCTTGCGAATGGCTGAATAGCCTAAGAAATACCCTTCATCAGCTTTGGCATCAAATTTGCCTAACTGACTGGAGTCGTTCAGGATGTAAACACTGACAATCCTCCAGTGTACAGATCTGGTAAGACTTCCAGTAGACTCCGCCATTTGTCAGTCTTCTTTGTTCTTACTTCAGTCTTTGACTTCAGTGAGAACGTCTTCAGTAGAGTAGATCTGGACTGGGGTGAAGTCCCGTGAGCTAATCTGGAGAATACTCTAGATTTCCTATACAAGTATTTGCTCACTGGTCTTCCATTATTTCTGGACAAATCTTCAGAGGGACTCCAAATTCCAAGTCTGGAGTAGGTCCAGTAGAACACGTTTCTGGACAGATCTTCAGTATGGCTCCAGTAGTCGAGTCTGGAGCGAGTCCAGTAAATCTGGACCTAACATTGGTCTATTTGAAAAACAGCCCGGTAGCATGACAAGGGTGGTACAAACGAGGCGACAAAGGGCATCCTATGATCATGCTTGAAGCCATTGTCTCATATGATTTGTGGTTGTGGCATGCTTATTTGGTCCACATGTTCGAACAACGACATCAACATCCTCAACAAATCAGATTTGTTCGACAAGTTGGTCGAAAACAGGGCTCCTCACGTTCCATTTACGGCTAACGAGCAACAACTTACAAAATCTTTTAAATGTCCTATGGATCCCAGGACTACAAAGTTCAAGCAATATTAAGATGGAAAAATAAAGGTGTAGAACGAGAATTCAAAGTATTTCGAGGTTGTTGGTCCATCATCCAACGTACAACATGCACGACCATACAAGATAAACATAATTAAACATATGATGTACACTTGTGTGATATGATCGTGCAGTAAGTCATATTGATGAAAAGTTGTTAGCTACTATTAGTCTCCTACCCATTTGTGAGATGAAAGAGTTTCGACACAATTACGGATGATGGACAAATTACGTGATAGAATGACGCACCGTCGACTTTACAATGTATTTGTTGTATTTTAAATTAGAGAAAATTACATTTTTGGTCCCTTAAGCTGGCAAGATTTTCAGTTATTGCCCTAAAGTGAATTAATTACAGAAAAAGCCCTAAAGTTAGTCAATTTTTTCACTTTTCACTCCATGACTAACAACCGTCTATTAGATCTGTTAAGTCAGGGGCAGATTCATCATTTCACCATGATCCCTTCTTCTTCTTCTTCCAAACTCAAACACAAACCCAGATTTTGAAAATCACGGCGGCCGGAAAACAAAATGTCAACTGAAAAACACACACACACTCAAAAACACACACAAATACACACTCGACACACACACATCTGAGATTGAAAACAAGGGTTTTTGGATTCAGAATTGCTTAGATCGGGATCGGTTTTGGCTAGATTTGGTTGGATTCGAAGTGCAATTGCTTTGTTTTGTCTTTCTTTTCGATTCAAACAAGTTTTTCCGGCGAGTCAAGTTTTTCCGGCGAAGTCTAGATCGGATTTATTTTGGCTAGGGTTCGTACGCGTGATTGATTTATGAGTCGATTGCAACATGTTTCGTGTTCTGATTCGAAGAAACAAGAGATAAATCTAGATTTTAATTTTTCCGGCGTGATTTTCAAATTTCCGGCCCCCATGATTTCAGTTGACATTTTGTTTTCAGCAAAACCTGATGAATCTGGGTTTGTCTTTGAGTGTGGAAGAATAAAAATAAGGGATCATGGTGAAATGACGAATCTGCCCCTCACTTAACTGACCTAATAGACGGCTGTTAGTCACGGAGTGAAAAGTGAAAAAATTGACCAACTTTAGGGTTTTTTCTGTAATTAATTCACTTAAGGGCAATAACTAATGATTGTGCACCAAACCGCATGTATGATGTAGACTCCGGCTAAGGGGTTTCGTCCGTGGAGAGATGGTTGAGGTTTAAAGGTTTGTTGGCGATTCCCCGAAGGTAGGGCAATGCCTCTTTACGCCAAGATATGTGATGAACAATCCACTCCTTGCATTTTCAACACCAGCAGGTAGAGACAGATCAAGATGATTTAGAATCTTGTCAAGAGCTTCAGGAGACAACAATTCTAGCAACTCTGAAGGGTTTAAATTCTTGATGAAATCTGTGTGATCACCTTCAGGAGCAGCAATTCTTTCAAACTTTCTTCTTTTCTTTTTGAGAGGCTCAGCTGACTCATCTTCATCATCCATATCAAATGCTTTTGGTCTTGGAAGTCCAGAGATGTCAATTTTGAACTTGATAATGTTTGAGAACTTTTTCTCAATGGCTTCCAAGACAGTATCCTGATGAATACTTCTAATACCAGTAATGATATTATGAAGTTCAACCCACTCAGTGTATCCCAAATCAAGCAATTTGTCAAGATCACATGTTTCATTGCTCTTCTCAAATCCAACTCATGTGATCCTGATGCATGGGATGGACTGTCCTCTTTTTCTTTTCATTTGACAGTCAGTGATCTGCTCTGGATATCTTCTGTAATGGATTCTTTCAGTTATCTTTCTCTTATCCAAAGCATCCCACTGACTTTGAACTTCTGAGCTAGGAACCTCATCTTTCTTCTTTTGTGGTGGAGTAGGCTTGACCACCACTTTCTTTTTATCCTTGCCCTCTTTCTTCTTTGACCCAACAACTGCAAGCTCTTCTTCATCTTCTTTATTTAACTATTCTTGAAGAATCTTGGCAATCTCTGGGTCAGATTCAGTCTTTTTCTCATTTTCTTTCCTCTTGTCTTCCTTCAGCATATTGTATGCCACCTCAACTGATACACCAAAAAATCCAGCATGTATCCTTGCAGTTTCCCAATCTTTCTCTTTGTCAGTGAGTACTTTTACACCACTTGAACCAGCTTCAGTAGGCCTTTTCTTCAACATAAATTAGTCCAGGGTAGTGTTGTCTTCACTAGAAGAGGATTCAGCTTTCTGTTCTTTGGGAGCTGGGTCAGCTTGAGATGACACAGCTTGTGTAGGGTCAGCTTGGGAAGACTTTCCCTTTTCAACAACTTTTTCCACAACAATATTTTCCACCCTTATTTCTCCAGCATCCTCTATTACCACATCAGTCTCCCCCTCAAATGTTTCACCCTTAACACCTGCCTCTTCATTCATCATTTCATCATTCTTTTCACCACCAGACTCAGACTCTGGCATTTTTTTCTCTTGTTCAGCTTCCTTCTCACCTTCCACCACTCTTTCACTTGAACCAAACACAACAAGTCTTCTATCACTGGCCTCCCCCTCAGCTCTAGCCTTCTGTTCTCTTTCTTTCAACTTCCTTATGTACTCGGCAACTTCTTTTTCAGCATATTGTCTTTCTTTTTCTTTTTCTTGTTCTTCTTGCTCAACCTCAGCCACACTCTTCTCCCCCTTTTTGTCATCATCAGGAGAAAACGAACTAACTGGGGTGGCAAAGACTCCACTGAGTTTATGTGCAAGTAATTCAATCTTGAAGTTATTGGACAACAGGCTCTGTGTAGATCAATATAGTCACTGTGGAGGTTTCCAATGTTCTTCTTTACACCTTTTGAGACTTCAACCAACTCCTTTTTGAATTCAGCTTGGGATTTGTTGGCAGTTTGAAGCTCTATAGTGACATCTCTTGTAAACTTGTTTGCATTTTTCTCAAACTGACCCAGAGTGCTCTTATTTCTTTCCTTCTCTTCATTGATGGCTTTTGTGAGACCATCAAGAGAATCTGTCAGATTGAGTTGATTTTGTTGCATCAAGTCAACTGCCTTCTTTACATTTTCTTCCAATGCAGTCTGATCTTGACACAGCTTTCCAACCTTCTTACCCGTTAATTCCTGATCCTTTTGGATCTTTTCCAAGCATTCAGTCAGCTTTGAGCTCTCAACCTTATAGGTTGAAGTGAACTCAGTGAGATGACCCACCACATCTGAAAATGAGATAGTAGCAGCTTGGGAAGGACTTGCAGTTGGTCTAAAGGCCACTGACTCTGGAAAGAGTAGCCTGCAATCCTTAATATTAAGGTCATTGGGCTCATATAGAAGGGGGTGGAGGCTAAGGGAATTTTGGTGAATTTTCTCATGAGAGTGAGTCTCATGAGCAGATCTGTCAGAAATGATGATGTGTTGATCAGCTTGAGAAGGATTGACTTGTAATTCAAGCTGAGGTTTAGTGGGAATATGTTGATCATGAGATTGATCAACTCCTCCACTGACATCTTCCATCTGAACATCCCTTGAGGATGGATGGGCAGGCACATCACCGAATGAAGAGTCACTTCTGGAGAGGGTGACTAGATTCTCATCAGCATCGTGAGGACCACTGATGGTTCTCATTGCTGCACATGGGGTTGTCATGACCTCCTTAAAGAAGGCCATGTAACCTACAGCATCCCTCTGTCCAAGGACCGATGCAGACACAGACCCTGCAGGTGTAATGTTAAGGGTAGAGGATTGCCCTTCAGCAGAGGTGTGTTGTTGCACCAAAGTATCCTGAGGGAGAATATTTGAGACCCGTACCCCTCCTTGTGACATAGAAGGGGCATTGGCAGCCTGTGCAGACTCAGAGTGTAAGAATAGAAGAGTATGATCAGCTTGGGGAGGAGAAGCAGTGTCACCAGTGTGTTCAATACTTCTCTCCTTCAGCTGGTCATTCTCATAAACGATGTGCAATGACTCTGACTCAGTTTAGATCTGGGTTGGATCCATTTTTGTCCCTTTAATGATATCATCACTCTGTTTAGAGAGTAATGATGGCAATAAAGGCTCAGACTCAGTATGACCTTGGGAGGAGGTCTTTGTTTCAATAACTTCACCCTGTTTGGAGGGTTGGGTAGCATCTGGTGATCCCTTTGTCTCGTCTACACTCTTTTGGGAGAGTGTAGATGGGCATGGTGAGTTCGGCTTATCAGCTTAGGTGGCAGAGTCAGCTTTGGAACGTTCCTCAGCTTCCAATGCACCTTGGGGGACTTTAAGTCTGATTTTATTGGTATTGTCAACCCCAGAAGCTGATACAGATCTTCTTTTAGATCTTTGTCTTTTGAAAACATTGAGAGGCTCTAAGTCCTCAACAATGGGTCTTTTAGAAGCGGATTTAGAAGGAATGGATGAGGGTGTGGCTAGGGTGGCTGATGATGTGGCCAACCCTTCACCCTCTTTTGAAGGAGAAGAAGGAAAAGATTTGGGAGAGATAGAGGGTTCAAAAGCATGTGTACCTGGGTCCCCCTGATTAGCAGATTAAGTGTCAGACTCAGATCGCGTCGAAGAAGGGACAACTTCCTCTTTAGCAGCTTCCTCTCTATTTCTCATCCTGTAATAATTTAGGAAGGTCTGCATTGTTGGGGTTAGACCATGTATAGTTTCCTTAGGACTATTGAAAATATTGTTATTTATGGCCTTAACTTCAACAGTTTGACCAGTTGCCTAACTGAAGTCATTATCCAATATTGCTTCAATAATTAGAGCAAGAATCCTACCATATGGTATGGTAAGACTCTTATTATGGACTCGGCCAACTAAGTCCTTAAAAATAACAGCAGCAAAATCTATTCTGGTCATAGTGACCAAAGCATGAAAAATTTGCAATTCTAAGGCATTGGGTTGGTCAAAACTGTCTGCCTTTACTTGTAAAGATTTTGAAAGTGTGCTTAAAAGATAATTCCAAATTCCACTTAAATGTTTCATTTTTACAACTGAAGCCAGTGGACCATTGTAACCAATATCTTGCAAAACACTTTTGGCTTCAGCATGTGACACCAAACTTTCATAAATATCATCAGGCATGTAAGACAGCTCAAACGTAGACCTAATCCTCTTAAGAGAAATATATACCTTTTTCTTACCATTGAGGATTGTGTCATAGATTGCAGTCTTCCCTTCCTTATTCTGTTCAACATAACAGCTTGCCCAAAGTTCACACAAGAGGTCCTTGAACGCTACAATAGATTGTTCAATCAGCATCTTGCCCAATGGATGGTTCCATAAGAAGGACACCACGTCATCATATCCCTTAGCCCAAGCAGGAGGATGAACATTGGCAGATACAAGACTTACAATCTTGATTTTCCCTGTATCAAGATCAGAAGGAACAACCACAACCTTATCTCCCACCACATAGGGTGAAAGCTTGTTTACGCTTACCGGAGCTGGGTATTGGATCTCAGATTCTGATGAAGAATCTGATTGAGAGTTAGTAGGAGAAGAAGGAAAAACAGATGATGATGCCATTGTAAAAAGTATGAATTTAGAAGAGGTAAAAGAATTAATAGAATAGTATACAGATTTGAGAGAATGAAAGAAATTGATTGATTAGAAAATGAGAGTGATTTGGGGATTTAGGTTAAAATTGAGTATATATACTTTATTATAATAAATATTATTCAAAAATAACCGTTTGAAAATTGGAGAGAGAAAGATTTGATTGGTAGATAAACAAGTAGTGGGGGTAATTTTTGCAGTAAAAAGTCGTTGCCTAGTCACCAAATAATTAGAAAATGGATAAATAAATAAACTGAATAAAATAAAGTAAATAATAAAACGCACTGAGATATTTAATAACAAAAATCACCACTAGGCTGGGTCAGACTCAGCTTACCCTCTTTTACTTAGAAAAACACCAAGTATAAGGAGGTAGTCTGGGTCAGACACAGCTTACTCTTAAAATTAGAATTAATTCTAAGGGGTCAGATTTGTTATTACTTATCTCACTGCCTTTTACATATTTAACATACCCAGCTTACTTATGAGATAGTTGAACCTTGATTCATCCAAAGGCTTTGTGAACAAGTCAGCTAACTGATTTTCTGTTGGAATGAAGTGGAGTTCACCATCTTCTTTCATCACATGATCTCGAATGAAATGATATCTTCTATCAATATGCTTGGTCCTTGAATGGAGCACATGATTGTTTGAAATTGCTATGGCACTAGTGTTATCACAAAAGATTGGAGTTTTGGAAGCAGTAACACCATAGTCTTGAAGCTGATATAGCAGTTAAGTAAAGTAATGAGCCTATCATACCCCTATAAGTTGTGGTATCACCAGATTTGCCATTTTTATCTTCACCCAGCTTGTCACCAGTTCCCATAGGAGTTTTCATAGGTGAGTAATCACTAAAACCAAATTTGTTTAAGAGATCTTTAACATATTTTCCTTGGTTTATGAAAATTCCATTTTTAGTCTGTTTAACTTGTAATCCCAGAAAATAGTTTAGTTCTCCCATCATGCTCATCTCATACTTTTTAGACATTAATTCAGAAAACTTTTTGCAAAGTCTTTCACTACTAGACCCAAATATGATGTCATCTACATAAATTTGAACAAGCAAAATATCACCATTATACTTTCTCACAAATAAAGTCTTGTCAACATTACCTCTTTTGAATTTTTTTGCTAAAAGAAATTTAGACAAAGTATCATACCATGCCCTTGGAGCTTGCTTCAAACCATAGAGGGCTTTGTAAAGCTTAAATACATGGTCAGGAAACTTTGAGCTTTCAAAACCTGGAGGTTGTTCAACATAGACTTCTTCTTCCAATTTCCCATTCAAAAATGCACTCTTCACATCCATTTGATAGACTTTGAAACCTTTGTGTGCAGAAAAGGCCAAGAACATTCTGATTGCCTCTAGTCTTGCCACAGGAGCAAAAGTCTCATCATAATCAATTCCATCCTCTTGTCTGTAACCAAGAGCTACCAATCTTGCTTTATTTCAGGTCACAACACCCCTTTCATCCATTTTGTTTCTGTAGACCCACTTGGTTCCAATCACAGTTTTGTGATGTGGTCTTGGAACATCTTGTATAGCGTACCCAAGATGGATCTTCCAGAGCTTCATCAATCTCGGTGGGTTCCATATTACTCACAAAATTAACAAACATGCAAAAATTGCCTGTTGCTTTTCTTCTTGTTTTAACACCAGAAAGAGGATCACCAATGATTTGATTGATTGGATGACACTTTGTCCATTTGGTTACATGAGTTGGAGGACTTGCAACTTGAACAATAGACTGATTCAGATTTGAAGGTTCAGCATGATCAGCTTGAGGAATGGGCTGATCAGCTTGGATTGGAGTAGGAGGATCTGAGTCAGTTTGAGTGTCATTTGATGGATTCTGAATGTTTTCTTCTGTAGGTGCTGGATCAGCTTGCACATTTTCAACGATTGGAGCACTTTCTTCTTCTTCAATAGGTTGCTCCCCCTAAGTTTGAGCATTAACACCTTCAACTGGAGGATTAGTTGGAGGCTCATTCTCAGGTGTAGCCAGTTCTTCAAAATCTATATCTTCATCTTCAGGAGGAGAACTAACTTGCCTTGAACAACCTTCATCAATACTTACATTGACATAGTTTTTGACGAGTTTTCAATTGTTTTAGTACTTTTGTTGTAAACTCTGTAAGCCTACATCATTGTTACATATCCAAGTAGGATACCTTCATCAGCTTTCTCATCAAACTTTCCAAGATGGTCTTTCTGATTTAGAATATAACAAGGACTTCCAAACATCCTTAGGAAACCAATTTCTGGTTTTCTCCCCCTAAGAAGTTCATATGAAGTCTTCTGGTGTCTTTTCACAATAAGGGATCTGTTCTGGGTAAAGCAAGCTGTGTGAATTGCTTCTGCCAAGAAATGAGACTTGACATTGTTTTGAGCCATCATGGATCTGGCAGCTTCAATAAGAGTTATGTTTCTTCTTTCTGCAACACCATTTTGTTGAGGAGTTCTGGCAGCTGAGTAAACTTGTGAAATTCCTTTTTCACTGCAGAATGAATTAAGAGTGATATTCTTAAATTCAGTACCATTATCACTTCTTAATTGCCTTACAGGCCTTTTGTAGAGAATTTCAGCTTGTTTGATAAAATGAATAATACTTTCAGCAGCTTCACTTTTGTGCTTGAGAAAGAAAACTCAGGTGTATCTTGAATATTCATCAACTATGACCAAAGTATACCTCATTCCAGTGAATGAAGGAGTACTTATTGGTCCAAAGAGATCCATATGAAGCAGATCCAAACAATTATTAATGGTTGAGCATGTTTTGCACTTGAAAGTAGCTTTATGTTGTTTCCCTTTTTCACAAGCACCACACAGCTTGTCCTTCTCATAGCTTATCACAGGAAGACCAGACACCAATTCTTTCTTACACAGCTTATTGATGTCTTTAAAATTCATATGAGATAACCTTTTATGCCACAACCAGTTCAGCTCATCTTGAGTCTTTGACATGAAACAGACTTCTCTTGTCACAGTTGGCTTCCTCATGTCTAAGGAATACAAAGACTCATCCCTTCTTGCTTCAAGAACAACATTACCTTCTAAATCAAGAACAATTCCCTTATCAGCTCGGAATCTCACTTCATAACCAGCATCACACAACTAACTCACACTGATCAGATTGTGCTTTAAACCTTTCACATACGAGACCCTTCTGAAAGTAAGGGGACCATTTGAAAGAATACCAAATCCTTCAGTCTTTCCTTGAGAATCATCTCCAAATGTAACATTAAGACCAGCGCGAATCCTAAAGCTACAGAGCAGGGACTTACATCCGGTCATATGCTTGGAACACCCACTGTCCAAGTGCCAGGTATTTTCATCATGATTGCCCTGCATTTTCAATAAGAGATTAGTTCTTTTTGGGAACCCATCCAAGGATGGGTTCACCAGAGCTGACCATTTGGTCTGACTCAGACTGGAAAACAGAACATAAACTTTTATCAGATTTGGACACCCATTGTTGCTTGATCTGACCTTTACCAGATTTAAAATTCTTTCTAGCAACATTTAGAGTTTCCTTTTTAGCAAAACCTTTACCTATTCCAGATTTCTTACATTCAGCTCTTAAATTTCCTTGATCAACAATTTTAAGATCAGATACATTTTTGAGAAAATTAGCATCAGTTGAAACCTCACCAATTCTAGACTCAACAAGTTTAGTAATCATTTTATCTGAGTCAGACTTGGTGTTATTTGAAATAGACACAGATTTAGTTTGTGACACTTTTCCTTGAGAACCAGACTTCTCATTCTTTGAAAGTTTTATCTTCTCTTTTGGAACACTATGATCTCTAACCTTTCTTTTATTTTTCTTTGAATTACCATTGTTTGTTTTAAACTTTGAATCTGGCACAGACTGGGAAATGGTCAGTTTAGATAAGTCAAGACTTTCCTCAGGTTTTAAAACAACAACCTTATCAGCTTCAGACACAGCTTCAGCAATGGTCTGACCAATGGTTTCAGAATCATTAAACCCAATACCAGATTTCTGAACCAATTTGATTGGTTTAGACTTTTTCCCTTTGGTCTGGACTTTAGGTGGTCAGGGAGGCTGGTAACAAGGCTCCATAGCACAGACTTCACTTATGGCTATGGCCCTATCATAGTCACCATCAAAGATAGCTTAGATCTGATGAGGGATTTGATCATTTTCTCACTTAGCAGTTCTTTTAGAACAAATACACCATGATTCAGTAATATGTTTAACTTTCAAAAACTTTTCTTCTACAGTTTTAGCTTCTTTGACAAGAATAGAATTTGATTGTTTTTGAGCTTTAACTTCAGACTCCAGTTTTTCAATGGTGTGATTCTTAGAACTGACCTCAAGTTTCAAAACAGAAATTTCCTTTTTAAGTTCTTGATTAAAGTGTTTTTGTAAAAGAACCTCATCACCCAATCTATTCAATCTAGACAGTTTCTCCATATCAGACAGATTAGAAAAGGAAATTACCTCAGGTGAAGCACTCTGACTGGTAGATGCCTGGTGAGCTGATTCAGATTGATGTTAAATTTTGACAAGATCTTCAGCAAACTTTTGAGTAACTTCTTTGGCCATGAAACACTTGGCATCTTCATAGACTTCATCATCTGATGAGGTGGCACTTTCAGCCCAGTCTTTGGCTACTAGACTCTTCTCACTTTTCTCAACCTTCTTACTCAGCTCGGCCACTTCTGCCTTCAAGGCTTTATATTTGGTTTTGAGCCTTGAGTATTTTTCAGTCCTTCCGCCTTTGGATGACCCAGCTTGTGAAGATTCTTTAGATTTGCAATTCCAGCCATGTGTCCAGTCTTGCCACATTTGTAACAGGTGACTTTGGACATATCAAATGGCTTTTTGGTCTTATCAGCTTGGCCAGATTTTCCTTTTCCTTTAAACCTACCAAAGGATCTCCTTCTGATCCTTTTCGCCAACATAGCTACTTCATTAGCTAGACCATCACCATCAGATTCATCACATTCAGATTCAGAACAAACAGAGTTAGTGTTAGAAATCACAGGAACAGCTTCATTAACACAAGGAATGATCTCGTTAGAAATTGAACTAGGATGTTCAGTCATGGATGCAACAAGTGCAGTAGCAGGATGGCTATAAGAATCACCCATAGCAATCAATTTCTCAGCTTCTGAACATTCTTGGTTATGAAGTAAACCAAAAAGTCCAGGAAGATCAAGATCTTGATAAACAGAACTAAGCTTGACAGAAGAAATGTAACTATTCCATTTAGGTGGTAATGAGTCAAGAAATTTACTCTTTAAAACATCATTTTTCTTAGTTATTCCAACAGCAGCTAAATCATTTACCAAAGCATTAAAGTAGGTATGAGTATCTGTTAAGGATTCATTTCTCAAAGAGAAAAATCTCTCATACTTCCTGGTTAAAGTGGTTATGGTGGATTCCATGGAAGTAGAGCAAGCCTCAAACATGACAGTCAAAGTACCCCACATTTTCTTAGCTGTAGAACACATTTTAATAGAATGGTAAATATCTTTGGGCATAGCTTGGACAATGAAATTTCTAGCCTTCACATCCAAGTTTTCCAATCTCCTATCCTCATCCCCCCAATCTGCCTTGTCCTTAACTATGGATTTGACAGTGGCAGGAATGGTTGGTTGACCATCTCTGACCACAGCATCAACTACAAGGGTCTGTGTAGGAACATAAGGACCATCCGCAAGGATGTCAGACATATTGTTATCGATGGATTCAAGGAACAAAGACATACGACCTTTCCACCCACTGAAATCATCTTTGTCAAACATGGGTGGTCTGGTTGAAGAACCATTATTAACATAGGATGACATAATGCTTTACTATTAAATAAAATAAGCAAGGATCTAGTCAAGTTAATTCTTAACCCCTGCTCTGATACCAATTGACACGTCCCAAGGTGTATCAATATACCAAAGTATATTGTACACAGAACTGTTGTAGAGGGGGTTGAATACAACTTAATTCGATCTTTACAACTTTTAAGAGAATTGTTTTAAGACTCAGCTCAAATATAAAGTAAGTAAAGAACAGGAATCAATAAAACAGTAAAGCAGTAAATAATAAGAGACATTCTTGCACACAGATTGTAATTTTCAAAGTAATCCTTTATTAAGAAATTATCTATACAAAGAATTACAGGGTTGTTACGGAAACAAGATACCCTACAGATATCTAAACAAGCCTCTTGATGAGCGTTCATTTTGTGATAAAAACCCCTATCGAAAGGCTTCATTTCAATGTCTAAATGAGTTAATATTCCGAAACTATCGATACTTAATGAATTCCATGTTTACGCAGGTTCACGGAAGATGCGAGTGAGGGTAAATGGCATCAAGTGACTCAAGATGAAGGCCTATGAAGTTACAAGACACAAGGAGGTGATTCGGGGGCCGAACGAAGCGAAATGAGAAGCAGCAGGAGCTGCCAGCACCGCTGGCCCAAGCCCAGCGCCGCTGGGAAGCCCAGTTCAGCAAACCGACTTAAATCACTATTTAAGCCGAAGCAGCCCTCAAAACCCTAAGGGAGAGCCGATTCAGCAGCCCTAGCCGCCTACATCAAACCCTAGGTCGACTTTGCAGATTCCAAGGAGGTTTTGGAGCTTCTAACACCTTTCGATCTTCATCCTCAACCTATATCTACTCTTTTATTTTACTTTCAGTTGGTAAACAATTTCTTTCATCTTTTCAGACTTTGTTATTCCTTTAATAATGGTAGGATAGTAGGCTGAATACTTGTTTGGATCGATGTGATCATGTAGACATTTATTTATTTTACTTTATTTGTTAGATCTGTTGGAGTGTGTTTTACTATTTATCGTAGATCCATGTTTTACTAGTTCTTCATATTATTATCGGTTCTATATCTGCATGTAATGAGTTAATTTTGATGATCGGTCTATAATCATACACTAGGATTAATACATAAGGATGGAAAACACTAGTCGGTCTTTAACTAGATGTAAAAGGTGATTCACTTATAACTGAGGGATCCGGAACCATAGTAATTAGGATGAATAGAACATGATGCTTAACAATATCAGACGCGATCCAGTGACATGGAAACGTGCACTGTGGTTACCGGAGGGAATTATTATCTGGTCATGGCTTAAGAGCTGGGTAACTTAAAGATGAATTAGTAACACAAACTTTAGGTCATTAATGCTTAAACAATGAATCTAACGAGAATTTGTTTATAGAGTAGTGTGAGTCTAGGACAGCACTAGTTACTTAGGCAAAGTGAATCTAACGAGAATCTGAGCCGTGATTAAGTTTCCAACAGTCTAGCAAGTAGGTAGAGTAATATCCGGTCGTATCATGAGATCTGAGATGCCAAACAAGTATTTTAATTTAATTACTGTTATTTGATTTTTCAAACTATTTTCAGACTAAGCCTCTCGCTGAATAAGCGGTTGCGGCTTCTATTTACTTTTCAGTATTTTAATTAGTTTAATAGGAAATCGTGACAACCCAACCGCTAGAATTACACATTTTACTAGATTAGGTAGTGCAAGCGTCCCTGCGAACGATCCTGTACTTATCACATACTATACTACATTTGATATGGTTCTCTGCCCATAATTGTGTGTTTAGTTTGAGGTAATTACTTGTACAAATTTTATAAATTTTAAATACAAACGAAAAAACCACATCAGATATTTTGGCGCCACTGCGGGGGACGCGGCGCATTATTAGTTTAGTAGTGTAATTGGATCCTTTCTTGTATTTCTACACGAGAAAGTTACTTTTCAGTTTTTAGGTTAAGTCATTTTAGGGTTTAGTAGTCAAATTAGGTTTAGGTCAAAATTAGGGTTTAGTAGTATTTTCATTTTCTTTAATTTTCAAAAATCCAAAAATATTTTATTTTATCGTTTTTAGTTATTAAGTTTAGATTGTTTGCATTTAGGCTAGTTTTATTTTGTTCTTGAAGTTACTAATCGTTTTCGTGTTTTGCGTTTGTTTTCGTTCTTGTTTTCTTTTTCTTTCTTTTTCGTTTAGTGTGTTTCAGCTAAGTTAGGTACAATTCATTTGAAAAGACTCGAGGAACCTGCCTTGAGAATGGAAGAAGACGTTAAGGAGGAGAAAAGCGAAAACGTAAGCTGTTCAGGAGGTCCCAGCGCCGCTGGGAGTATCCCAGCACCACTGGGAGATACTGTTCGATCATCAGAATTCTCATTTCACACTTCGACAACTTGTGGGCCATTCGACAACAGTCGGGAAGGTGTACTGAGACATAATGTGGAATGTATTGAGCAGCTGTGGTTTGAAAGTTGGGAAAATGCATGGCTTCGTATGAAGGAAACCGTCAACTTGCTCAAGGATGAAGACTTGAAGCCCGCGGAATATGTGCCTTGGTTTTATCACGGATTACGAGATGATGAAAGGGCGAGACTATGCTATGAAGCCGCAAACAATTTATTCTTGAATAAGTCAAAAGAGGCTTTTGAGTTTCTCAAAAGAAAGGTGCATCAAGAAGAACACGAGCACAAGGAAAAGCATCATTTTATAAGTGAGCTCAAATCGGAAGGAGTGTTCGAAGGAAGCGCGGAAAGCATCTTGGGAGAGAACCCGGATTAGAAGAAGTATGATTGGAGGTATGCCGAGCAGAGAATGGCCAAGAAAGAACCGAAAAACGAAGAAGAAGAAGAAGAAGAAGAAGAAGAAGAAGAAGAAGAAGAAGAAGAAGAAGAAGAAGAAGAAGAAGAAGAAGACGAATCGGGAACCATCTGGAACCACCAGCGCCGCTGGGGATACAGTCTAGCGCCGCTGGGAGCTCCTGGATGTTTCGAACAGCATCCTTTCGCGCAGGATTTCAAGAATTCGGACCAGTTTCGCATACCTATCGGATTTAGGAGATGGTTTGATAGAGACCTACAAGCCGCACAAGAGTATGAGGTGAAATGCATCAAAGTCAAAGAAGAAGAAAAGAGCAACAAAGGTGATTATATGGAAGAAGAGCTACACTTTGACTTCGAGACCACTGACCCGGTCTTGGACATGCAAAACTTTAAGCAAGACGAATATGAAGAGGTGGACGAGTCATGGGAGCGTATGAAACAGATCATGAGGAGAGTGAAGAAGAAAACGTATTGTCACGATTTGGAGCTCACGGATTTCTTCTATTATGGAATGGAGGACTATGCTCGACGAGCCATCGATAAGGCCGCTTATGGATGTTTCCATACCCAACCAGCTGAGTTTAGAATGAAGATCTTGAATGATGGGTTCTATGAAGCCGAGTTTGAAGAATCCGGAGAAGAAAACTAAGATGAAAACAAAGAATAGAAAAAGACACAAATTTTGGCCAAAGAAGTAAAAAGGGGAGAAGAGGTACCCTATTTTGTAAGGATGCATCATCAGCTTGAATTAAATAAAATGCTAAGAAAATTCAAGCAAGAGAATGGAGAGTCGGTAAAGGTAGCATGGAAGAGAATAAAGACCCTCCATGAACATTGTCTAATTTACGAAATTGACCGCACTACCTTATTAAAGAAGTTTTCTGACGAATTGAGAAGTGAAAGCGCGAATATGATCAAAAGAATCTTAGGAAAGGGGCTTATGGAAGCTGGAGTTTACATCGCTTATGAATTCCTTGAAAACGAAGTGTATGGAAGTATAGAGGAGAAAATGGAAAAGGACAAAAGAGACAAAAAGGCACGAAGGGAAGAATACTTGGAACAGCTAAGGGAGTTTCACATTGATCAAAGACGAAGAGAGAAAGCTGCCCGAGAGAAGGAAGAAGCCGAATCATGCAAAATCTGAAAGTCGGATACTGCCACGGAGCCACCAGCGCCGCTGGCAACCCCTGCAGTCCCGAATTCTGAGAAATTAAATCCGTTACCACGATCCAGCCCTAGTTCAAACACCCATCGACGTGGAAATGGTTGAAGCAACTGAAGCACGAAGGAACTCAGAAAACTTGGAGGAGAGAAAAGGACCGAACGTCAAAGAAGCCATAAGTCACTTCAATTCCTCATTTTTTTCTTCTCGTATTCTCTCTTTGTGCCCCCATTCTCCCCCCTCTTTCTTTCTCTCATTTTCCCCCACTTCACTCTTCTTTTTACTTTCTCTATGTTGCGAACGAATAAGCAATAAGTCAATTCGAATGTTACCCAACGGGAACCGGCCCCCGGCCGACCCCGTATTCTTCCTCAACCTAGTTCCTAGGCCGAGTCCGGCTGAAGACTCGTTAAACTTAGCGCTTCTTGGGAGGCAACCCAAGCCGTACTTTTATTTTCATTTTTATTTTTATTTTTATTTTTTTTTATTTTTAGGAATATGTGACTAATTGCAATTAAGTGAATTGTTTTGAATTTTATCATTTGTGACCTATTTTATATGAGTTATATCTTTAGAATCACAGATGCAAGCTTTCAATGGATGAAGAAATAAGTAACTATATGCAATCGTATTTCGTTTTTATTTTTATTTTATGTTTTAGCTTGTTATTTCCATTTTGATATTTTGATTGAAGTGTGCAGGAGTATTTAGCTTTGTATTCTGAAGAAAACCATGCACTTGGTCAAAAGCTAAGTGTCGGGGAATGGAGGAATCAATTCGTGAAGGAAAATCAGACGTCGAAGCAAGTACAGGACTCGCAAGCACCGATAGAAGATCTCCAGCGCCACTGGGAAAGCATATGGGCTTCCCAGCGCCGCTCCCATCAGTCCAGCGCCGCTCCCAGTTACAGCCCGCACACCAGATCGTGAAAAATCCAAAAAAAATCAGAAAAACCCAAAAATCCAAAAAAATCAAAAAATCAGAAAATACCAAAAAGAAAAGGAGATGGAGAAGCATCAATGGATCGCCATCAAACGGAGCTGACTCAAGTCTTTGAAGTTTAACAACGTTCAAGTCGTTCCACACATGCCATCTTCAACAACAATTCATGCAATTTAAGCCCGGGAAATTTCGTTAATCCTTTATCTTATAGTGTTTTTCCTATTACCCTTTTTATTATGTCATGTTTAGTACAATGAGGACGTTGTACAATTTAAGTGTGGGGGGATGGAATAGGAAAAACCCGTGGTTTAATTGTTTGAATAATCATAAGTTTTCTACTACTTAATTCATGCAAAATTAAAATTTTTCTTGTGTTTGAAAAACATTTTGAGAATATAAGCTTTGCAAGTAGACAAAAGATGACGATAACTAAGCAATATTAGCTTTGGTAGATGAACGGTTAGTTAGGACTGTTAGTTTAACTATAGATTTGTGGCTGTTCATTTTTCCAAATGGATTAGAGCTTAGACTGAAACTGTATGCAATTATGTTTGCCATAGCACACTTAACCGAACTTTAATATGCCTAGCGATTAGAGCTATCTAGTTATTAGTATAGGTGTATTAATTGGACTTAATTATACGTACTTGTGTAGGAACTAGTTTAGACGTATGGTTCGCCTTAATTCTTACACTATTGATTGTAAACTAGTTGCATGCGGAGTAATTATATGAGTCATCTGGGGTCTCTGATAATGTCTGTTGCATGAATAATGTAGTAATCTTAAGAAAGGCAATCAGTAGATTAATTAAAAGAGTTCAAAGAACTAATAACGAGTAAAATCTATACGCATCAAGTTATGTCGCTTTGCGCGTGGGGAACCACCGACCTGTCACCGCTGTCTTGATGTAAGGTATAAACTCTAACCATTAGTTGAGTTATGTCGCTCTGCGCGTGGGGAACCACCGACTTGTCACCGCTGTCTCAACTATTAAAGATGATAATATCATATAACTGCTTTAGTGTTTAGCTAGTGAGCATGACTGTAGTGTGAGAGTATGTCTAAGTAGTGACTCACAAGTACACAAACGATGAAATATAAATGCCTTGCTAGTAGCTAGTAGATCTGATTGCTATACAAACTTTAATTAAGTGCTTAACTAGTCAGCAGAAGGAATGTAGTAAGATTGAGTTGTAGGACATGTGGAATTATAGAACGGTTTTAGAGGTATTAACACGAATATAAGGTTGACTTTTAGTTTTGATTGACTGATTATATTTACCTCTAGCTATAGCTTACTGATTTTGTCTAAAGCTTTCTCAAATGATTTTGCATGACTAATCTTTCAAATGTTTTAAATGAAGGTAGAATAACTTGAACACTTAAGTTGTCCGCTCATCATTGGTTTATTTTCTTGGACTATTTGCTTGAGGACAAGCAAAGACTTAAGTGTGGGGGTATATGATGAGCGTTCATTTTGTGATAAAAACCCCTATCGAAAGGCTTCATTTCAATGTCTAAATGAGTTAATATTCTGGAACTATCGATACTTAATGAATTCCATGTTTACGCAGGTTCACGGAAGATACGAGTGAGGGTAAATGGCATCAAGTGACTCAAGATGAAGGCCTATGAAGTTACAAGACACAAGGAGGTGATTCGGGAGCCGAACGAAGCGAAACGGGAAGCAGCAGGAGCTGCCATCACCGTTGGCACCTTGCCAGCGCCGCTGGCCCATGCCCAGCGCCGCTGGAGCCCATCCAGCGCCGCTGGGAAGCCCAGTTCAGCAAACCGACTCAAATCACTATTTAAGCCGAAGCAGCCCTCAAAACCCTAAGGGAGAGCCGATTCAGCAGCCCTAGCCGCCCACATCAAACCCTAGGTCGACTTGGCCGTTTTGGAGCTTCTAACACCTTTCGATCTTCATCCTCAACCTAGATCTACTCTTTTATTTTACTCTCAGTTGGTAAACAATGTCTTTCATCTTTTCAGACTTTGTTATTCCTTTAATAATGGTAGGCTAGTAGGCTGAATACTTGTTTGGATCGTTGTGATCATGTAGACGTTTATTTATTTTACTTTATTTGTTAAATCTGTTGGAGTGTGTTTTACTGTTTATCGTAGATCCATGTTTTACTAGTTCTTCATATTATTATCGGTTCTATATCTGCATGTATTGATTTAATTCTGATGATCGGTCTATAATCATACACTAGGATTAATACATAAGGATGGAAAACACTAGTCGGTCTTTAACTAGATGTAAAAGGTGATTCACTTATAACTGAGGGATCCTGAACCATAGTAATTAGGATGAATAGAACATGATGCTTAACAATGTCAGACGCGATCCAGTGACATGGAAACGTGCACTGTGGTCACCGGAGGGAATTATTATCTGGTCACGGCTTAAGAGTCAGGTAACTTAAAGATGAATTAGTAACACAAACTTTAGGTCATTAATGCTTAAACAATGAATCTAACGAGAATTTGTTTATAGGGTAGTGTGAGTCTAGGGACAACACTAGTTACTTAGGCAAAATGAATCTAACGAGAATCTGAGCCGTGATTAAGTTTCCAACAGTCTAGCAAGTAGGTAGAGTAATATCCGGTCGTATCATGAGATCTGAGATGTCAAACAAGTATTTTAATTTAATTACTGTTATTTGTTTTTTCAAACTATTTTCAGACTAAGCCTCTCGCTGAATAAGCGGTTGCGGCTTCTATTTACTTTTTAGTTTTTAATTAGTTTAATAGGAAATCGTGACAACCCCAACCGCTAGAATTACACATTTTACTAGATTAGGTAGTGCAAGCGTCCCTGCGAACGATCCTGTACTTATCACTTACTATACTACATTTGATCGGGTTCTTTGCCCGTAGTTGTGTGTTTAGTTTGAGGTAATTACTTGTACAACTTTTATAAATTTTAAATACAAACGAAAAAACCACATCACCTCTGAAATGACAAATTACAATCAACAAGTTTCTACTCAAGAGAATCAGCCCAAGCTGATCTCAAACAGATTATGCTGTGTGTAAGAGCAAAGAAAACTTATCTGAAGAATGATTCTAAGGAATGCCACACATATGCAATTAAGGAATGGGGCTTTTATAGGCGAAGGCCCTTCTTCTCTTGGTGTCCAAATCAACCACGTATTCATCTTCTATTGGATGTCAGAGGAATATTTGATCGTGCCAATTTCATAGTACTTGTGGTCCCCAAGTACTGCCACTCATTCTTTTTCATCCAATAAGAGTATGGATACGCATATGTAAATCCAACCACCAACCTGGATCCTAGTATTCTTCCTAGTCACATCATTCGTCCTTATCTTCAATCCAGGTTGTTATCTTCACTTGATTGTCTGACACGGATTGGACCATTTGACAAAGCACCAATCTGCCTAAGTGTCTCCAAGCTGACTGCTAATCCCAAGCTGTCTTCCACTACCAACTTGGTCTTCTATCTTCAATCCTCCTCTTCGATTTGGATTGAATGCCATAATCAATGTTGTTGCAGCTTGAATAACACTTGCTTTCATAAGATATTACAATACAAAACATGAAGAATGATCTGGGCCAAAAACAGATCGTAAGCTGTGTCAGCTTAGTCTGACCCATATCTGATTACTAGAACCAAAAGATTTCTAAGTGTTTCACTATCATATTTGTCATCACCAAATTTACAATGAACATTAGGACTCAACAGTTTTTAAAACATTTTTTTCAAAAATATTGTTTACTTTCAAATTATAAGGTTAGTCTATTTTAAATTAGATCTTGAATATTTTTTTATGTATTATATAATAACTAAATAAAATTTTATATAACTAAAAATACATTTAAAACCCAACACATCCATATATTTTACATCAATATCATATATATAGATAATAGTTAAATTCAATGTTAAAAAGGAAAATCTTTATTAAAATTAAAAGTGGACAAAACATTTGTTTTTTGTGTGAAAAGTGTGAATCATTTGCGAAGATTGAGAGGTCTAGCATATATTTTTTAACCGAGTCCGTGCTAGAATACCCTCCTTGAATAAGATTCCGGTTTAAACCTTCAAAAAAGAAAAGTCAACCTTATCAAAATTCGAACTTGAGACCGGGAGAATACAACTCTCTAGTAAGCCACCTTAAGAAATATCCCCCGTCCCATTTTAAATGTTTTAGTTTGACTGGTCAAGTCTTTTTTCTTTCGACTTTGACCGTAAATATCTTTGTTTAATATTATATAGTAGTTTATGCAAATTATATCAATAAAAAGTACATATAAAACTCAATTTATTCATATAAATCTTATCAAGTATTATATAACAAAAAATATATATATTTACAGTCTAAGTTATTAAAAAGACTCTTAAAAAATAAAAATTTTTAAAATGAAACGAAGATAATGCATATCTATATCTATACTACTATATAAAGCAAATTACTCCTCCCCCATTTAAGTAATTAAGATTTTAAAATGACCATATTATCCATCTTCTTTATTCACTAAATTAAACATCTTCACATATATACATATAATATCTTTAATGTAATTACTTACAATATAGATCCTCCAACCCCTTAAATAACCATATTAACCTCTCTTACATCAATTAACTTACAATCACTGCCACGCCACTACCACCGTCACCGCCGCACATCGGTGTCACCACTGTCGCCGTCGTCGCTACCACCATCTCCGTTGCATCGCGCAGGCATTCGTCTAGTTATACATAATAATAAAACTAGAAGTACGGGACTATGTGACCAACATTTAAACCGCAATTAAGACCATATAAATAATACTTAGAGCAAACAAGAAACAAAAGTTTGAATGGGGCAGGATGGCAAGATGTGTTGCCATTCATGGGATTGACGCGTGTTTGATTCCGGGCTACGTTTATTTACATAAAATTCTATTAATTCATTTTTCCTAATTGTTTTACATTAGTTTTGAATACCAACATTTCAAATTTATCATTGTGATTGTTTCATAAGAGATTTATTTTTCTAATACAAATAGTTTTGTTTTTCAAGTTAGGTTTTACATCAACATTTATTTTCTATTTAATATCTTTCTAAATATAATAATTTGTATAATTTCAAATTTATCATTGTAATTGGTTATTTTTATTAGTGATTCAATGTTTTTAAATGACAATAAATCCATTTATGCGTAGATAAATGAGTTTCAAAAAGTTTTATTAATATGTTTTTATTAACATGAATTTTAAACCTATTTAGTTTTTCGTTTAGATCTTTTAAAATGTAATGTTTTGTAAATCTTTTAAAAGATCGTTTTGTAATGTGCTCATTTTATCTACGTTTTAATGTAAAATTCATTCAAAAGTTAATCGGGTCAAAATATTTTAGTTATGATATGTGTAATTTTATGATTTATAAAGTAGGTTTGTGTTCAATTGGTTAGACGGTTCAATCAACCTCAAAAGTACAAGTACGTATGCACGAAGATCTTAATATAAGAAATGTTAAGGAGGGTCGATATCAAATTTTATATATTATTGCATACAATAAACGAAATGTCTCTCGTGACAACGTCCGGGTCATATATACGAGTAAAACAGAAGAATGCCAAATGTACATGGACCCCACGCCACACAGGGTTGTTCATGACTTCTAGGCTGTTAGGACTCAATCAGTGAAAGTCGCATCTTCTCGAACTTCACATTCTTTATTACAACAATATATATACTCTTCACTTGTGCCTCACCAATCACTGCCTCGGATTCCATCCTTATTCTCCAATGCCACTAAAAATGACACAATCATATTTACTTCTCCTATCCATAATCCTCTTCACTTCCCTTACACTTTCCCTCTCCTCGACACCAAGCCCGTCTTTCCACAAAAAGCCCGACAACGAAACCGTCTACAAAGCCTCCAAACAACTTTGCATCGGGTGCACATGGGAATCTTTACAATTCTTGTTTGCCCAAAACATGGTTCGGGCAGCCAAGTGGGAAATCCCATTAGGTTGGGATTTCCAGCTCCAGAGATACGCCCAATGGTGGGCTGGGCAAAGGAAAGGAGATTGTGAGTTGATGCATTCCTTTCCCGAGGACGATTTTAAGTTAGGAGAAAATATATATTGGGGAAGTGGTTCATCATGGTCTCCTGTTGATGCCGTGAATACATGGGCCGGGGAAGAGAAATACTATAGGTATGGAAGTAATACTTGTGCGACCGGGCAACAATGTGGGCATTATACACAAATCGTGTGGAAGACCACGCGACGTGTTGGTTGTGCCAGAGTTGTTTGTGACACCGGTGATGTGTTTATGACTTGCAACTATGACCCCGTTGGAAATGTGATCGGCGAACGACCATATTGATTAACTGGTCACTGGTGTGATATAAGTAATTTTGTCAATTTAGACCGGATAAGTAAAAGATATCATCAGTGGCCTTTATGATGCGTTACATTCTAGTAGTAATGACTGCTCCAGACGAATGCTCCAGTGACCACTACTGAAGGTCCTCCAGATGAATGCTCAGTGACCACTACTGAAGGTCCTCCAGATGAATGCTCCATCGACCACTACTGAAGGTCCTCCAGATGACGTAGAGATGCTCCAGTGACCACTACTGAAGGTCCTCCAGATGACTGCTCCAGACGATGCTCCAGTGACCACTACTGAAGGTCCTCCAGATGACTGCTCCAGACGAATGCTCCAGTGACCACTACTGAAGGTCCTCCAGATGAATGCTCAGTGACCACTACTGAAGGTCCTCCAGATGAATGCTCCATCGACCACTACTGAAGGTCCTCCAGATGAATGCTCCAGTGACCACTACTGAAGGTCCTCCAGATGACTGCTCCAGAATGCTCCAGTGACCACTACTGAAGGTCCTCCAGATGACTGCTCCAGAGATGCTCCAGTGACCACTACTGAAGGTCCTCCAGATGACGCTCCAGAGAATGCTCCAGTGACCACTACTGAAGGTCCTCCAGATGACTGCTCGATGCTCCAGTGACCACTACTGAAGGTCCTCCAGATGACTGCTCCAGAGATGCTCCAGTGACCACTACTGAAGGTCCTCCAGATGACTGCTCCAGAGATGCTCCAGTGACCACTACTGAAGGTCCTCCAGATGACGCTCCAGAGAATGCTCCAGTGACCACTACTGAAGGTCCTCCAGATGACTGCTCAGAGATGCTCCAGTGACCACTACTGAAGGTCCTCCAGATGACTGCTCCAGAGATGCTCCAGTGACCACTACTGAAGGTCCTCCAGATGACTGCTCAGAGATGCTCCAGTGACCACTACTGAAGGTCCTCCAGATGACTGCTCCAGAGATGCTCCAGTGACCACTACTGAAGGTCCTCCAGATGACTGCTCAGACGATGCTCCAGTGACCACTACTGAAGGTCCTCCAGATGACGCTCCAGAGATGCTCCAGTGACCACTACTGAAGGTCCTCCAGATGACTGCTCAGAGATGCTCCAGTGACCACTACTGAAGGTCCTCCAGATGACTGCTCCAGAGATGCTCCAGTGACCACTACTGAAGGTCCTCCAGATGACTGCTCCAGACGATGCTCCAGTGACCACTACTGAAGGTCCTCCAGATGACGCTCAGACGATGCTCCAGTGACCACTACTGAAGGAGCTCCAGATGACTGCTCCAGACGAATGCTCCAGTGACCACTACTGAAGGTCCTCCAGATGAATGCTCCAGTGACCACTACTGAAGGTCCTCCAGATGACTGCTCCAGAGATGCTCCAGTGACCACTACTGAAGGTCCTCCAGATGACTGCTCCAGAGATGCTCCAGTGACCACTACTGAAGGTCCTCCAGATGACTGCTCAGACGAATGCTCCAGTGACCACTACTGAAGGAGCTCCAGATGACTGCTCCAGACGAATGCTCCAGTGACCACTACTGAAGGTCCTCCAGATGAATGCTCAGTGACCACTACTGAAGGTCCTCCAGATGAATGCTCCATCGACCACTACTGAAGGTCCTCCAGATGACTGTAGACGATGCTCCAGTGACCACTACTGAAGGTCCTCCAGATGACTGCTCCAGAGATGCTCCAGTGACCACTACTGAAGGTCCTCCAGATGACTGCTCAGACGATGCTCCAGTGACCACTACTGAAGGTCCTCCAGATGACTGCTCCAGAGATGCTCCAGTGACCACTACTGAAGGTCCTCCAGATGACTGCTCAGACGATGCTCCAGTGACCACTACTGAAGGTCCTCCAGATGACTGCTCCAGAGATGCTCCAGTGACCACTACTGAAGGTCCTCCAGATGACTGCTCAGACGATGCTCCAGTGACCACTACTGAAGGTCCTCCAGATGACGCTCAGAGATGCTCCAGTGACCACTACTGAAGGAGCTCCAGATGACTGCTCCAGACGAATGCTCCAGTGACCACTACTGAAGGTCCTCCAGATGAATGCTCCAGTGACCACTACTGAAGGTCCTCCAGATGACTGCTCCAGACGATGCTCCAGTGACCACTACTGAAGGTCCTCCAGATGACTGAGAGATGCTCCAGTGACCACTACTGAAGGTCCTCCAGATGACTGCTCCAGACGATGCTCCAGTGACCACTACTGAAGGTCCTCCAGATGACGCTCGAGATGCTCCAGTGACCACTACTGAAGGAGCTCCAGATGACTGCTCCAGACGAATGCTCCAGTGACCACTACTGAAGGTCCTCCAGATGAATGCTCAGTGACCACTACTGAAGGTCCTCCAGATGAATGCTCCATCGACCACTACTGAAGGTCCTCCAGATGACTGTAGAGATGCTCCAGTGACCACTACTGAAGGTCCTCCAGATGACTGCTCCAGAGATGCTCCAGTGACCACTACTGAAGGTCCTCCAGATGACTGTAGAGATGCTCCAGTGACCACTACTGAAGGTCCTCCAGATGACTGTCGATGCTCCAGTGACCACTACTGAAGGTCCTCCAGATGACGTGATGCTCCAGTGACCACTACTGAAGGTCCTCCAGATGAATGCTCCAGTGACCACTACTGAAGGTCCTCCAGATGACGTGCTCCAGTTTTTGTCTCCAGTAGCGGTCCAGATTTATGTTTCCAGTTGCCAATTAATAAAGTCCCCACTGACGTCGTTTGTGGGCCCAATAATAAAGAAGAATGACAGCCGTTAAGGAAGGCGCGTGTGACAAGACGTTTCTAACAATGTTATGGGACCACTTGCAGGGGAATATTTCTAGAAGCTCACGTGTCCATATTTTATTGGTCCAAGTTAATTGGTGGTTGCACATGACAGCTTTTATGTATTATTTTATTATTTCATCGTTAATTCCTAGGTAGAGCATATGGCTATAAATAGAGGTTTATCTCTCATTTGTAAAGTTAGTTGATGTTGAATGAAAATTAATAGAGCAGCCTCTATTTCTTACAAATCTTCTTTTACCTTTATAGATCTTTGATCTTGGTGGTTAGAAGTGACCCCTTTATCAATATTTGTGGTGACTTGTTCTTTATCAAATATTGTGGTGAGGTCTTTTAAATCTTCGGTTTCCTTTATCTATAATCGTGGTGGCTAGACCTTTATCGATTGTAGTGGTGGGGCGGGGTGTTTCCTTTATCCTTGATTCCGGTGGCTTAGCCTTTACGAGTCTTGGTGGTGGATTCTTTTATCTATCATTTTACTTTATTGTCTCGTTTAGTTGTTTATTTCATATAAAATCCAGAAAATACCAAAAATAGTCTTCCGCTGTATTTGTCGCGTGATTTACGCATCAAAAGCATATCTAATTTTCATTTTCAAAATTGAACTTAAAATTTCAATATTGATTTTAAGTTTCAACAATTCTAATGCATGATGTACCATACATCATAGCCACATTACATAAATAACTTCCACTACTTAAATAACTTCCACTACTCACCGGCACCACCGCCACCACCACCAATCTCCGCCGCCATCGCCGCTCGCCACCACCACCCGTCACCGCCACCACCACCGCCATTACATCACCACCACCGCCGCAACGCACGGTACCTTTCTCTCGTCAGGCAAAAAGTCAAAAACCTCTGTTGATCATTTCTTTAAGAAATATCTCTGCTTTTTCACATTCGATTCTCTTCAAGAACCCTCGTACAATAACATTATGTCATTATATGTGAAACTATCTGGCAAAAAGCCGTTTGCTTCCATCTTTCTAAACAAATCTTTAGCTTTATGAAATAACCCTTCTTGGCAAAGCACATGTATCAAGATCGTATATGTCTTCTTATCCGGCTTCAATCCTTTTCTCAGGAGTTCATCAAAAAGGTCTTTTGCCAAGTTAGGCTTCCCACATTTGCCAAAACCATCATTCAAAATAGTATATAGAACTGAATCTTTCATTAATTCCTTGTTTTCAGGCATACGGAAAAGAACACCAGCATCCAAAACATAGAAATTTTGGCACATTCTATGCAATAGGATCCTATAAGTAACTCTATTTTGAGTCGGACCCTTGGTTTGCATCTCATGAAGAGTTCTCTAACGACCGTGGGATCCCCATATTCACAAAACCCTTGTATCAGACTATTATAAGCAACAACATTTGGATTCAAACCCTAATCTTCGATTTCTTGACAATGAATCATTGCCTCATCGATTTTCTTCTTCTTGCAGTATCCCTTTATCAGGCTGTTACAGGTAATTACGTTGGGCAAAAGACCCTTCTCCACCATTCGATCAAGCACTTTTTTTGCTTCACCACGACAACAATATCCGACAAGTAGTACCATTATAAGTGATTACATCAGATGTAGACCTCTGCATCTTTTACGGGTCCTTTCTTGCAATACGGAATTACTAGAGTTGTAAAGTTATGAACCCGTGGAAGAACTCCACTCTCCTCCATTTCAATCAACATTCTAGCAGCCTCTGTCGCTCGACTAAAGTTGCATAGACGATAAATTAAAGAGTTGCAAGTCATAACATCAGCAGACACTCCTTTTTCAGTAATATTGGTAAAAAGGCGTAATGCATCATCAACCATGTTGTCTTTGCAGTCTTGCAGAGTCTATCGATGACTGCATTGTACTGTTCTACCCAATACCCATGGTTTACAAGACGAGCCTTTTTCCATGAACCTGGGAGCAAAATTCTAAAACTAGCTTGTTACAACAAAAATAAAAATAGTAATGATGCATAGCCTTAAAATTCATAAGCCCGATATGTATTAATTTTTTGCTTCTTTTTTTGTAAGGCACCCGATATGTTTAAATAACGCAAATTTAACGCATGAATTTCATTGATTCTTTTTTTTCGTATTCACCTTCAAATTTGTCATATGTCATGATTTTTTTCCTTCACATTTTTAGATTTATAAGTTATAGCCACATCTTTTCGTTTTTAAATCAGATATATCCCTCAATGAAAATTAAAATGAAAATATTTTATTCGGTTTTATAGCGACATGAAGAGATGAATCGACGTTATCACGGTTCTTTTTTTTAGTCAATTAGATGTGATGGATCTTGTTTATATGTTTGACACCCTAGATAAAAACCAACGTGACGATGTGTCATACCACGCACTACCGTATCAAACTATTGCAGACAACAATCATACTAAAAACTAGATATCACATTATTTCATGTGATACCGGTAACAAAAAAAATTGTCGAACTATTGCGGACAACTCAGCCACCATCTCGTGGTCATAGTGCTCCACTTTAGCGGCGGATCTGGTGTGAGAACACAATTGGGTTGCTAATGTTAATCTCATCACTTGCTCGTCATTTTTAGCACATTAGCGTCATGTGATCACTTTTAAACTGACACATTTTTGACAACAATATCTTATCACTTTCTCATCACTTTAGTTTTTTCTATTTTTTGAACAGTCCAATCTTCCCGGGGATACATTATGCCCGTCTCTCACTTGTCGGTCAACCAACACACACAACAGACGAGACGTTGTCAGCAACATAGTTTCTTTTAGGTTTCTAGCCGTTGTCAACGGACAAAATTTCAAAAATGGAAAAAGTGAAGGAAGAAACGGTCGGCCCATTTAATCCACTTAAACCCCAACCGCTCAGTCGGGATAGTATTCCCGGCGATTAGCCGGCGGCTCGCGCGTGGGCGGCAGGGCTAATCGCCCCACTCCCCTTAGCCTAAGCGACAACCAATCACCAATGAACCAACGAGACCATTCAAACGAGCCTTAGCTTAACCATTAGAAAGGCTCTTGGGGTCTTGGTTTGGTGCAACCATATCTTGAAAAAAACAACCACCACCACAACATAGTGACATACCCATCTCTCATGACTCACCCCTTCGAAACTTGAAACAATTCTTGCCTGCAAAACACAAACACAACCTGTCAAGTGGGAATCATCATCAGCATAGTGGGTCCCATTGCTGCTAATCAAATCTTTTCTTAACTCCCACTTTCATCATCTTTTCTTCCTTCATTATAATTATAATTTGACAACTCATAAATAATAACGATATTAAGGAAGGTATATATGTTTGGCGTATCATCTACAAAACCACCCCAAATTGTTTTCCCCTTTATTAATTTCAACAACAATAACAATAATAGTATTAATAAAGGGTTTGGATTTAATTCAGGAATGGATTTAATTCCAAAACTTAATAAATGGTTTTTTCTTAGCCAACAACAAAATAATAATAATAATAATAATAAAGTAATTGATTCAGATATTATTGTTAATAGTAATGGTTTTGATGCTGTATCAGCTGCTAATAAAACTCAGGCTGATCATCTTGTTATTATGGTTAATGGCATCAGGCATACTACTTTATATATATATATATATATATGTGTGTGTGTGTGTGTGTGTGTGTGTGTGTCTGTGTTATTATTGTTATCTGACTGATTTAGATTAAGAGGGTGTTCCGATTATAGCTTATTTTCGGCTTTTTTAAAATTTTAAATGACCACATTGCTTTTGGGCTATGAATTTCAGTTTGTTGGTTTAGATAAGCAATAAAGTCAACTTGATAAGCAGAAAGCAATGTGCTTTTTTGAAATGTTGATAACCCCGTAAAATAAGCTAATGCGAACAACCGGTAAGATTTGGATGCTTCTAATAGATTACTTTAATTCGTATTATAGTTAGTTAGTTGTGGTTTGTGTGCAGTGCTACAGATTGGGAATATGCTGCTAAGCAATTTGTCAATAAGCTCCCTGATAAAGTTGTCGTTCACTGTGAGTTCCGCCCCAAGTTTGCTTCCATCTGTTGCATTTCTGCCTTTGTGAATTTCGTATGACAATAACTGCAATGTACCTTTTTCCTTTAACAAATAAGTAAACGATGACCAATCCATCATTAGATGGAGTGGTACCCGTTACCAATGCAGCTTCGGCCCACATGTGAAATTGAGAGACGCGGGTTCAATCCTTGGGGATGCCCAAATCATGTGGGTATTAAGTGAAGGTATTTTACCGGCATCATATCCCTTACGGGGTGGGATGATGGGGATCCAATGTCGTTCCTGGGACAGGGTGCCCTCCTTTACCCTTTTTTTAATAAGTAAATGATGAATATGCATTTCCGGTAGTTTTAGTTTATAATGGATGTTGTTAATTTCTTTCTGTTAGTTGGTGTAAACCCGGTAACAATGTTTAGTTTATAATGGATGTTGTTAATTTCTTTCTGTTATTTATTTGTAGGTATTTTTTTTTCTTATTTTTCGTTTCTATACCTTGAGCAGGCAGTGAGTCCAATTCAGCAACCTTAACTTTTGATGGGGTTGACCGTATGGGTGAAAGGTTGGCCGAAGAGGTAATCTTGTTTCTTTCTTTTATTATCAGCTTTTTTCCCAACCGGCTGGTAATTTTAATAAATAAATAAGTAAATCATAACATCTGGCAAGGTGCTAGCTGTTGATACGAGTTAGCATTACAGGTACAATTGTAGGACCTCCACTATGGAGACACCATCTACAAAAGTATAAGCACCCTAATAGAAGTAGAAAATTCACATGAATTTTGACTCGGGGTTAAAAAGCCATCCATCCCAATTGAATTGTCTGTATTCAATTTCACACCTATTCGACACCCAAAGAAATGAAAGAGATTTCTACTTATGGATCTGGTTCAAAACCAAGTGCATGTGGGAGAACTATTGATTGTTTCTTGCCTTCTATGTCACCCACTGTACTAGCTCGAAATCTGCATCCAAGGCCTAGTTTTGATACAAATTTGCTGCTTTTGAAGCTGCCATAAATTTCAAGCTTGCAATGTCTTGAATCTCCACTATCCCATCTCCACCATGCCATAACTTCTGCCTATGACTCCTAGATTCAACTTGATCCAAACTTTCTAAACATCCCAATAAATCTAGTTCAACTTCTTTTGCTACAAAAATTAATTTCGGTGCAAAGAGGATTCAAAAACAATCTCCATAAAAGTATACTTGACTTCTTTGTGGGATCAATCTATTTAACTGTGGAACATATTCAAACATGTCAAAATCTGTGGTTTTGGGTATGTTTGGCACAAAAGCTTCGAGCTAGGGTTGTGGTTAGGGGCTAGGAGGTGGGCTTCTAGTTCAACCCTTCTTACACAAGTTTTATTTTAAAGACCTTCCGGGGCTTTTCGGAGCTTTTTGGGGCTGGGGCTTTTGATCTCAAATGCATATCCAAACAGGGCTACCATTTTAAAAGGGACTATTTTTAAAAGCTTGGGGCTTTTAAGCTCCTAAAAGCCCCCAAAAACCCCTTGCCAAACAGATAATTTATACTGCGTTTTATCTTGCTTCGTTTTAAATAAATTCTCTTTATAACACAAGTTATTTGGTGTATGGTTCAGGTGGTGGCAGTTACTAAACGTTGGCCTGAGGTGTCCAAGATCTCATTTGTAGCACATTCATTGGGTGGCCTAGTTGCACGATATGCTATTGGGAAACTGTATGAAAACTCTTCTAGTGAAGCTAAAATTGCTGGTTTGCAACCAGTTAATTTCATAACAGTTGCAACTCCACATCTTGGTTCTAGAGGACCTGGGCAGGCAAGCTTAAGTTATGGAGTTAGATTAAAAGTTTTCTACATTGATTTCCTTTTGTGTATATCTCAACTGGTTGTCTTGGGTTCCGCAGCTTCCGTTACTTTGTGGTCTTTCTTTTCTTGAAAGAAGTGCATTACAAACTGCACATTGGGTAGCAGGGAGGTCAGGGAAGCATCTTTTTCTGACTGACAATGATGACGGGGAACTTCCGCTACTAATTCGAATGGTTAACGACTCCAAGGACATTAAATTCATGTTAGTGAGATGTCTTTTTCTGTATTTCTCTCTTATTTGCTTGTGTGTTATCTACCTTTTCACTGCTCTGATAATTATCATGTCTGCACATTTTGCTGCAGCTCTGCTTTAGGATCTTTCAAGCGTCGAGTTGCATACGCTAATGCAAACTATGATCGTATCTTTTTTTTAGTTTTTGTCCTGAGCATCATGTCATTTTCAATTGCTAAAGTAGGTTTATATTATTGGGATATTGCATAATAAGGTAACCAACTTTTGTCAAATTTCCAGTTTAAGTAATCATTTTTTCTCTGCATAAAAAAATCAAGTTTCAAAAAGTTTAATTTAAGGTCAAGTTAACTGTTAAAATAGTAGAAGTTACTACACGTCAGCTGCCATCTCGTCATTACGAGCGACTTCACGGATAAATCGGAATTGTTTGAAAATTTGAGGTTTTGTATCAAGTAATTTGAAGGTTGATGTGTTTTTCTCTTGTCAAAAGTTGAATGTGTTTTTGCAATTTGCCCCTTTTTTTGTTGTCAATTTTGCACCTCTGTTTGACCTTGACTAACTGTCAAGACATGGTTGGATGGGAAACATCTTCTATTCGCCGTCAACATGAACTTCCAGATGTCGGTTTGCTCTCTTTCTGATTATTTTTACTTAACTTAATATATTGTATCTATTATGAATTTGATTACCTTGCATAACCATTTCCCTTTTGTTTCTCTTTTTCTAGTCAAATCTCCTTTCAGAGGATAAGAAGTATCCACATATCGTCTATGTCCAGCAAGATCAACCAGTAGCTGCTGAAGTAGTTCAAAATGAGACGCCTTCTACAATTTCACCAGAGGAATTTGATGGTATGTAGAAAATAACACACGTCCGGAAAACAATATTTTATAATACATGAGATTCATGTTGGTTAAAATTTATTGTACGTTATTCTGGTTCTGATGGGTATTTTGTTCTTTCATCATCTTCGTATCTACTACTAATTTGATTGTGTTGTATATTCAGAGGCAATGATTAGAGGTCTTACTCAAAAACCTTGGGAACGTGTGGATGTTAGCTTCCAAAAAAGTACACAACGATATATTGCACATAGTACCATTCAGGCAAGTTTTATACTATAAAATAGAAAATGGATCAAAGGGTTATTAGAAAATGGGTACTAATTGCGTTCTACTCTGTTGTAAAACCAGGTGAAGAGCTATTGGCTAAATTCTGATGGCGCAGATGTGGTTCTCCATATGATAGATAACTTTAGTCTATAGCATCCTGCAAAAGGTATCCTCTAGTTGGGGAGTCTTTAATTTTTTGTTTCGGAAATGCTCTTCAATTGTACATTGATCTGGTTGTTTAAATTATGTCATCCTTGGAGTCGGGGATGGCCACAAATTGTTCATCTCTCACAACGTAAATTTTTTTTGTTTATAAACTGGGTATTTATGCTGCTCGGAAACTCTTGTATTCAGTCCTCGTAAAGATTAATTGAAAGGTTTTTTGTTGTTTTATCAAGCTTCTAAATTATTTGTTGAAGATTTCTAATAGCGATGTTCATAAGAATATGATCAAAAGTCACCAAGATGAAGATAATCGAATTCTTTGACATGTTGCCAATAGTTTGTAACGTCAGTATATGTTTCTTGATGCATTCTATGAGAATAACATTTCGGAAGAACATGTTCGTTTCTTCGTAATATTACTGTATAAGAATTGTCTACATGTCTTCTGATTCTGGGTCATTAACGTCTTTGTGTTCCATTATCTTATATTTTTATGTTTTCTCTGCAAGAGTTTCCAGCATTCCTTTTCTCATCCATTCTATCATCATTTCACAATTATCTTCGGTATATAAGTAGCAAAATGGTTGGATCAAACACGTTGGGTAACGGATCAGTTGTAAGTGCATGTCAAAACCAATTGTAGCCATGTAGGGCTGTGCTGTGACCAACCAAATGGTAACCTGAGAGATTTTTTGTGCTGGAGATTAAAATTGGTGACATGTCAATAGCAGTTAATTTGCCGATTGAGGCTGCGATGATGATTTTTCATGAATTTATAACTTCGAACACTATATTCTTTCTTAACAATCAAAGAAAGTATGTCCTGCATCAAGCAGCTTGGTGGTGTACATGTATGTGAACTAATAAGATTTTGTTTGCCAGTAATCTTCCCACTAAAATCTTTGATGATTTGACGAAATTACTCTAAATTTTACCGTTCAACTATTCAAATAGAACTTGATGGTAAGGAAATTTGATTTCGTTCCTTATCATGTTAGATTAACATAAAAATTCAAAATTCTTTTCCTCTTAATTCCAAATTTATATACCCTTATTTGGGTTTGCAAGTTCAGTCTATTTGTCTCCGCCTATTTGTAACTACACAAGACACTTAGTTTAATTGAGAAGTAATTAAAGATTTCTTTAGATAATATAACACAAAAATCGCTATAATTTTGAAAAAAGAGAGTGGATGGCATGTATTAAATGTGACTAAGGATACATCTTGTCTACCAAAGGGATGATGAAACATGAAAATATCATACAAGAAAATGGCTAGTCAAGATACAAAAATTCATGAAAATATCAACAAAATAAGATGCTTAAATTCTTGCATCAAAAGTTGGTTGGATGGATTAAACATGCTTTTTAAACACAAAACTTGTTCATCACCCATATTGAGTTCGTCTACTTCAACATGTATCTTGCACCGCTGTTCAAATTCTATTGCACAACCAAAAACCAGATTCAGGGTTTTTAAGTGTTAGTAGAAACAACAGAAAAGAAATGGCAATAAAACAGAGGGACATAACCTTGCTGCAAAACTAACACAAAACAAATAGTTAACCTCGAGCTGAAGGTTCTCTTTAAACACATAAAGCTAGATTGCTAGAATAACATTATATCTTCGCTAATTTAATGAAGCATTAGCCATCAAACGTGAATGAACGAACAAGAATCATACAAAATGTAGAACTTCCACCCGATAAAAACGTCACACATACAAATACCAACCTACTATAGTCCATAGCTATTAAAGTTCATAAAAGATGAGAGAGCAAACCTAACAAGTCAAAATTTTCAAAAATGGGTTCTTACATCTCTCAGGAAACATAAAATAATAACCCAAACATTTTAAGCATAAAGAAATTTGGATAACCGCTGCTGATGAAGAAAACCTGCACCGGAATACTAATCAGGCAATCATGCCTAGATCAGATCTACCTCACTGTAACAATATCATCAATCTTCAAAATCATCCGAACACACTCTGTAGCTAAAGTAATGGCACTTGTGCTCACAAGCAGCGGTTGCACAACATTCTCTTCCAGAATGTTAGTAATCTGCCCCTTCCTCACATTAATTCCAGCATTAATTTCACCTTGAGCATGCCTGTTACGTAGCTCTGTCACTATAGCAATCGGGTTCAGACCTGCATTCTCAGCCAAAGTATAAGGAATAACTTCAAGAGCCTCAGCAAATGACTTCACACAATAACTCTCCATCCCATGCAACACTTTAGACCATGCGCCCAGTTGTCTTGACAGCTCGATCTCTGGTGCACCACCACCGGCAACCAGAAACTTTTTGCTCACAAGGCACCTCACCACACATAAAGCATCATGCAAACTCCTTTCTGCCTCGTCAAGAACCAGCTGGTTAGACCCACGAACAAGAACTGTAGTAGTCCTGCCCATATCTTTGATACCCGAAATCTTAACAATCTTTCCATCTCCAAGTAAAACCTCTTCAACCATATTTGCAAACCCTAGTTTTTCCGCACGAAAATGCTCAACATTAGCAATGGGCAAGCAATTCAACGTCTTGGTAATGAACTCGATATCATCACGTTCCACGTCCTTGACCACTAATATCTTAGCCTTGGCAAGATAATGCAGTGACAAATCAGTAACAGCATCCCTCAAAATGCTTTTCTGGATCAATAACACGTTACAACCTGTAGCTTTAATCTTTTTTATAATACCCAATATGTAATTCCTCTCCTCCTTCAAAATCCTATCCATTTGGGTATAATCTGATACGACAATGGACTGCTCAATATCAGTTTTCGGAGGTGATATCTGGAACTGAATAACACCAATTTTTGCATTCTCGACACGAGTAGGCCCACCAGCAGCGTGACTAACCTTCTTATCGAATACCAAACCCTTCACCAACTCTGTATCATCAACAGTTCCTCCTAATTTCTTAACAATCTTAACATCCCTAAGATCCACTATATCGGGTTTGGCTGAATCCACTACGGACAATACAGCGTCGACAGCTAAAGGAGCTAAAAGACTGGAATACTGTGACACTACCTTGCTGTTAAGTGAAGTGGAAGCAGATTTAATCAAACTCTCACGATCAGAAAGCTCAACAGGAACTGCCATAGCAGTTAGCACATCAATAGATTTAACTTGAACCTTGTGCAAAGAATCCGATACAACAGTAGGGTGAATACCTGCATAAAGTATAGATCGGCATGAGTATTGTATCATAAATATACAGTTCACCACAGCAACAAAGAGCTAGAAACAACTCAAGCCTGGCACTTCTCATAACCATATAAGAGTTGACTACACCTGTTTTACCAATTCTGAAATCCCTTTGTTTATCATTTAGTCTAAATTTTCATTTTACCTATGCCATTTGATGTAAACTCAAATCTTTTACCATTCAATGCAAACTTTCAGTTTCTTTTTTCCCATTTGGTGTAACTTCGTGTTTGTTTTTTTCTTTGATATAACACTTTGTATTTCTTCCTTATTAACCTTTCACTCATTTTTACAACTTGGTAGACCAATGTTACAAAAAAAAAAACGTAGGATACAAAAAAAAAAACTTGGTAGACCAATTTTTACAACTTGGTAGACCAACGTTCTAGTTGCACCAAAAAGCAACAAACATCAGCAAATTTTACGTGGGATACAAAAAAAAAGTGACATTCAGTTGCCAAAAACGTAAGATACAAAATAAAAACATAACAATGTATACAAATAAAAAAGAATGAAAATATTGTATACGATGAAAACAAGTTTAAAACTTTAAATACATTACATTTCGGAAAACAATTTCCATGGTAGTAGGATGTAAGTGAATGAACAAACTACACATCTACAATCAGCCGTTAAAGAATATATTTCATGTATACTGCATTAGCATCTTCAATTATATAGATCGGGTGAAATCTAGTTTTCTACATGACTACATCACAAATAATAAACCGTGGATTCACCAGTTATAGGTCAAAAGAAATAATATACACTACATACAATAGCAATAATGTGTAACATCTTTCACCAAAGTGTATTTAACTATGCAGTACATATCAAACTTCAGAAATTTTCTTTTTAAACTTCCATAACTGCACCACCTATTGGTTAATCAGGTCACATGATACATAGATAAGAAAGTTTAGCACTTTAACAAGAAAGCTTTCAAGTCAAATACATACAACAGTAAACACTCATAGTTAAATGCATCTTGGTATAGTATGACATAATTTAAGATAGCTAGCAATCAGCTTCCATTGAAATCAACCTCTCATATCAAAGTGTTTTTAATTGTACCCAAATAAATATTGTATGTATACTGAATAACATCTACAAATGTATGTATACTGCATTCACATCTTCAATTGTATGTATCATAATAAGTCACGAAGTCACCAGTTAAAAGTCGAAAACAAAATACATTACATACAATAGTAATGACGTGTAACATCTTTCATAGGTTGAGTTTTTTAAATGTATCTAAATATACCCGAAACTATATCAATACTATACGAGTATTATAAAGCAAATCTCATTTTCAACTTTCAACTTTTCAACATTCAACAATTCATCAAAACTACATTACACCAATAACCTAAATTACTCGCCACCGCCACCAATTGCCGCCGCCGAGCGCCACCACCCCACCCGTCACCACCACCGCAACTACCGCCGCACGCCACCACCACCCATCACCGCCACCACCGCCATTACACCGCCGCATCGCGGGTACCGTTCTCGTATTAAAAGCTATTTACAATAACAATAAAAATAAACAAAAACAATAGCTTCTTTAGTAACAAAAATATATATATATATATACTAATTTAACATCTTCAATTATATGCATCCGATCATATTCAGCCATATAAGTTGTAACATCATTCTTAGGTTCAGTGTTTTCTATATTTACCTAAACCGATATCTATTTTAACACCGATTTACGATATATACATACAATAACAATAACCGAAAACAAATAGCTTCTTTAGTATAAATATACATATACATATAGATATAGATTTACTGATCGAAAAAGGAGATACCAGCATGAAGCAAAGGAACGCATTGTTTCAAAAAGGCGCCAGCAATAACAACGACAGTAGTAGTGCCATCACCGGCGACGATATCTTGCGATTTCGAGAGTTCGACAAGCATCTTAGCAGCAGGCTGAACGACATCCATTTTGTTAAGAATAGTAGCGCCGTCATTAGTGATAATGACTTCACCAGAAGCAGTGGAAATCATCTTGTCCATTCCTTTAGGACCTAAAGATGTACGGACCGCGTTAGCTACAGATCGGGCGGCGTTTATGTTTGCCATACGGATATCGTCTTTCCGTTTGTTGTCGACGTAGCTTTCGGTTTTTGAAGATGATGATGGTAAAGGTGCGGCTGCTGCTGCCATTTTTGTTGATTTTTTTTATTTTTGGATTTTCTGATTTGATTTGATTTGGGATTGGAATGGAAGGAAATGAAACCCTAATTTGGAGAGGTGGAGAGGCGAGTGTGATATTTGATTCTAGAGAGTGTGAGAGGAGTTTAGTATTGTATTAAGCTTTTACAGAAATGGTCCCTTAACTATAGATACATACAAGTATGTACATTATGTGGTTCGAGTAACCAAACATGTTTTGTGCTTTTTAATTTTGAGATTTTCAATTTCTCTAATCAATCTGGATGACTATTCGAAAATAATTAAGAAAATTCAAGATTTAAAAAAATTTAGATAAATCTTTTCTATATATAAAGTTGAAGTCCACTCCTAAAATTTTGCTAAAAAATAGCTTAGTTGGCACAACCTAACCCCTTTCATTCATTAAATTTAATTAAAAGAAATCATTGATGACGTAAACACTACTGATTACTTATTAATAATATCAATTATCAATTAATTAAATTATAAAAAACATGTACGTCCATCTCTATATAGAAGAGATATTCGATTTAAAAGGTTTTTTCAGCATAATATATCCTTACTTATTATATCCTCAAATTCATGAATACATAATCTAATGGTAAAAATGACATGTTATAAATCGATACATCCGAATTTAAATTCAAATGTATATTGAGAATTTTACAAAAAAAAAAACTTACTCTGTAATGGATATTAGTATTAATATTATTATTTATAATATTCATTGGCTATATAAACTATACATTGCACTTAAAAACATAATCATAAATGGGAGGAGGGGCTAGAACAATTTTGTTGAATGTATCGATCGTTTATATTGTCGAAATTAGTGTAAACTGGTTCTATAAAAATGATTTGTGAGAGGGTGGATTAGGGATTTAAATGTACATAATTAGTCTATTAAATTTATTTAATATAATGGATACATGTGAGAGTTATTATCATCTTTAGTTGGGTAAATATGTTTTTAGGATTTAAGGAGCGGATATATGATATTCACTCCAAGATGTTTTAACGAAACTACATACACCCCTTCACGATATGTTATTTTAGGATTTAAGGAAGGGATATATGATATTCACTCCAAGATGTTTTAACGAAACTACATACATCTCTTCACGATAGCATGTATTGTTGCGATAAAAAGGGTTTTTCAAATTAGTCAATATTGGTTTAAAGAAGGTTTGTTAATAAAGGATATATCAAAGAGTTTGAATCCAGGTTAGCTTCTTTGTGTTTCCTTTTTTTATGAGTATTATTTTTGTTCATGACAAAACATACTATATTTGTTAATAATATGAGTGCACCTGGAATTTCAATTTTTTGTTAATGAGAGAACATCCAGGTTAGCTTTATAACTATATTTGTTCATTTAGTATCATACGGACTGTTGATAGTTTAATTTCAGTAATTTAGTGCTATAAGGGTTTTTTGATAATTTAAATCAAATAATGTTGAAGATCATATATCAAGAATATCTTAAACGGACGGTTTTTGGGGAATTCAGAATTTTTATTATACCCATAATTACTCTTAGAATCAAAAAAATTATCAACAATTAGTTATAAAATTCATTGTAGTAAAAGATAAGTAGGAAAATGTGTAGTTCGACTTTTTCTTTCTATGTATAAACTAATATCTATGTTAAGTATATGATAAGTAAAGTATAGAACATAAAAAGTATTAAACAAAACTTAAAATGATTCTAATATATAGAAAAAACTTAAACTAATTCTAATAAATATATATAGTGTTTTCGGGTTCGGGTATGAGGATCGGGGATTTGTGGTTTCCCATCCCCGTCACCATCCCCATTGGGGAATAGAATTACATCCTCATACCCGTCCCCATCCCCAGGTAAAATCAGGGATTCCCCGGTCAAATTGGGTTCGGATATCGGATTCCCATCGGGTACGGATATTTTTGCCATCCCTAGATGTATGTGTACGATAGAATCATATGATATTTCTAGACTACTGATGTATTCGTGTTTTCACGTTTAACATTACATCCAACTGTTTTTATTATAATTAGTTATCATAATACTACCCGGTTAGTTACCAGGGTCCTTAAGCTAGTATATATATATTAGTCTTCAGGCCCGTCAGATGGACGGATAATCTATATTATAACTAAATGAGGAGGTTGTGGTACACTTGGCACCCCTTAAATCCTTTTTAAGCCTAAAACTCTCTCTTAATTACTCTAGAGCTCTCTCCTTTTTTCTAGATTTTTTTTATTTTTTATTTGCTTATTAAATAGATAATTATATTTAAAACTCTATCATAAATCTTTTTCTATCAAAACAAATCTTTTTAAATTTTAAAGATATATAATATCCTTAAAACTCTCCCAATAAATTATTATATATACAATTACCATCCAATTACCTTTTTTTAAAATTATTATATATATATATATATATATATTATATATATATTATATAATATATATATATATATACAACCTAAATTTTTATTAATCATTCTCATTCATATTATCCTCTCTTTCCTATCTTTAATAAACAAATCAAGTTCAGTAAATTTCTCAACAAAAAAACATACGGTTTTTTTATATCACTTTAATTTTATTTTTGGTATTTTGTTCGTGTTTATTTATTATTTGATATTGAATTGTTATGTTATTGTTATTTTTCATCTTTTTTAATTTAGTTTGTTGTCAATTGTAGTTTGATTATGGCTTCTTCTTCTACTACAAAAGTGTTTATTCTTTTAAATTTGTTTTGTTCATGTTTTGTTATTTTTCATCTGTTTTGTTATTTATTATTTTGATATTTACTTTTGATATATATATTTTGAGATTATTCGTCCATCGGACGGGCCTGAAGACTAGTCTCAAAATATATATATCAATAATAAATATCAAAATAATAAATAACATAGACTGTGAGTTCATGAAGAAAACAAAAATTCTAAGTACAATATTTCATTTTTATAAAAGTTGCATAAAAAATCAAAAAATAGGATGACATATATTAAATCAAATAAATGTTACAAAAAAAACAAAAAATAGGATACATATATTAAATCAAATAATGTTACAAAAAAAAAAAAAATAAAAAAAATCAAAAAATAGGATGACATATATTAAATCAAATAATGTTACAAAAAAAATCAAAAAATAGGATGACATATATTAAATCAAAAAATGTTACAAAAAAAATCAAAAAATAGGATACATATATTAAATCAAATAATGTTAAAAAAAAAAAAAAATAGGATACATATATTAAATCAAATAATGTTACAAAAAAAATCAAAAAATAGGATGACATATATTAAATCAAATAATGTTACAAAAAAAATCAAAAAATAAAATAAAATGACATATAAAAAATATCAGGATGTTGAAATTTTATTTTCAAAAGTAATTAATAATTATAAGCAAAAATCTTAGGATGGTTGAAATTTTATTTTTCAAAAGTAATTAATAGTTAATAAATAATTACAACATGACAAAATACATGGCATATATTAAATCAAATAATGTTACAAAAAAAAGAAAAAATCAAAAAATAGGATAAAATGACACCTAAGCAAAAATCCTAGGATGGTTGAAATTTTATTTTCAAAATAATTAATAATTAATAAATAATTACAACATGACAACATACATGACATATATTAAATCAAATAATGTTACAAAAAAAATCAAAAAATAGGATGACATATATTAAATCAAATAATGTAAATAATAAAGAAAAAAGATCGAAAAATAAAATAAAATGACATATAAACAAATATCAGGAGTGTTGAAATTTTATTTTTCAAAAGTAATTAATAGTTAATAAATAATTACAACATGAAAAATACATGACATATATTAAATCAAATAATGTTACAAAAAAGAAGAAAAAATCAAAAAATAGGATGACATATATTAAATCAAAAAATGTTACAATAAAGAAAAAATCAAAAAATAAAATAAAATGACATATAAGCAAAAAACCTAGGATGGTTGAAATTTATTTTCCAAAAGTAACTAATAGTTAATAAATAATTACAACATGACAAAATACATGGCATATTAAATCAAATAATGTTACAAAAAAAAAATAAAAAAAAAATGATAAAATGACACTTAAGCAAAATCCTAGGTGTCAAATAAAGATAATTGTCACATAATCAAAAACATATCATCTCTTAGTTATATAGAGATGATTTACTCTTTTTTTAATTTTATACCTTTAAAATACTCAAAGTTGTAATATGTTAGGTCCAGATTTAGTCCAGATTTACTGGACTCGCTCCAGACTCGACTACTGGAGCCTTACTGAAGATCTGTCCAGAAACGTATTCTACTGGACCTACTCCAGACTTGGAATCTGGAGTCCCTCTGAAGATTTGTCCAGAAATAATTGAAGATCAGTGAGCAAATACTTGTATAGGAAATCTGGAGTATTCTCCAGATGAGCTCACTGGACTTCACCCCAGTCCAAATCAACTCTACTGAAGACATTCTGACTGAAGTCAAAGACTGAAGTCTGAAGAAAGAAGACTTAACAAATGGCGGAGTCCACTGGAAAGTCTTACCAGATCTGTACACTGGAGGATTGTAAGTGTTCTAGATCCTACAAGTCTGAACACTGATATCAAGGATTGACTTTTCCTTTACACACTTTCCAAAGAACAATCCACTTGTTCTTTACCAAAGTATACGTTTGTAAAGGTGGTTGGATAAAAGGATACACTTGCATTTGATGTGACTTTATCCTTATTCCTTATCCAATACATTTAATGTTCTTGTCGGATCATTAAATGTATGCAACCATATTTGTACGGCACAAAATTCACTGGTGAATTTTGTTGCCTATAAATACAAAGTCATTTCCTTGACATAAATACTTTTAAGCATTCATTTTGCATTGAAGTGAATTTGTCCAAATACTCTCGATCTTAAACTGGGATACTTCACAACTTTAAGTATCTCGATCCTAAAGAGTTATTTGACAAAAATAGATCATTTGTAACTCAGAGGTTGTTAGGATACATACTTAATTGTATTATCTTGATTCCGCAACAACCTTGTGTTTTATTTAACATCATAAATAAAATACCCATGAAAAATACATAATGTTCCACTTTATTTGTTTATTGCTTTAAGTCTTGTATTACTTTATTTATATACTTGCATTTATATTAAAGTAATACTAGTCCAATCTAGTGCTTATTAGACTTGTTGTATTATACACTTTCCTGGTTAACCATCGAACTTAAGGGACTCACATTTGGTATCAAAGCAGAAGGCTAAACATTGCCTAGATCTGTTTCTTGATGGCTAACCAAGAAAATACACAAGGTTTTAGTCTTGGTCCCGATCCTAATGCAAATATTAATGATCAAAATGAACCACCAATTGTTAATAACACTAATCCACCTCCTCCTCCTACTCCTGCTTCTCCACACGTACATGTGCACTACTCAAATAATCTTGTTCCTAAATTCAGTGGGAACAGTGATGAATTTGGTACGTGGAAGGCTAGGATGGTTTTGCATGTCACTGGTATTGAGAGGAACATGATGAAAATTTTAAACGAAGGTCCTTATGTACCAACATCACCTCTCAATCCCCTTCTTGATCCTTCTGGATCTAGAAGAGGAAGGGAAAAGAGGGAGGAACATTGGTTAGAAGAGGAGAGGAGATTGGTGAATCTAGACACCCTTCTCAAAAACATGATCCTCGGGGCCGTTCCAGAAACCCTAATTCCCACACTAGTTCTTTTTCCTAGTGCTAAAACCATGTGGGATGAACTTTTAAACCAACATGAAGGAGGAGATGACACCATTGTCACCAGAAAGGTCTCCTTAAACAAGAGGTATGAGTTATTTTTTGCTCAACCTAACGAGTCTCTCACTGGTACTTACACCAGATTTATGAGTATCATAAACCAATTGAGAGGTCTTGGGGTTGAAAAGGACAAGGATATACTTCTGGAGAAATTTTGTGATATTCTACCCACCAAATGGTCTCACATGATCCTGGTCTTACGACAAGGTAAAACTCTGCACACACACACTCTCTCAACTTTATATGGAGCTTTCAGGTACACTGAAGAAAATCAAGCTCAGAGAGTGGTGGCAGAACAAGATGCTTTTAACCATGCCTCCAGTAGTCCTAATGTGGTTAGTCATACTGAACCACAAGGTACAGCACTGATATCTTCTGAGAATGTATTTTCTATGAAGAAGATGGTGTCTGAACTCATGGATTCTGGAGAGTCCAGTCATATCTCTCCAGACTGTTGTGATGAAACTGAAGATGATGACCTTATTGCAATGATTGCTAAAACGTTTAACCGTTTCAAAGCAAGAGCAAATAGGCCATCTGGACAATTTACATCCAGTTCTTCCACTGATAAGACCAATTTGACATGCTTTAAGTGTGGCAAAAAGGGTCACTTCATGAAAGAGTGCAGGTCCAACCAGTTTGTATCCAAGCCTGGTCCATTCTCTTCAAATAATAAGCCTGATGATAGCTATAAACTGAAATATAAAAAGCTTAAGGCCCAAATTGCTCTCATGGCACAACAAATTGAAACCAATAATAAGTGCATGATTGCAACAACTGAAGAGAAGTGGGTTCCTTCTGATGAATCATCTGCTGATGAAGAAGAGGAAAGAGATTGCTGTTACATGGCTCTGGCAGACGAAGAGCTCCTGGTGAAGGAAGATGTCACATCTGGACGATGGGTGGACATTGTTATCAAGAAGGTTAGTGATTATGATAATGCAACTGACCAAGAACTAAAATTGGACATTGCTGAAGCTCTTAATTCTGATTTGATTTTTGTAGAAACTGTTAGATCTGATTGTGTAAATGGTCTAGAAACAAATTCTTCTGAAATAAATGCTTTAAAATCAAAATTAAAGGAACTTCAAGACATTGAACTGGCATTTCAAGCCCAGGTTCTGGTAACTGAACAATTGATTCAAGAAAAACAAGATCTTGAGATCATTTTAGAGAAAGAAAAACTGGTAATAAAATCATGGCTAGAAACCAAAAAGCCATATGATGCTGTATTAAAACAATTTCCTGCTCAAAAACGTGCATATTTAGATGGAAATACTCATATAGCATCATTAATACCAGTAATCGATCGATTACCAGAGGAGTTCAGGCCTACCACTGTTTATGATGAGCCTGTAACTCCCAAGACCAATTTTTACTCAGTTCAATTCCCAGAGGTTAAGACTGGAGAGCTCCAGATGACTGCTCCAGTTAAGGAGGTCTATCGGAATAGACCTTTGCCTCAGACCAATCCCTTACCAAAGCCTAGGACTGGAAAGGCTAAGGTATCATCTGAAGAAAATATTTTGTCCAGGTTAGAGAGCCAGATTCAAATTCTGACTCGTCAATCACAAAGTTTTAATGCAAGATTAAACTTTATTGAGGGTACTTCATCTGGCCCTAGACAAAATACAAAACCTTTTGCTAAGAAAGACAAATTTATTTCTCCAGTTGAGAAAATGAAAAAGGTTTCAAAATCATCAACCCCAGTGGTCTTTTCAACTAAGACCACTGTTGAAGAAAGTGAACTGAACCAGATTTCCCCAGGGACCTATAAGGGAGGGTCCAGTGAACCCATCAGTCGATGGGTTCCCAAATCTAACTGATCAATATCTGGTGTATGTGTAGGGCGATCGAAAGAAATATATCTGGTATCTTGACAGTGCAGCTGGAAGGACGATGACCGGATGTAAGACCCTACTGGAGGAGTTCACCATTTCTGATGGACCCTCCATTACTTTTGGAAATGATGGTTGTGGAAAGACTGAGGGATATGGTGTTCTGAACAATGGACAAGTCAAGTTCAGACGTGTTGCATTTGTGAATGGTTTGAAATACAACCTGATCAGTGTAAGTCAATTGTGTGATGATGGCTATCAAGTTCTATTCAATATTGCTCAGGGTATCGTATTCAACAAGGACTGGAAGGTAGTGTTGATTGCTCCCAGAAAAAGGAATGTGTACGTGATGGATATGGAAAGCTCTACTTCAGAGCAGTGTTTCTATACTCAAGCTGATGAAGACACAAACTGGTTATGGCACAAAAGGTTATCCCATTTAAATTTCAAGAATATTAATAAGTTGTCCAGAAAACAACTTGTAGATGGGATACCTTCAGTTTCCTTCAAAAAGGAAAGGCCATGTCCAGGATGTGAGATGGGTAAGCAAAAACGTACCAGTTTCAAGACCAGACAGAATTTCAGCATATCTGAACCTCTTCATATGCTTCATATGGACCTTTTTGGTCCAGTGAATGTTCAGACTCGTGCTGGTAAAAGATACACCCTGGTGATCGTAGATGAATTCTCCAGATATTGTTGGGTGATCTTTCTTAGGTCTAAAAGTGAAGCTGCTGCTGAAATCATCAGTCTTATCAAGCAAATTGAGCTCAAGTACAGTCGAAGAGTGTGTCAGTTAAGAAGTGACAATGGAACAGAATTCCAGAATGCAACTCTGGAGTTATTCTGTACTGACACTGGCATCTCCCAGAATTTCTCATCAGCCCGCTCTCCAGAACAAAATGGAGTGGTGGAAAGGAAGAATCGAACGCTGATAGAAGCTGCCAGGAGTATGCTTGTTGAATCTGGACTGTCTACCAGTTTCTGGGCGGAGCAATTGCAACTGCTTGCCACACCCAGAATCGATCAGTGTACATCAAAAGACACAAAAAGACAGCCTATGAAGTCTTAAGAAATAGAAAACCAAATATTGGTTATTTTCACGTTTTTGGATGTCCAGTTTACATCCTGAACGACTCCAGTCAGCTAGGCAAGTTCGATGCCAAAGCTGATGAAGGGTATTTCTTAGGCTATTCAGCCATTCACAAGGCCTTCAGAGTCTACAACAAGAGACTGGAGAAGGTCCATGAGTCAATTCATGTCACATTTGATGAATCAAATGCTGCAATCAACAAGAAGCCAGCCCTTGACACTCCCCCAGTAACTCCAATTGTCTTTTGTGAATCTGATCCAATAAACGACAAAAATGAAGATTCAAAAGACACAGTTTCCAGTCATCCTGATCTGGAACCTGTTCAGAAAAAGAAACTCTCCAGTAGTACTCCATTCTATCCTTCTATTGATTTCAAACTACCCTCTGAAATTAATATTGGTTCAGATGTTCGTACTGCTCCTCCAGTATCAGTGTCAGTTGAGAATAGACCAGAAATGTCTTCTTATGAAGAATTCCAAACTGAACCAGTACTCCAGGAAATGCCTTCAAATGAATAATTTCATGATGCAAATCGTGATTTAAATGATTCAGATGAAGATACTGAAGTAGTCTGGCAAGATCCTCCTCCAGAAGCAACTCCAGAGGAGACTCAACTGAATTCTTGCACTGATATTGTTGTCTGTAACAATCCTGGTCAGTACTCCAGATGGACAAAAGCTCATCCTATTGATCAGATCATAGGTGACTCCAGTAGAGGAGTTCAGACCAGAAGAGCCTCCAGTAATCAATGCTTATACGTTAGTTTTCTATCTTTGATGGAACCAAAGAAGATTGACGAGGCTATGGAAGATCCAAGCTGGGTGACTGCTATGCAAGAAGAGTTTCACCAGTTTGAAAGGAACAAGGTCTGGTATCTGGTTCCTTTCCCAGTTGGAAAGAAAGAACCAATTGGAACAAGATGGGTCTTCAGAAACAAAGTAGATAAAGATGGCCACGTAATCAGAAACAAGGCCAGACTGGTAGCACAAGGCTACTGCCAGTCAGATGTCGACTTTGATGAATCATTTGCTCCAGTGGCTAGACTTGAAGCGATCAGAATTTTCTTAGCATTCGCTGCTTATCATCAGTTCAAGGTCTACCAGATGGATGTAAAGAGTGCTTTCTTGAATGGAAAGCTTGAAAAAGAAGTTTACGTCAGACAACCTCCAGGTTTCGTTGATGAAAAGCATCCACATTGGGTATATCGTCTGGACAAAGCGCTTTATGGCCTCAGACAAGCCCCACGTGCCTGGTATGATACTCTGACTAAACATTTGTTGAAAAATGGTTTTAAACGAGGTGCAATTGACAATACCTTATTCATTCTTCATGAGAAAGGTAATCTGTTACTGGTACAAATTTATGTTGATGATATTATTTTTGGGTCTACTGATGAAAACATGTGCAAGAAATTTTCAAAAATCATGTCCACTGAATATGAAATGAGTTTGATGGGTGAATTAACATATTTTCTTGGACTCCAGATTAAACAAAACAAAGATGGCATTTTTATTAATCAGAAGAAATATGTTAGAGATCTTTTAAAGAAATTTGATATGAACTCTTCACCATCTAAACCAACTCCAATTTCTGCACCACTGACACTGGACTCCGATCCAGATGGTAAACCAGTGAACACCACTGTCTATAGAGGCATGGTTGGTTCACTGATGTATTTAACTGCCAGTAGACCAGATATTATGTTTTCAACATGTTTATGTGCCAGATATCAGTCTAATCCAAAGGAATCTCATATGCTTGCTGTAAAGCGCATACTGAAGTACCTTAAAGGAGTCCCCAGTCTAGGTCTTTGGTACCCCAAAGGCTCAGGCATGGATCTAATGGGTTATTCAGATTCAGATCATGCAGGTTGTAGGATAGATAGGAAATCCACAACTGGTGGATGTCATTTCCTAGGTGGCAAACTGGTCAGCTGGACCAGTAAGAAGCAAACTTCAGTTTCATTGTCCACTGCTGAAGCTGAATACGTGTCTGCAGCCAGTTGTTGTGCTCAGATAATCTGGATGAAGAACCAGTTGCTTGATTATGATATTAAATATTCAAAGACTCCAATCTTTTGTGATAATACCAGTGCCATCGCTATCTCAAACAATCCAGTCATGCACTCCAGAACGAAGCACATTGACCTCAGGTATCACTTCATTCGTGATCATATTATGAAAAACAACATTGAACTCCATTTCATTCCCACTGACAAACAACTCGCTGACATTTTTACCAAACCTCTGGATGTCAAAACTTTTGAATATCTTGTTGGTGAGTTGGGAATGTTAAATCCTTAAATCTGGTGACTGCTCAGATATTGAACGCCTATGTGTACTATCTTTGCATTATTAGATTTCTGGAACAACATTCCAGGGAAGACTTGAAAAATATTTTCCTATTAAAAGTGTTTTAAATTCAGGGGGAATTTATTTTCTCACTGGACAAATTCTTCAGAAAATATTACTGGTACCTTGTAAATGTGTCCCTCTCACTGGTAACTAGACAGGTTGAAGTGCGTGTTTGAGTTGACTTATGTCTCCTTGTAAATGTGTCCCTCTCATTTGTCTGTATTAGTTGACGTGCACGTTTGAGGTTACCAGTCTTTCAAAAATGGTTTTCACTAGTACTTTGCTGGAGTGTCCCTCCAGTGTACCATCAGTACATGTTCACTGGACTAATCCACCAGTGATACTGGAGTGTCCAGTCAACCTCCAGATGCACTGAAATATGTCATAATATTTTCTAAATACTTGGTCTTTGTGTGTGCCACGTAAGCAAACCTTTTTGAAAATATCTTAATCCTACGTGGCATGTAAAGTTTTTCAACGTAATGATGGTCTTTTTACTTTGGGAAAACAAAAAGTACAACTTGTTACTGTTTGTGGGTTGTAAACCGTCATGCATTTATGTATGATGTGATGTAATTAATGCGGATCTCAGAACCCGATCAAAAATGTTATTTGATAATTTCAAATAAACCGTTTGAGTTCCACATTCCTTCTCCTATATATACCCACTTTCAATTTCAATTGCATTTACTTTGAACATATTTACTCCCAAATCTTTCAAATTCCTTCATTAACTTCCTTCATTCAATTTTCCAATCATATTTATCTCTCTTATTTACTCCACTTTCATTCATTCTTTCATCAAATCTTCATCATAACCTATACATATTCAATTTCATTTTCATCTATTCTTTATAAATGGCACCTAGACAATCAAGAACTAAAAATCTGCTTGCCAATGAATACATTCCTTCGGAAAATGTTGCTAGGGCACCTCATATCAATCTTGAGGCAAGTGCCATAAGAATCAATATGAATAACTGGATGGCAAGACTCTCTCTGTCCAGTGTTCATGATGCCCAATCGATTATTGGGAGATTAAACTCGTTCTTTCTCTCTTGCCCATTATATGGTGCATTAACATTGAATCCAGGAAGAATGTACCACGAGTATTTGTGTGAATTCTGGTACACGGCTACATATGACGATGAAACTTCATCGATCAACTATACTCTCAAGGGAGGTACCAGATCCCTTGGTTTCACCGCTAGTCTGCTCAGGTCTGTTCTACAGTTAAACTATTTTGACCAAAATGAGCTGCCTATTGAGCTTCCCACTGGATCCACCAAGAAGAAGGATTCCACAACCAAGAAAACCACTGACAAGAGATGCAAGAGATGCTGACCTTAGCACATTCGTTGAATCAACTGGCGAGGTATCTAATGAAGACATTAAGTCCGCTGTACTGGCTGCTGGTGCTGGGAGTATAAAAATCACAAATGAATCTAAAGCTAGAAACTACTACTCCCAGATCATGTCAACCAGAAGACATAGTGTACTATTAATAGTGTCAATGTTACAATCAAGCCAGGCACCAAGGTTTTTCAAATCGAAGTTAAGTATACTGGTGGGCCACTGGTTAGAACTGATGATCCTGGTGCTATGCAATATGGATTCAACGAATGGGTGGAGATGGTAAATGTTTTGGATGCTAAGGTACAAAAGAATAGGTTCGAGAAAGCATGGGTAAACTTTCTAAGGGGGAAGATTCAACATAAAGAAAATCTTGAGCAAAAGTTGAATATTGACCCTGAAGATACTCAGCCTATCTCTTCAGTTGCCAAGAGAAGAAGAACTGGCGAAGGGCCATCTCATTAAGTTCTTTCTTCAGTTTATCTACTTGTAATTTGTATTTACATTCTGTAACTTGTATAAATTTCATTCCCTTGTATAAATGAAGTTACCAGTTTGTAACCACAAGGTAGATAAAAGATTAAAATCTAACAAACCTAAAAGAAAAACCTAAGGCATTTATTGATCTATAAAAATGCCTTAAGAAACTTAGATAGATTTAAATCAAACAAGTCTCTATAGTTCACACTTGTATAGATACAAGAACTAGAAAAAGACTTAGACTATATTTCTAGACAAATAGGGGGAATTTGTTAGGACCAGTTCACCTGGTAAACTGGCCAGTCTCCAGTTGCACCTGGAGACCCAGTGAAACTGTCCAGTGAACTGTCCAGTCTCCAGTTGTATCTGGAGACCTTAATGATTTGTCAAGAAATATATTGAAGTCCAGTTGCACCGTACAGTTAACGCAACTGAAGACTTCCTCCAGTTGAGAACTGACCAAGTTGAAGAATCATTCCAATTGAAGTCGAAGACAACAAATGGAAGATAGAGAATGGCAATGGCAGCGAAGCCCAGTTGGCATTCTAGTCAGTTACAAACTGGAGACCATCAGTGGAAAGCCCTTACAAAGCTTTACACTGATTACGAGGAATTGACTTGTATACTTTATGTACCTTTACCCGGATAATAAGCCTTGTCTTATTATTTAAGTAATAAAAGGTACATAAAGGTGGTTGTGTAAAGTTGCTTTATCATACGACTTTACACTGCTTTTTAAGGAATTAAATGCTATTCCTTAAATGCTCTCAACCACATTTGTACGGCTAAAGTTAACATCCCAATGTTAACTTTGCCTATAAATACAAGTCATTGCACAACCAAGAATTTAAGTTATTTCACAAAGACGAATAACTTCACACTTTGCAAACCTGCAATATTCTTGGTGAACTTGTGCAATCTTCTCTCAATCGCTAAAAGGAACATTTTACAACTTTAAGTGTTTCGATTGTCTTGAGAAATTCCGAGTATAGATCAATTGTATTTCATAGGTTGTTAGGATATTTACATTCGTGTATTATCTTGGTTCCGCATCAACCTTGTAATTTGTTTAATATCAATAAATAAATTACACATTGAAAAATACATATTGTCTCATCAAGTTATCTTACAAGTTATTTATATTATTGCATTGTTCTTTACTTATTGTCTTTTATATAAGTAATCTATCTAGAACTTGGTATATACACACTGCAACTGGTCGTCTCCAGTTCAGTGCATATATTGCAAAGTAACTCCACCATCGACATAGAGGTGTCTTCAGTAGTACCATCTATCGAGTTGGGACTAACAAGTGGTATCAGAGCAGAAGGCTAATAAACTTGCCTAGATCTGCTAAGATGAACACTACTGAAGGTGGAGATGGTTCTGGTTCAGGTGAAAACCCCTCGAATACTAATGCACAACCTTTTCAAAATGTTAACACCAACCCTCCTCCTCATACTGCCTTGAACAAGAAGTATGAATCCTTCTTTGCCTTGCCCAATGAAAGTCTAACTGGTACATATACCAGATTTTCTAGCCTCATCAATCAGTTGAGAGGTTTGGGTGTAGAGAAGGATAAGGATATTCTTCTTGAGAAGTTTTGTGATATTCTTCCTTCCAAATGGGAAAACATGGTTCTTGTCTTGAGACAAGGTAAAACCTTGCACACTCATACTCTTGCATCGCTCTATGGAGCCTTCAGATTCACTGAAGATAATAATGCTGCAAGACTTGTGGCTGACCAAGATGCCATGAACCATGCCCAGAGTCCCAAGGTTGCTAGTGTAACTGAGCGACCTTGTGCTGCTTTAATGTCTGCTGAGAGTGTCCAGGTACACTAGATGAAGGAGATGTTGAACAGTTTCTTAAACTCTGGACTGACCACTGAAAACAGTGATGGTTGTAATGAAACTGACGATGATGATCTGGTTGCCATGATTGCTAAAACCTTTAATAGGTTTAAGCATAAATCCAAAAGATTTAATGGCCCCAACAATGCTTCCAACTCCAGCTCTCTGGATAAGACCAATCTTACATGCTATAAGTGTGGTAAGAAAGGTCATTTTATGAAGGAATGCAGATCTAGTCAGTTGAACAACCAAACTGGCCCCTCTGTCCCTAATTTCAATCGGCCTGATGATAGCTACAAAGCTAAATACAAGAAGCTTAAGGCCCAGATTGCCCTCCTGTCCATGGAAAAGAAAAGGATCAGTGCTTAATGGCACAAACTGAGGGAAAATGGGAGTACTCTGATGACTCATCTGATGATGAAGAAGAGGAAAGGGACATGTGCTTCATGGCCTTGGAAGATCAACAGCAGCAACACGTGGTGAAAGAAAATGTCATCTCTGGAAGATGGGTGGACATCATACTGAAGAAGGTATGTGACTATGATAACCAGGTTGACCCTGAACTAAAACTGGACCTGGCTGAATCATTAAGTGGTGATTTGGCATTTGTGGAAACTGTAAGAGCTGATAGTGAAAGATATCTTGACACTATCCTAATTGAACTGAACAATGTTAAACCACAACTAAATGATTTGCAAAGTGTCCAGTTGGCTCTCAAGGAGTCAGTTTTAAAGATTGAAGCTTTAGAACTTGATAATCAAAAACTATTTTCTGATCTTGAAAAAGAACAAAAGATTATCAAGTCATGGGCAAAAGCATCTGGCAAAAACTATGATGCATTTTCAAGAACTATCGATGCCCAGAAGAATGCATGGAAATCTGGAGATCTGGAGATGGCAGCTCTCATACCAGATCTTCATGCATTGCCTCCAGCTCTCAAGATTGAAACACCTTATGATCAATCTGAAGCTGTTGAAACTGAAACCTTTGAGACCACCCCCATTGAGGTTAAAACTGGAGCCAAACAGGCTAAAGCTCCAGTCAAAAAGGCCACTGGTAATAAGCCTTTACCTCAAAAGTCTAAGGTGCCCAAGACCCGACAGACTAAAGCACCAGTTGAACCTAGGTCCAAGGTTCAACTGCCTGAAGAAAATAATATTTTGGTTAATCTGGAAAGTCAACTCCAACTTTTGTCTCGGCAGGTTCAGAGTTGTACTGCCCGGATTAACAATCTGGAAGGAGGTTTATTACCTCCAGTTTTCAAACAAAATATTAATCCACTCTCTTTAATACCTAAATAAAAGAATGTTCCTTCTGGAACAAAATCTGGTAAAAATAAAGGGAGTAAGTATCAAATACCAATTGTTTTTACTCCTGCACCTGGAGCTGGTGATAAAGCTCTAGATGCAGCCTCCAGTTCAACACCACAACTGTCAACTGTGGCTTCTGTAGAGAAGTCCAGTGGACCCATCAAGAAAAGATGGGTTCACAAAAAGAACTAATGATTTTTGTGTGTGTGTAGGGCGATCGAAAAAAGAATATCTGGTATCTGGACAGCGCTGCTGGCCAGACTATGACCGGATGTAAGCCCCTACTGGAAGAGTTCACTGTCCAAGATGGACCGACAATGACGTTTGGTAACGATCAATCTGGAAAGACTGAAGGATATGGTGTGCTCAATAATGGACAAGTCGAATTCAAAAGAGTTGCATTTGTGAATGGTTTGAAATACAACCTGATCAGTGTCAGCCAACTTTGCGATGATGGCTTCAGAGTATTGTTTGATATTGCACAAGGCACCATATTTAATAAGGATTGGAAAGTGGTGATGATTGCACCAAGAAAAGGAAATGTGTACATCATGGATATGGAACCAGCTCCAAAAGAGCAATGTTTCTATACCAAAGCTGATGAGGACACCAACTGGCTATGGCATAAAAGATTATCCCATCTTAATTTCAAAAACATTAACAAGTTGTCTCGCAAACAACTGGTTGATGGGATACCTCAGATTTCTTTCAATAAAGAAAAACCATGTCCAGGGTGTGAGATGGGCAAGCAGAAGAGAGCCAGTTTTAAAACTAGGCAAAATTTTAGCATCACTGAACCTCTTCACATGCTACATATGGATCTCTTTGGTCCAGTGAATGTTCAAACTAGAGCTGGAAAGAAGTACACTCTAGTTGTGGTTGATGAATTCACCAGATACAGCTGGGTGGTATTCATCAGATCCAAAAGTGATGCATCTGCTGAAATCATCTTTCTCATTAAAAGAATTGAGCTCAAGTATACTCGAAAAGTTTGTCAGTTGCGAAATGATAATGGTACTGAATTCCAAAATAAGGTACTTGAAACATTTTGCAATGACACTGGCATCTCTCAAAACTTCTCATCAGTTCACTCTCCAGAGCAAAATGGAGTTGTTGAAAGAAAGAATCGTACACTCATAGAAGCAGCCAGAAGTATGCTGTCTGAATCTGGTCTTCCCACCAGTTTTTGGGCTGAGGCAGTTGCAACTGCTTGTCACACCCAAAACCGGTCAGTCTACATCAAGAGACATAAGAAGACTGCCTATGAAGTACTCAGGAATCGTAAACCAAATATTGGATACTTCCATGTATTTGGTTGTCCAGTTTATATACTAAACGATTCCAGTCAGCTTGGAAAGTTTGATGCAAAAGCTGATGAAGGGGTATTTTTAGGCTATTCAGATATTCGAAAGGCCTTTAGAGTTTATAATTATAGACTCCAAAAGGTTCATGAGACAATTCATGTCACATTTGATGAGTCAACTGAAGCAATCAACAAGAGACCAAGCCTTGATAATTCTCCAGTCATTCCAATTAATTTTGGTGAAACTGACCAAGTTCATCGATCAGTTGTTTCACCAGAAGATGCTTCCAGTTACAACAAATTGGAACCAGTTAAGAAGAAGAACACCACCAGTGACACATCATTCTATCCCTCCATCAATTTCAACTTACCACAAGAATTGGTGATTGGATCAGATGTACGTGCCACTCCAATATCAGCACCAGTTCAAACACCTACTTCTCCAGTTCTTCATGAAATGCCTTCTAATGAGGAATTTCATGATGCTAATCGAGACCTCATTGAATCTGATGAGGATGTAGAAGTTGTTTGGACTGATCCTTCTCCAGATGCTGTTGCAACTGAAGAAGATCGCCAGGTGACTTGCACTGATATTGTGTTACACCAGCCTAGTCAATACACTAGATGGACTCGAGCCCATCCAATTGAACAAATTGTGGGTGATCCAACTAGTGGGGTTCAGACTAGAAGAGCCACCAGTGAGCAATGCTTAAACGTCACCTTCTTATCTCTAATTGAACCAAAGAAGATTGACGAGGCTATGGCAGACCCAAGCTGGGTGGAAGCTATGCAAGAAGAGCTCCTCCAGTTTGAAAGGAACAATGTTTAGGAGCTTGTTCCTTGTCCACCAGGGTTAAAGAAAGAACCTATTGGTACCAGATGGGTCTACCGAAACAAAATGGATGAAGATGGCCATGTTGTAAGAAACAAGGCCAGACTAGTTGCCCAGGGTTATTGTCAAGCAGAGGGCGTTGACTTTGATGAAACTTTTGCTCCAGTTGCAAGACTTAAAGCCATAAGAATATTTCTGGCTTATGCAGCCCATCTGCAGTTCAAGGTCTTCCAGATGGATGTCAAAAGTGCGTTCCTTAATGGAACATTGGAAGAAGAAGTTTATGTTAAGCAGACTCCAGGTTTCATCGATGAGAAGCATCCTCATTGGGTTTATAGACTGAACAAAGTATTGTATGGTCTAAGACAAGCCCCAAGAGCCTGGTATGATACTTTAACTAAACATCTTCTTAAAAATGGCTTTCAAAGAGGTGCAATAGATAATACCTTGTTTATCTTGAAAGAAAGAGGTAATATCTTATTGGTACAAATTTATGTTGATGACATTATTTTTGGTTCAACTGATGATGCAATGTGTAAAAAGTTTTCTAAAATCATGTCATCTGAGTATGAGATGAGTTTAATGGGTGAATTAACATTTTTCTTAGGTCTTCAGATTAAGCAAACTGAAAATGGAATTTTCATAAACCAAGGAAAATATGTCAGAGATTTGTTAAGAAAATACAAATATGATTCAATCCCATCGAAAAACACACCTATTGCAGCACCATTGAATTTGGACTCTGACCCAACTGGCAAACCAGTTAACATAACTGACTATAGAGGTATGGTTGGTTCACTGGTGTACTTAACTGCCAGTCGACCAGATATAATGTTTGCAACATGTTTATGTGCCAGATTTCAGTCTAACCCTAAAGAATCACATTTGCACGCTGTAAAGCGTATCTTTAGATACCTGAAAGGGTGTCCTAATCTTGGTCTTTGGTACCCCAAAGGCTCAGGATTAGATCTAATGGGTTATTCAGATTCTGATCATGCAGGTTATAAGATAGATAGAAAATCAACAACTGGTGGTTGTCATTTCCTTGGAGGAAAAACTGGTAAGTTGGACCAGCAAGAAGCAGACTTCAGTCTCTATGTCCACTGCTGAGGCAGAGTACATTTCTGCGGCCAGTTGCTGTGCCCAGATTCTCTGGATCAAGAACCAGTTACTAGATTATGGTCAGAAGTATACCAAGACCCCAATCTTTTGTGACAACACCAGTGCTATTGCTATATCTCACAACCCAGTGATGCACTAAAAAACAAAGCATATTGACATCAGGTATCATTTCATTCGAGATCACGTTATGAAAGGAGATATTGAAATTCATTTCATCCCCACTGACAAACAGTTAGCTGATGTTTTTACTAAACCTCTCGATGAGAAAACCTTTAAACATCTCATCAGCGAACTGGGAATGTTAAACCCTTAACTGGAACTTTCTTTGTTATTGAACGCGTCAGTGACACTGATGAAGTTCTCCAGTTGAGGAGGTCCAGATAATCTTTGCTCGCCAGGCTATTGAACGCCTTGTGATACTATCTTGGCACTAATTGATTTCTGGATCATCATTTTAGGGGGAAAGACTCAAAATAATTTTCTGACTAAAATTCGTTTTTGTTTGAAAATGCAACTGGAGAACTCTCCAGTTGGAAACTGGTACTGGACTGATCCTCCAGTTACCAGATTCAGTCTTGTCTTATTTTTATAACGTTACAAATACTTGGTCAATATGTGTGACACGTGATGATACTCGAGTGTTTTAAACCACTTGATATCGTGATCTGACGTGTTTGAAACCATTTTAGTACTTGACAACTATTTGTATTGGGAAAACAAAAAGTGAGTGGGCGCGTGGGTAAGATAAGCCGTCGTAGCATTTAATGCTGACATGGAAGCATTTAATGTTTACATGGCAAACTAATATTTTATTTCAAAATTCAAACCAACTTTGTGAAAATATCTACAAAAAGGATTGTGTTGATTAAAATATAATTTTGGTGTTTCATTGGGATCTTGAATCCCTTTATAAATACCCTTATTTACTCCGAACTCATTTACTTCTTTCTCTTACATTCCTTCATTTACTTCCAATCATCAAAATTGCTTCATTCTTCTCTTTGCTTCACAAATCAAAAACCCTAAATCCCAAATTTCATTTTCATTCTTCTATGGCTCCTAGATCATCTCGTTCAAGAGATGTAAATCTCTTGACTGTTCCATAATCCCTCACCAGATGTCAAACCGGCACCTGGTGCCCCTAGTAGTGCTTCGGTCATCAAACTAAATCCAAATAATCCGATGGCCAGCCTACGAGGATCTCAAGGGTCCGATACCCTTATTGGTAGAATTCAAAAGTTTTTGAAGAATTCTCCAATAGGACCCTCATTCTCTCTAAACCCACGTAAGTTGTTTCACAACTACTTATGTGAGTTTTGGTACACTGCCGTTCTTTCTTCCGATTGTTCCTCCATCAGTTTCACATTAAAGGATGGAACAATCCAGTGTACCTTGCCAGCCGATGTATTGAGGGATGCCTTACGCCTCAATTACTGGAGAGAGGATGAATCTCCAGTCGTCTTGCCCCAAATATAAACTTTCGCCAAGTACTTCTTGAAATGGGACACAGGGAGTGTTTGGAGAATGGGGTGTTGAAGACAAAAGGTGCGATGACCATGAAGGGCCTTACACCTTCATGGAGGTATTTTTTCATCCACCTGGTGGAGAGCATGGGTGGGAGTTCTGGTGGACTTGACCAGATTAACTCCTCGCAAGCAGAGATGGCTTACTACTTGTGGAACGGATTGAGAGTGGACTTTGCAGATATTTTGTATAGAAGCCTAGTTCAAAAACTGAAGGGCACAAGGGGTGTTTGTATTCCCTTTTCAAGGTTCCTCTCTCTTTGTTTCAAGCAAATTCTGGGCAGAGAAGCATATAATAGTACAGATTCACCGTACACTGCTCCAGATATGCTAAGGAATCTAGACTCACTGGTATCTGAAGCTGGTGAGGTCGAACTTCCTGAACGAATGCAACTGGCATTCGCTTCAACTGATGCACCTCTTGCAGGTGAGTCAGAAAGGCAACTGGGCGGGCCTCAAAATAATGAGGGACCCTCCAGTGTGTCTAATGTTATGGTTGAGGATAGAGCAACCATAACTGAAGCAACCCCCATCACATCTATCCCTGGTGAAGATACTTCGGTATCTGATCCATCAACAGATGCACCCATCCAGGAAACTAGGGAAGGTCATCTGGAGACTGACCAGGTAACTGGTCAGCCCTCAGTTACATTCATGGATCTGGACATGAGTGTTAATGACGAGGAAATCCTTATAGAATCTTCGGATTCTGAAGGTACTGAAACAGACATGGAGATTCTTGATGCTTCTGTACAAGCACAAGACCCTTCATCTCCAGTCTCACTTCCAGACGCATCAATTTCATTTTCACCACCACAAGTAAATGTGCCTATAGATATATCTTTACCAACAAATTTCGCTCCTTTACCAACTGGGCAATTCTCACTTGCTCGAGAAATGCCACCCCCACCGTCGCCGTTGTTCACACCTGAGCATACTCAGCATGAACAACAATTTGTTTTTCCAGTCCTTTCTTCAACCACCACTCCAATAATTTCTTCAACTGCTGGCCTGACAACTGGGGAGACTTCCATTAGTTTGCCTCCTCCAGTTGCTCCAGTAGTAACTGCTAGTGGTCCAGTGACACCTTCTCCTTTGTCACTGGACAGTCAAGTTGTCTCACTACAAGCCGATCTCCAAAACCTTCTAACCAGGGTGGAGGAGATTCAGAAGACACTTGACAAGAACACCAAGTCCTTCTCCAGATACCACAAAGATCATTTGACAAACATTAAGGTGGTCGATCTGGGGATAAACAAGTTTTCATCTAATGAAGACTTGGTGTTCAGAAAGCTTAATGAGTTGGTCACTGGCTGCAACAATCTGGCTGGTACTCTAAAGAAAGCCTTTGACCTAACTCACTCCAAGGTCTCCAGTTCAATCTCCAACTTGCTAGGAAATACTGTCAGAACTTCAGAAGTTGACTTAAAAGAGATTGAAAGGCAGGTTAAGGAACTAATTGAAAGACCTGGCCTAGATGTAACTGGCCTTGGAGAGCAGTTGATGACTTCGGTTGGTCAGAAAATAGAGGATACGCTGGGTGCTAGAGAAGAGCATTTGATTGAAAGGGTGATGTCTGAAATCACCAAGCTGGCCACTCCTCAGGTTGATCTGGCCCCACTTACCAGTGAGATCAACCAGTTGAGAGGCAACATAGAAAGTTTGAACACCCAGGTATCTCTACATGCTCAATCTATAGAGAAACTGACAACTGAAGTGGAAAATCTGAAGAAGATGGATGATGAGGTTAAGGATAAGGTTGTCTCCGGTTTGGATGAGGACTCCAAGATCTTGAATGAATTGAAAACTGGTCAAGACCAAGTTGTTGCAAATGTCTTGACCCAGTCCAAAGAGACGAACCATTTATGGAGGTCCTTCAGGATGATGTGTGGCATCTTCAAAGAATGTAAGGACATGCAGTCGTGGCAGCCTCTTGACCGGTTGCCATCTCACCCCTCTGAATGGGAAGCAATTAGGGCAGGTCTAGATGCTGCCAAGGGGGAAAGAAGTTCAGTCCTTACACGACCTGTTGCACCTGGAAGGACTCCATCTGGATCTGGAAGAGAATTGGTTGTGGCTACCAGTACTGAAGCTGGTGAGGTCGAACTTCCTGAACGAATGCAACTGGCATTCGCTTCAACTGATGCACCTCTTGCAGGTGAGTCAGAAAGGCAACTGGGCGGGCCTCAAAATAATGAGGGACCCTCCAGTGTGTCTAATGTTATGGTTGAGGATAGAGCAACCATAACTGAAGCAACCCCCATCACATCTATCCCTGGTGAAGATACTTCGGTATCTGATCCATCAACAGATGCACCCATCCAGGAAACTAGGGAAGGTCATCTGGAGACTGACCAGGTAACTGGTCAGCCCTCAGTTACATTCATGGATCTGGACATGAGTGTTAATGACGAGGAAATCCTTATAGAATCTTCGGATTCTGAAGGTACTGAAACAGACATGGAGATTCTTGATGCTTCTGTACAAGCACAAGACCCTTCATCTCCAGTCTCACTTCCAGACGCATCAATTTCATTTTCACCACCACAAGTAAATGTGCCTATAGATATATCTTTACCAACAAATTTCGCTCCTTTACCAACTGGGCAATTCTCACTTGCTCGAGAAATGCCACCCCCACCGTCGCCGTTGTTCACACCTGAGCATACTCAGCATGAACAACAATTTGTTTTTCCAGTCCTTCATTCAACCACCACTCCAATAATTTCTTCAACTGCTGGCCTGACAACTGGGGAGACTTCCATTAGTTTGCCTCCTCCAGTTGCTCCAGTAGTAACTGCTAGTGGTCCAGTGACACCTTCTCCTTTGTCACTGGACAGTCAAGTTGTCTCACTACAAGCCGATCTCCAAAACCTTCTAACCAGGGTGGAGGAGATTCAGAAGACACTTGACAAGAACACCAAGTCCTTCTCCAGATACCACAAAGATCATTTGACAAACATTAAGGTGGTCGATCTGGGGATAAACAAGTTTTCATCTAATGAAGACTTGGTGTTCAGAAAGCTTAATGAGTTGGTCACTGGCTGCAACAATCTGGCTGGTACTCTAAAGAAAGCCTTTGACCTAACTCACTCCAAGGTCTCCAGTTTCAGATAGTGATAGTAGAAAACTGGCTAGACTTGGTAATGACATCAAAGAAAGAAAGAAAATGAAACAAAGAAACCAAGTTGAGGCCAGGGCACATCTTGCTCAGATTAAGTTACTGGATATGAGTGATGCCAATCTACTGGGTATCACTAAGGATGAGTATGTTAGGGTTAAGAATGATCCTAGGATAGTTGACCAGTTGAATGAAATGCTAGATGTAGAACTGGACAGACACTATCAAGAGGATGAAGCTGAATTCGATGCCAGGAGCTTAAACATTTCAGTGGAGAAGGCCAAAGAGATTAGGGCTAGTGGGCTTCTAAAGAGAATTGCAAATATCAAGAAGGTTGTGAAGAGTGTACTGGATCCACTAAGAAGAAGGATTCCACAACCAAGAAAACCACTGACAAGAGATGCAAGAGATGCTGACCTTAGCACATTCGTTGAATCAACTGGCGAGGTATCCAATGAAGACATTAAGTCCGCTATACTGGCTGCTGGTGCTGGGAGTATAAAAATCACAAATGAATCTGAAGCTAGAAACTATTACTCCCAGATCATGTCAACCAGAAGACATAGTGGTACTATTAATAGTGTCAATGTTACAATCAAGCCAGGCACCAAGGTTTTTCAAATCGAAGTTAAGTATACTGGTGGCCACTGGTTAGAACTGATGATCCTGGTGCTATGCAATATGGATTCAACGAATGGGTGGAGATGGTAAATGTTTTGGATGCTAAGGCACAAAAGAATAGGTTCGAGAAAGCATGGGTAAACTTTATAAGGGGGAAGATTCAACATAAAGAAAATCTTGAGCAAAAGTTGAATATTGACCCTGAAGATACTCAGCCTATCTCTTCAGTTGCCAAGAGAAGAAGAACTGGCGAAGGGCCATCTCATTAAGTTCTTTCTTCAGTTTATCTACTTGTAATTTGTATTTACATTCTGTAACTTGTATAAATTTCATTCCCTTGTATAAATGAAGTTACTAGTTTGTAACCACAAGGTAGATAAAAGATTAAAATCTAACAAACCTAAAAGAAAAACCTAAGGCATTTATTGATCTATAAAAATGCCTTAAGAAACTTAGATAGATTTAAATCGAACAAGTCTCTATAGTTCACACTTGTATAGATACAAGAACTAGAAAAAGACTTAGACTATATTTCTAGACAAATAGGGGGAATTTGTTAGGACCAGTTCACCTGGTAAACTGGCCAGTCTCCAGTTGCACCTGGAGACCCAGTGAAACTGTCCAGTGAACTGTCCAGTCTCCAGTTGTATCTGGAGACCTTAATGATTTGTCAAGAAATATATTGAAGTCCAGTTGCACCATACAGTTAACGCAACTGAAGACTTCCTCCAGTTGAGAACTGACCAAGTTGAAGAATCATTCCAGTTGAAGTCGAAGACAACAAATGGAAGATAGAGAATGGCAATGGCAGCGAAGCCCAGTTGGCATTCTAGTCAGTTACAAACTGGAGACCATCAGTGGAAAGCCCTTACAAAGCTTTACACTGATTACGAGGAATTAACTTGTATACTTTATGTACCTTTACCCGGATAATAAGCCTTGTCTTATTATTTAAGTAATAAAAGGTACATAAAGGTGGTTGTGTAAAGTTGCTTTATCATACGACTTTACACTGCTTTTTAAGGAATTAAATGCTATTCCTTAAATGCTCTCAACCACATTTGTACGGCTAAAGTTAACATCCCAATGTTAACTTTGCCTATAAATACAAGTCATTGCACAACCAAGAATTTAAGTTATTTCACAAAGATGAATAACTTCACACTTTGCAAACCTGCAATATTCTTGGTGAACTTGTGCAATCTTCTCTCAATCGCTAAAAGGAACATTTCACAACTTTAAGTGTTTCGATTGCCTTGAGAAATTCCGAGTATAGATCAATTGTATTTCATAGGTTGTTAGGATATTTACATTCGTGTATTATCTTGGTTCCGCATCAACCTTGTAATTTGTTTAATATCAATAAATAAATTACACATTGAAAAATACATATTGTCTCATCAAGTTATCTTACAAGTTATTTGTATTATTGCATTGTTCTTTATTTATTGTCTTTTATATAAGTAATCTATCTAGAACTTGGTATATACACACTGCAACTGGTCGTCTCCAGTTCAGTGCATATATTGCAAAGTAACTCCACCATCGACATAGAGGTGTCTTCAGTAATACCATCTATCGAGTTGGGACTTACAATTTTATTAATTATCACACTCACTGTCGATACCAGTCATTGCATTATTACGCTGCTGCTACCATCTCGCTGCTACATAGCGCAATATTTCTCTAGTCATTAGGGGCAAGGGTGCAACCGACAAGTTTGTTCGGCTCTTTTCTTTGGCTTCTATAGGCTCTTTAGTTTCCTTGTAGCATGTGTATCGGCAAGTTGAATCGGCCACATTTGGCCGATGCTAGTGAACGTTGGGCAAGTGCCACGTGGGTATTTTTAAAAAAAGTGAACGTTGGAGCATCTATGTGAATTGTTTTTTTTTTTAATTCCCCCCCCCCCCCAACTTCTATATATACAACATACACATACATATTATCAAACAAACCATAATTAAACAAACACATTTTATTATTATTAAAACACATTACAATAAAAAAGACAACACATAATTAAAAAAGACAGTACATGATAAAAACACGAAATACATTAGAATGTTACGATTACTCATCATCTTTTATTGACATACTTCATATGCCACGGTAAGCGTTTTTGTCGAGCCACCACTTGTCGTGTTGCGTGCATTTGACTTCCCATGTGGTTTTGTCTTCCCCGCAATTGTCGTGGTACGATTCGGCCCAAGTGCATTGGTCACCCAACGTGTGACCGGCCTTAAAAACATCATTGACTACCCTCTTGACCTTCTTGATCTCCTCCTGTAGAAACGAAGAATAGTGCTCTTTGTGCTTCGAAATGTTGCGCCCTGGTGCTTGTATTGCCTCTACCTGTTGCTCGCATCGTCGTATTTTCTCCCGTAGGTAACCCATAACCCCAGAGAGTTCTGTTTGATGGAGGGTGTCCTCTTTGATATCAGCCATGATTAGTGTTTTCATCTCATCCACGGTCATACGAGGTCGGTTAAGATTCTTTGATGAGGACGCCATCAGGGTTAGAAAAAGTGAGTTTGTAGTAGAATGAAAATTGGAATGGTAATGAAACTGAATTGTGCCCTAGGTTCGTATTTATAGAGTGGCATTCAAGTCAGCCGTTTAGGGACCGGAAGTGTAAATGTTTTTGAATTTTTGGCCATTTGAGGGACTGAAAGTGTAAATATTTCGAATTCGGCCGTTGGAGGGACTAATTGTGTAAATATTTTGAATTTTGAACGTTGAAGGAGCGTTTTGTAGTTTACCTATAAAAACTGGCTCCTTATTAAATATTTTTGAACAAAACACAAACTTTTATACATCTGAAATGGCTTTTTCATCAAATGTCACTAACCCAAAACCACCAATGACTGTCGATCAAGTGCATGACAGTATCATGGCTGATATCCTCAACCACCAATTGTTTAAAGAGGAACTTGTTGCAGTTATGCAAAAACTAACTGCAAAAAAGAATTGGTGTTGAGAACAAATCGATATTTTACAAAGCGGGTATTGTTTTGATCTTGAGTGTCAATACTTTACTTATTTGCAGGGGAAGATCGACAAGACTCAAGTTGCTTTGGAATAACTTAATTGTGCGGTTTACACCTTGAACCATCTGATCATATGGGCCAAAGCAGTTTATGAGATGAATGAATAAATTTCTGTTGTTATTAAATGTGTTCTAGGAACTATTATGTTGTATGTTTCTTTTTAATAAGTTTGCAATGTTTTTAAATTATGAATAAATTTATGTTGTTATTAAATTACCAAGTAGACATCTTTTATTAAAATACTTAAAGACATTACAATACTAAAAGACAATACATAATTCAGAATACTAAAACACACTTAATTAAAATACTAAAACACACTTCATAATTCAAAACAATTAAAAAGCAACCATGATAAGCTCCCTGAAACACTGCTCGTAACTGAAGCCCCTCTCATACTTCTCATGGTACTCCTGATGCGCCGTTGCATAAAGCAACTCATCAGAGACGGTCCTCCCCTGTGCATTCAACCTCATATTTTTTTTTTTTTTTTTTTTTTTTTTTTTTTTTTTTTTTTTTTTTTTTTTTTTTACTGAACCACTTTTACTCTTTTTTTTTTTTTTTTTTTTTTTTTTTTTTTTTTTTTTTTTTTTTTTTTTTTTTTTTTTTTTTTTTTTTTTTTTTTTTTTTTTTTTTTTTTTTTTTTTTTTTTTTTTTTTTTTTTTTTTTTTTTTTTTTTTTTTTTTTTTTTTTTTTTTTTTTTTTTTTTTTTTTTTTTTTTTTTTTTTTTTTTTTTTTTTTTTTTTTTTTTTTTTTTTTTTTTTTTTTTTTTTTTTTTTTTTTTTTTTTTTTTTTTTTTTTTTTTTTTTTTTTTTTTTTTTTTTTTTTTTTTTTTTTTTTTTTTTTTTTTTTTTTTTTTTTTTTTTTTTTTTTTTTTTTTTTTTTTTTTTTTTTTTTTTTTTTTTTTTTTTTTTTTTTTTTTTTTTTTTTTTTTTTTTTTTTTTTTTTTTTTTTTTTTTTTTTTTTTTTTTTTTTTTTTTTTTTTTTTTTTTTTTTTTTTTTTTTTTTTTTTTTTTTTTTTTTTTTTTTTTTTTTTTTTTTTTTTTTTTTTTTTTTTTTTTTTTTTTTTTTTTTTTTTTTTTTTTTTTTTTTTTTTTTTTTTTTTTTTTTTTTTTTTTTTTTTTTTTTTTTTTTTTTTTTTTTTTTTTTTTTTTTTTTTTTTTTTTTTTTTTTTTTTTTTTTTTTTTTTTTTTTTTTTTTTTTTTTTTTTTTTTTTTTTTTTTTTTTTTTTTTTTTTTTTTTTTTTTTTTTTTTTTTTTTTTTTTTTTTTTTTTTTTTTTTTTTTTTTTTTTTTTTTTTTTTTTTTTTTTTTTTTTTTTTTTTTTTTTTTTTTTTTTTTTTTTTTTTTTTTTTTTTTTTTTTTTTTTTTTTTTTTTTTTTTTTTTTTTTTTTTTTTTTTTTTTTTTTTTTTTTTTTTTTTTTTTTTTTTTTTTTTTTTTTTTTTTTTTTTTTTTTTTTTTTTTTTTTTTTTTTTTTTTTTTTTTTTTTTTTTTTTTTTTTTTTTTTTTTTTTTTTTTTTTTTTTTTTTTTTTTTTTTTTTTTTTTTTTTTTTTTTTTTTTTTTTTTTTTTTTTTTTTTTTTTTTTTTTTTTTTTTTTTTTTTTTTTTTTTTTTTTTTTTTTTTTTTTTTTTTTTTTTTTTTTTTTTTTTTTTTTTTTTTTTTTTTTTTTTTTTTTTTTTTTTTTTTTTTTTTTTTTTTTTTTTTTTTTTTTTTTTTTTTTTTTTTTTTTTTTTTTTTTTTTTTTTTTTTTTTTTTTTTTTTTTTTTTTTTTTTTTTTTTTTTTTTTTTTTTTTTTTTTTTTTTTTTTTTTTTTTTTTTTTTTTTTTTTTTTTTTTTTTTTTTTTTTTTTTTTTTTTTTTTTTTTTTTTTTTTTTTTTTTTTTTTTTTTTTTTTTTTTTTTTTTTTTTTTTTTTTTTTTTTTTTTTTTTTTTTTTTTTTTTTTTTTTTTTTTTTTTTTTTTTTTTTTTTTTTTTTTTTTTTTTTTTTCTAAAGTTTTTATTATCTATATACTAAAAACCAAGTGGTTTTTTACAGGTTTATATGCACAAGGTAACCCCTTAAAGTTTTTATCTTTTACATTTTATCCCATCAACTTTTACCTCTTTACGTTTTAACCCCCTAAAGTTTTTATCTTTTACATTTTATCCCATGAACTTTTACCTCTTTACGTTTTAACCCCTAAAGTTTTTATCTTTTACATTTTATCCCATCAACTTTTACCTCTTTACATTTTAACCCCTTAAAGTTTTTATCTTTTACATTTTATCCCATCAACTTTTACCTCTTTACGTTTTAACCCCCTAAAGTTTTTATCTTTTACATTTTATCCCATGAACTTTTACCTCTTTACGTTTTAACCCCTAAAGTTTTTATCTTTTACATTTTATCCCATCAACTTTTACCTCTTTACCTTTTAACCCCTTAAAGTTTTTATCTTTTACATTTTATCCCATCAACTTTTACCTCTTTACGTTTTAACCCCCAAAAGTTTTTATCTTTTACATTTTATCCCATCAACTTTTACCTCTTTACCTTTTAACCCCTAAAGTTTTATCTTTTACATTTTATCCCATCAACTTTTACCTCTTTACCTTTTACCCCCTAAAATTTTTATCTTTTACATTTTAGCCCATCAACTTTTACCTCTTTACCTTTTAACCCCCTAAAATTTTTTCTTTTACATTTTAGCCCATCAACTTTTACCTTTTTACCTTTTAACCCCCTAAAGTTTTATCTTTTACATTTTATCCCATCAACTTTTACCTCTTTACGTTTTAACCCCTTAAAGTTTTTATCTTTTACATTTTATCCCATCAACTTTTACCTCTTTACGTTTTAACCCCCTAAAGTTTTTATCTTTTACATTTTATCCCATCAACTTTTACCTCTTTACGTTTTAACCCCCTAAAGTTTTTATCTTTTACATTTTATCCCATCAACTTTTACCTCTTTACGTTTTAACCCCTAAAGTTTTTATCTTTTACATTTTATCCCATCAACTTTTACCTCTTTACGTTTTAACCCCTTAAAGTTTTTATCTTTTACATTTTATCCCATCAACTTTTACCTCTTTACGTTTTAACCCCTAAAGTTTTTATCTTTTACATTTTATCCCATCAACTTTTACCTCTTTACGTTTTAACCCCCTAAAGTTTTTATTATCTATATACTAAAAACCAAGTGGTTTTTTACAGGTTTATATGCACAGTAACCCCTAAAGTTTTTATTATCTATATACTAAAAACCAAGTGGTTTTTTACAAGTTTATATGCACAAGGTACAAGTACACCAACATCCAACTTTAACCCCTTTACCTTTTAACACCCTAAAGTTTTTAACTTTTACATTTTATTCCATCAACTTTTACCTCTTTACATTTTAACCCCTTAAAGTTTTTATCTTTTACATTTTATCCCATCAACTTTTACCTCTTTACGTTTTAACCCCCTAAAGTTTTTATTATCTATATACTAAAAACCAAGTGGTTTTTTACAGGTTTATATGCACAAGGTAACCCCTTAAAGTTTTTATCTTTTACATTTTATCCCATCAACTTTTACCTCTTTACGTTTTAACCCCCTAAAGTTTTTATCTTTTACATTTTATCCCATCAACTTTTACCTCTTTACGTTTTAACCCCCTAAAGTTTTTATTATCTATATACTAAAAACCAAGTGGTTTTTTACAGGTTTATATGCACAAGGTAACCCCTTAAAGTTTTTATCTTTTACATTTTATCCCATCAACTTTTACCTCTTTACGTTTTAACCCCCTAAAGTTTTTATTATCTATATACTAAAAACCAAGTGGTTTTTTACAGGTTTATATGCACAAGGTAACCCCTTAAAGTTTTTATCTTTTACATTTTATCCCATCAACTTTTACTTCTTTACGTTTTAACCCCCTAAAGTTTTTACTTTTACATTTTATCCCATCAACTTTTACCTCTTTACATTTTATCCCATCAACTTTTACCTCTTTACCTTTTAACCCCTAAAATTTTATCTTTTACATTTTTACCCATCAACTTTTACCTCTTTACCTTTTAACCCCTAAAAGTTTTATCTTTTACATTTTTACCCATCAACTTTGAACTCTTTACCATTTAACCCCCTAAAGATTTTACCTTTTATATTTTAGCCCATCAACTTTTACCTCTTTACCTTTTATCCCCCTAAAGTTTTCTCTTTACCTTTTAACCTTACAAAGGTTTTCTCTTTACCTTTTAACCCCCTAAAAGTTTTTATCTTTTACATTTTAGCCCATCAACTTTTACCTCTTTACCTTTTAACCCCCTAAGATTTTACCTTTTATATTTTAGCCCATCAACTTTTACCTCTTTACCTTTTATCCCCCTAAAGTTTTCTCTTTACCTTTTAACCTTACAAAGTTTTTACCTTTTACCTTTTAACCCCCTAAAATTTTTATCTTTTACATTTTAGCCCAACAACTTTTACCTCATTACCTTTTAACCCCCTAAAACTTTTATCTTTTACATTTTATCCCATCAACTTTTACCTCTTTACGTTTTAACCCCCTAAAGTTTTTATTATCTATATACTAAAAACCAAGTGGTCTCCCCTCACAAAAACATTGTAGTTAATAGTACAAGTATTAAAACATTAGGTACTTTTTTCTTATGCGTATTAATTAATTATCTATATACAAGTCTATAAACATGAGTTACAATAAAACTTTACTTTCTTTTTAATTTAAATTTTAACCCCCTTAAAGTTTTTATCTTTTACATTTTATCCCATCAACTTTTACCTCTTTACGTTTTAACCCCCTAAAGTTTTTATTATCTATATACTAAAAACCAAGTGGTTTTTTACAGGTTTATATGCACAAGGTAACCCCTTAAAGTTTTTATCTTTTACATTTTATCCCATCAACTTTTACTTCTTTACGTTTTAACCCCCTAAAGTTTTCTCTTTACGTTTTAACCCCCTAAAGTTTTTATTATCTATATACTAAAAACCAAGTGGTTTTTTACAGGTTTATATGCACAAGGTAACCCCTTAAAGTTTTTATCTTTTACATTTTATCCCATCAACTTTTACCTCTTTACCTTTTATCCCCCTAAAGTTTTCTCTTTACCTTTTAACCTTACAAAGTTTTTACCTTTTATATTTTAGCCCATCAACTTTTACCTCTTTACCTTTTATCCCCCTAAAGTTTTCTCTTTACCTTTTAACCTTACAAAGTTTTTACTTTTACATTTTAGCCCATCAACTTTGAACACTTTACATTTAACCCCCTAAAATTTTACCTTTTATATTTTAGCCCATCAACTTTTACCTCTTTACCTTTTATCCCCCTAAAGTTTTCTCTTTACCTTTTAACCTTACAAAGTTTTTATTTTACATTTTATCCCATCAACTTTTACCTCTTTACGTTTTAACCCCCTAAAGTTTTTATTATCTATATACTAAAAACCAAAGTGGTCTCCCCTCACAAAAACATTGTAGTTAATAGTACAAGTATTAAAACATTAGGTACTTTTTTCTTATGCGTATTAATTAATTATCTATATACAAGTCTATAAACATGAGTTACAATAAAACTTTACTTTCTTTTTAATTTAAATTTTAACCCCCTTAAAATTACTATGACTATCTTTTAATATTTATCATCCATCAAAGTTAGCGTTTTCAATTTTTTGACACCAAACTTTTAAGTTTTCATGTTTTAATCAAACAAATTTCACTTATTTATGTTTTTACCTTTGGGGTTATTCTTTAGTTTGCTTGCTTTTTTCTTACCTCTGAACTTTACAACTTTATGATAAGCCTCAAAATATTTTTAAACATTTGGTTTGTATTATTTTCATTCGTTCTGTTACAATAATGTTGATTATTTATATTGATTTTTTTTATTATAACCATTTTCTACATGTTTTTTATTTATATTGACAATTTTTTTTGTTAATATAAACATTGTATTATTTGTCAACTATTTTTCTGGTCTTATTGTATCATTTCAGGACATTATGTCATATATTTGCTTCTTTTTTTGTGTTTTCGTTTTGAGGAATTATTTATTTTTCTTGCAAGTAATCATTAGTTGTTTTGTGTGTATGACAGCAATTCCAAATTAATGTTTGTTAGCGAATTTATCATGTTTGTATCTAAAAGTTGAAAGCGTTTTCCGCGGCAACGCGCGGGTAGAATTGCTAGTGTTTTTCTTATTATTAACATTAACAATATGGATATTTAGTCTGTATTATACTGATGACATAGATTCTAATAAATCCAACATTTTTCACCAAATACAGACGTGGTCTCATCTTTATTAACTCAACAACCACATGATGAAACAGACGTGGTTGGCTGTTTCATCCCGCCGTTTGTTTCATCACCGTGATAAAACAGTCAACCACGTCTGTTTCATCTATTAGTTTTTTGATTTAAAAAAACACGAGACCACGTCTATATTTGGTGAAGAAGGTTAGTGTATTAGGATCAATGTCTTCAGTATAATATACACCTAATATCCATATTATAAATTTAAATAATACTCCGTAATAAAATGTTTTGGTCAATCATGTATAATGCACACCTAGTATCCATATTATTAATTTAACGGCTATAACATGTGTTTTTGGTCAACCATGTACAAAATTTACAAGTTTGTGGGTGATACACATCAATAAAAAAAAGTAAATTGGGCAACCATGTACAAAAGAAAATGTACATTTAACATGTAAGCTGCCACGTCATGACCAGCTAAGCTGCCACGTCAGCTCAATAAAGTGTAACCTGCTATAGCAGGTCGTTTTGGTCATCCATGTATAAAATTTACAAGTTTGTGAGTAATAATCAATATTTTAGTTTATTGGGCAACCATGTTCAAAAGAAAATACATTGGTTCTAGTGATTATCTTTTTATTTTGATTGTATATATAGATATATGTATATATATATATATATATATATATATATATATATATATATATATATATATATATATATATATATATATATATATATATATATATATATATATATATATATATATATATATATATATATATATATATATATATATATATATATATATATATATATATATATATATATATATATATATATATATATATATATATATATATATATATATATATATATATATATATATATATATATATATATATATATATATATATATATATATATATATATATATATATATATATATATATATATATATATATATATATATATATATATATATATATATATATATATATATATATATATATATATATATATATATATATATATATATATATATATATATATATATATATATATATATATATATATATATATATATATATATATATATATATATATATATATATATATATATATATATATATATATATATATATATATATATATATATATATATATATATATATATATATATATATATATATATATATATATATATATATATATATATATATATATATATATATATATATATATATATATATATATATATATATATATATATATATATATATATATATATATATATATATATATATATATATATATATATATATATATATATATATATATATATATATATATATATATATATATATATATATATATATATATATATATATATATATATATATATATATATATATATATATATATATATATATATATATATATATATATATATATATATATATATATATATATATATATATATATATATATATATATATATATATATATATATATATATATATATATATATATATATATATATATATATATATATATATATATATATATATATATATATATATATATATATATATATATATATATATATATATATATATATATATATATATATATATATATATATATATATATATATATATATATATATATATATATATATATATATATATATATATATATATATATATATATATATATATATATATATATATATATATATATATATATATATATATATATATATATATATATATATATATATATATATATATATATATATATATATATATATATATATATATATATATATATATATATATATATATATATATATATATATATATATATATATATATATATATATATATATATATATATATATATATATATATATATATATATATATATATATATATATATATATATATATATATATATATATATATATATATATATATATATATATATATATATATATATATATATATATATATATATATATATATATATATATATATATATATATATATATATATATATATATATATATATATATATATATATATATATATATATATATATATATATATATATATATATATATATATATATATATATATATATATATATATATATATATATATATATATATATATATATATATATATATATATATATATATATATATATATATATATATATATATATATATATATATATATATATATATATATATATATATATATATATATATATATATATATATATATATATATATATATATATATATATATATATATATATATATATATATATATATATATATATATATATATATATATATATATATATATATATATATATATATATATATATATATATATATATATATATATATATATATATATATATATATATATATATATATATATATATATATATATATATATATATATATATATATATATATATATATATATATATATATATATATATATATATATATATATATATATATATATATATATATATATATATATATATATATATATATATATATATATATATATATATATATATATATATATATATATATATATATATATATATATATATATATATATATATATATATATATATATATATATATATATATATATATATATATATATATATATATATATATATATATATATATATTATATATTTATATTTACAATTACTGTATTTGATTGTATGATCACCTTTTATGGTTCAATATATTCCCTTTAGTGAATTTTTAATAATGTTTTCATTTTTTTTATAGAAATGTGAACCTCCACCTACCTGTCCTGCTGATGATCTTGGTAGCGATTGTGGTTCGGATTCCGGTGAATGGGAAGGTGAATTTTTCCCTGGTATCCCCCAAATTAAATATGAGGTAAAAGGCTAAAAGTAGTAATTCACCTTGTGATTTATAAAGTTTGAAGTATTGAGATAGAGTAATGCTAATATAATGGTTGATGTGGTTGTATGATCGTGCAGGGACCGACGAGCAAGAATTATCTTGCATATAAATGGTACAATGCCAATGAGGAGATTCTCGGCAAGAGAATGAAGGTTTTTTTGTCGAAAGATTGTACCGTTTTGTTTAGGAAACCTGAAAGATTGTATAAATGGTTATGATAGCGTTTATTGTTTGTTCATATTAGGATTGGATGCGATTTAGTGTTGCTTTTTGGCACACGTTCCGTGGTACGGGAGGTGACCCTTTTGGTGCGGCTACTAAAATGTGGCCGTGGGAAGATGGTACTAATTGCTTAGCCATGGCTAAGCGAAGAAGTAAGATCAATTGTTTTTTGACCGATTAATGCTACTTTTTTTGGTTAGCTGCTTAGGCGGATTGTACTTATTGCATTTACATTTACTTCAGTGAGGGCGAATTTTGAGTTCTTAGAAAAGCTTGGAGTTGATAGGTGGTGTTTTCACGATAGAGACATTGCTCCTGATGGTAAAACGTTGGAGGTAACTGGACCTATATTACTATATTTGTTGCTTGATTCTCGCATGTTTTCTTATCAAGGTTTTAGATAATAGCGATATTTATGTGATGGAATGATGGATGGTTCAATATGATCACACTCATTGAATACTTTATTATGTTTTCAGGAAACTAATGCAAATCTTGATGAAGTTGTAGCTCTTGCAAAAGAACTCCAGGTAATTTCTCATGATAAGAAAAAAAATCACACTCTGTAAGTCTGTATCTCAATTTATCATCGTGTAGAGCTAGCATTTTTGACCATTTAGTTATGAATCGGAAAATGCAGGTTATGTTTTATTCATAACTGGTCAGAAGCGTAATATCAATAGCATTAGATTGAAAAGGAAACACAGAATGGGTCTCGAGTTGTCCAAAATGCATTATAAAAAAAATAAAAAAAATAAAAAAAAAAAAAAAAATAAAAAAAAAAAAAATAAAAAAATAAAAAAATAAAAAAAAAAAAATAAAAGTTTAAGTTTGTATATAATTAGTGTCATATAAAAAAAAAAAAAAAAAAAAAAAAAAAAAAAAAAAAAAAAAAAAAAAAAAAAAAAAAATTCAAAAAAAAAATAAAAAAAAAAAAAATAAAAAAAAAAAAATAAAAAAAAAAAAAAATAAAAAAAAAAAAAAAAAAAAAAAAAAGAAAAA
>CM067172.1:70998529-71078529 GCA_034093135.1 Erigeron breviscapus | reverse complement strand
CCCCCCCCCCCCCCCCCCCCCCCCCCCCCCCCCCCCCCCCCCCCCCCCCCCCCCCCCCCCCCCCCCCCCCCCCCCCCCCCCCCCCCCCCCCCCCCCCCCCCCCCCCCCCCCCCCCCCCCCCCCCCCCCCCCCCCCCCCCCCCCCCCCCCCCCCCCCCCCCCCCCCCCCCCCCCCCCCCCCCCCCCCCCCCCCCCCCCCCCCCCCCCCCCCCCCCCCCCCCCCCCCCCCCCCCCCCCCCCCCCCCCCCCCCCCCCCCCCCCCCCCCCCCCCCCCCCCCCCCCCCCCCCCCCCCCCCCCCCCCCCCCCCCCCCCCCCCCCCCCCCCCCCCCCCCCCCCCCCCCCCCCCCCCCCCCCCCCCCCCCCCCCCCCCCCCCCCCCCCCCCCCCCCCCCCCCCCCCCCCCCCCCCCCCCCCCCCCCCCCCCCCCCCCCCCCCCCCCCCCCCCCCCCCCCCCCCCCCCCCCCCCCCCCCCCCCCCCCCCCCCCCCCCCCCCCCCCCCCCCCCCCCCCCCCCCCCCCCCCCCCCCCCCCCCCCCCCCCCCCCCCCCCCCCCCCCCCCCCCCCCCCCCCCCCCCCCCCCCCCCCCCCCCCCCCCCCCCCCCCCCCCCCCCCCCCCCCCCCCCCCCCCCCCCCCCCCCCCCCCCCCCCCCCCCCCCCCCCCCCCCCCCCCCCCCCCCCCCCCCCCCCCCCCCCCCCCCCCCCCCCCCCCCCCCCCCCCCCCCCCCCCCCCCCCCCCCCCCCCCCCCCCCCCCCCCCCCCCCCCCCCCCCCCCCCCCCCCCCCCCCCCCCCCCCCCCCCCCCCCCCCCCCCCCCCCCCCCCCCCCCCCCCCCCCCCCCCCCCCCCCCCCCCCCCCCCCCCCCCCCCCCCCCCCCCCCCCCCCCCCCCCCCCCCCCCCCCCCCCCCCCCCCCCCCCCCCCCCCCCCCCCCCCCCCCCCCCCCCCCCCCCCCCCCCCCCCCCCCCCCCCCCCCTCCCCCTCTCTATAATCATTCTACAAATATAGGAAGTGAGATTCGAACTCTGATTGATTTTTGTAATAATTTGAGATCAAACACCAACAAACACCGTATCAACTCAGACTTTTATTTAATCGAAACCCTAAAGATCTAATACAGACACGAAGATGAATCGTCCACAATCGTGTGCGATTCTAAAGGACTGGGATCATCCACAAAACGTGTGTGATCCTAAATACAAACATTAATCACAATACAGACTCAATAACAAAAACCAATATCAACTCAATGTTGATAATAACAAGAACAAAATACAGAGAGAAAAACAATACGATCTAGAGAGTCTGACTTAACCAATGAGACAAATGAGATAAAGAGGTATTTATATAACCCTAATCTCCAATTTACATAACAGCCCCTGCACAAAGAACAAACTAACAAAAGAGGATAAAAGAAATAAAGTTACCTTTTACACCCTGCAGAATAAAAGAGTTATAACTTGAACCTTATATTTATAACATCCTCCCTCAAGATTATAACTCATTTTCTTACCCAGAATTTTTTGAAAACATGTCAACTAATTTAAGCTTATCACACAAAACATTGTGTTGTTTACTTGTAAGACCTTTAGTTAAGATATCTGCAGTTTGATCTTTAGAATCAATTTTAATAACTTTAATCATACCTGAAGCAGCTTTCTCTCTAACAAAATGAACATCTATTTCAAAGTGTTTTGACTTTTCATGAAACACTGGATTTCCAGCAATCTGGACAGCAGCACTATTATCACAATATATACTTACAGGAATAAGATCATTGATGCCAAGACTGAGAAGCATATTAGTTATCCAAACAGTTTCACAAGTTGCAGAAGCCATGCATCTATATTCAGCTTCAGTAGAAGATCTGGATATAGTTGCTTGCTTCTTGCTTTTCCAAGAAATCAAATTGTTGCCCAGAAAAATACAAAAACCAGAAACTGACTTCCTGGTTTTTGGACATTTTGCCCAGTCAGCATCTCCAAAAACTCTTAACTTAAGATCACTGTTCTTATCAAATTGAATACCAGTACTAGGAGACCTTTTAAGATACCTAAGTACCCTTAAAGCAGTTTTAAAATGAGACTGAAGAGGAGCATGCATGTGTTGACTAAGACAGTGTACAGCATAAGATATGTCAGGTCTAGTATGAGTAAGATAGATTAATTTTCCAACAAGTTGTTGATAGCTAGAAATGTTTTTAATGAATTTATCATTTTCACTTTCTTCATAGTTCATAATTTCATTTAAAACAAGAGGAGTATCAACAGGTTTAGCAGCTAAGAGACCATATTCATACAAAAGCTCCAAACAATATTTTCTTTGTGTCATGCAAACACCTTTGTTATTTTTCAACACCTCAATACCTAAAAAATACTTTAACTCACCCAAGTCTTTAATTAAAAACTTATTGCTTAAAAACTGTTTAAAACTATTAATTTCCTTTTCATTATTACCAGTAATTACTATATCATCAACATAGACTAATAAAGCAATGAAAACATCTTTAGACTGTTTAACATACAGAGAATAATCAAACTTACTCTGTTCAAAACCATGCTCAATCAAGGCATTGGTAAGCTTAGCATTCCACTGCCTTGGGGCTTGCTTCAAACCATACAAAGACTTAACAAGTTTGCATACTTTAGTACTATCACCAACTTGACAACCAAGAGGAATAGTCATATACACATCTTCATCTAACTCACCATAAAGAAAAGCATTATTAACATCAAGTTGGTACATAGGCCAACCTTTACAAACAGCCATACACATAAGACATCTCACAGTGACCATCTTAACCACAGGACTAAAAGTCTCATCATAATCCAAACCCTCTCTTTGACTGTAACCTTTGGCTACAAGCCTAGCCTTATATCTCTCAACCTCACCACTAGCTTTATATTTAATTTTAAAGATCCACTTACAACCTATAGGCTCTCTATCAATAGGCAAATCAGTAATGACCCAAGTATTGTTTCTATGTAAAGCCTCAATCTCATTATTCATAGCTTCAACCCATTTAGGATCTTTAATGGCTTCTTCATAAGTAGAAGGTTCAAAACCTTTATTTAAGTTTGTTGAAAAACTGAAGTTCTCATTACTTAAACAAGCATAGCTAACAAACTTATCAAGACCATATCTAACATTAGAATCAAGAATATAATCATTTAATCTAACAGACTGTTTAGTTATTCTATTAGACCTTCTCAAATTAGGATTACCCTCATTATCAACAGTTGTCTCCTCATTGTTTATTAAACCAGGCTGATCAATAGGAATGTTTCCCTCAGGGATGTAATTTTCATTTATAGATGTTGCTCTGCCATCCTGCCTTTGAACATTAACATGCTCATAAGAGGTGGAGGCTGTGCCATCATCATAAAAAGTACCTCTCCCTTCATCATTGGGTGTTAAAGAAGTTATGACATCTGACTCTTTATTATCAAAAAAATGAACTTGTTCAGATTCTGTTGAGTTAACAAGATCTGCACAGATTTCAGAAGCAGATTGCATTTTAAAAGGAAATATGCTTTCATAAAACTTTACATCTCTTGAATATAAGACAGAATTACTATCAATACTAAAAAGTTTATAAGCCTTTTTAACAGAAGAAAAACCAATTAAGACACATTTTTCAGACCTAGGAGAAAACTTATCAAAATTATTTAAGACAGTTGAATAACAAAGACAACCATAACTTCTGATATGGGAGAGGACAGGTTTTCTTTTATAAATCATTTCAAAAGGAGAACAACCATTTAATACTGAAGAGGGTAACCTGTTAATAAGATAAACAGCAGTTAGAATACAATCAGACCAGAATTTGAGAGGCAATCCTCCCTGAAACATAATACTTCTAGCCACATTCAACAAATGTCTATGTTTTCTCTCAGCAATGCCATTTTGCTGAGGAGTATAACTAACAGAAGTTTGATGTAAAATCCCTTTGTTATTTAGAAAAGTATTCATGTTTCTATTCACAAATTCAGTTCCATTATCAGACCTTATAACCTTGATTTTAGTTTCAAACTGAGTTTCAAGAAGACTGGAAAAAGAAACAAACAAATCATATACTTCATCTTTGGTTTTAATTAAATAAACCCAAACAGCTCTTGAGAAATCATCAACAATTGTTAAAAAATATTTAAACCCTTCTCTGCTAACAACTTTATAAGGACCCCATAAATCAAGATGAATAAGATCACCTAACTGAACAGACTTGTGATCACTTAGAGGAAAAGGTTCTCTGGTTTGTTTAGCTTTATGGCAAACATCACATGGTGAAATATAAGAATTATTTTCCAGATTTAAGTCATCTTTTAATATATTAAGAACAGGGTCAGCAGGGTGACCTAATCTACTATGCCACAAAGACTTTGAAGCATGAAAACAAACAGGTAAAGACATATTGCACTTACCAATCACAGATTTAGGTTCATCAAACAAGTACAGACCATTAGACTCACTACCAGTCCCCAAGACAGTCTTTCTTTTCAAATCCTGAATATAACAATTTGTTTCATCAAAACCAACAAACATCTTGCTGTCTCTAACAAGTTTATGAACAGACATAAGACTTACACAGTAATTTGGAACAACAAGAACATCATACAAGACTACATTACTTGTTAATCTTAAATTACCAATATGTGTTATTTTAGCTAAAGTCCCATTTGGGTGTCCAACAGTCAAATTTAAATCAGAAACATCCACTACATCAAACATATTGTCAGCAGAAATGGTCATATGCTGATTAGCACCAGAATCAATTATCCAAGCTAATAACAGTCTTTTCATCTTTTTACTTATATTTGCACAAAAAAACTTTGAAAAGTTTGAATTAAACACACAACTGTTATTAAAAAATTGAGATTTACCTGACATATTAGCTTGTGCAGTAGAAGAATTACCCTTGTCACTGATTAGAGATATAATTTTCTGCACTTGATCATTAGTGAAAGACATAGCAGGAAAAGAAGCAGGTTGAACAGAAGAAGAAGTAGAAGCATGACTAGAATGACCAGATAACAATTTAGCATCACAATTAGCATTAAATCCTTGTTTATAACCATGATTTTGTCTAATAGGGTTAGGGTGTTTCTTGAAACCAGGAGGATATCCAACAATCTCATAACATCTTTCTATGGTATGGCCAATCATATTACAATGTTTGCATACAAGATTAGGATTAGGACCCTTATTATTTGGTAATTTTCTTTTTGAATCAAAAGTTTTTGCAGCAAAAGAAGTTATCTGAGGTTTATTATCAGTATTTGCAGACATATTAACTCCTCTATGTGATTCCTCCCTAGACAAGATAGCAAAAGCAGCTTTAACATCAGGTAAAGGGTCTTTGGTCAATATAGTACTTCTAATGGGTTGATACACATCATCAAGACTCATCAAAAATTGCATCAGTTTTATCAATTTGTCATGTGTACCAAGTTCTTCTCTAGCATCACAAGTACAAGCAGGCAATTTAGTCACAGAATCAAATTCTCTCCATAAGGAGTTAAGCTTATGATAGTGTTCAGACAATGAGATACCATTTTGTTTAATAGTGTTAATTTTATACATCAAATTATACACAATTGAACCATCAAGTTTATCATAAGTTTCTTTTAATTCATTCCATACAGTAGTAGCATTTTCAGAGAAAATAAGACCCAGATAAACATCTTGAGATACAGAACTTAACAGCCAAGACAAGACAACAGCATTACACCTATCCCATTGCTGAGACAAAACTGGACTAGTAGCATAAGCAGTTTTAACCACAGAACCATCAATAAAACCAAGTTTATTTTTAGTTTGTAAAGCAAGTTTTATAGCACTAGCCCATATACGATAATTTTCAGTACCAGTTAATTTTATAGACACAATAGGCACACCAGTAGTATCATTTGCATGTAAGTACAAAGGACTACCAATATCAAGACTATTAATAGTAGCAACATCACCCATTGTAAACAAGAAAACAGATAATATTCAAATACACACAAAAGATAATAAAAAATAGCACAAAATAAACCAAGCAAATTATCTGGAGTTTTGTAGACCAACACAAGACTCAATATAGTTTGCAGATAGAACTACTACCAGGATTCCACACTTCTTAAGAAGAGGGTCAAGGCAGCTGTAATATCCTGTATATCGAATCAAGGCAATCCACCAGATAATGGAAAAGAAGACTTACAGTGCTATTTAAAAGAAGACGGAGATGATGTAGAAGAAAGTATCACAAAAGATACTTAGCGGAAGCAGCAACCACGATCTTCAAATAAAATAGGGTTTTAATGGAAAACCCTAATTATCAAACCCTAGATCTTAAAAAACCCCAAATATCAAAACCCTAAAATCAGAATAATAGATCTGATAAATCTGAAACCCTAAATTTTATAGAACCTGGCTCTGATACCATGTAATAATTTGAGATCAAACACCAACAACACCGAATCAACTCAGACTTTTATTTAATCGAAACCCTAAAGATCTAATACAGACACGAAGATGAATCGTCCACAATCGTGTGCGATTCTAAAGGACTGGGATCATCCACAAAACGTGTGTGATCCTAAATACAAACATTAATCACAATACAGACTCAATAACAAAAACCAATATCAACTCAATGTTGATAATAACAAGAACAAAATACAGAGAGAAAAACAATACGATCTAGAGAGTCTGACTTAACCAATGAGACAAATGAGATAAAGAGGTATTTATATAACCCTAATCTCCAATTTACATAACAGCCCCTGCACAAAGAACAAACTAACAAAAGAGGATAAAAGAAATAAAGTTACCTTTTACACCCTGCAGAATAAAAGAGTTATAACTTGAACCTTATATTTATAACATCCTCCCTCAAGATTATAACTCATTTTCTTACCCAGAATTTTTTTGAAAACATGTCAACTAATTTAAGCTTATCACACAAAACATTGTGTTGTTTACTTGTAAGACCTTTAGTTAAGATATCTGCAGTTTGATCTTTAGAATCAATTTTAATAACTTTAATCATACCTGAAGCAGCTTTCTCTCTAACAAAATGAACATCTATTTCAAAGTGTTTTGACTTTTCATGAAACACTGGATTTCCAGCAATCTGGACAGCAGCACTATTATCACAATATATACTTACAGGAATAAGATCATTGATGCCAAGACTGAGAAGCATATTAGTTATCCAAACAGTTTCACAAGTTGCAGAAGCCATGCATCTATATTCAGCTTCAGTAGAAGATCTGGATATAGTTGCTTGCTTCTTGCTTTTCCAAGAAATCAAATTGTTGCCCAGAAAAATACAAAAACCAGAAACTGACTTCCTGGTTTTTGGACATTTTGCCCAGTCAGCATCTCCAAAAACTCTTAACTTAAGATCACTGTTCTTATCAAATTGAATACCAGTACTAGGAGACCTTTTAAGATACCTAAGTACCCTTAAAGCAGTTTTAAAATGAGACTGAAGAGGAGCATGCATGTGTTGACTAAGACAGTGTACAGCATAAGATATGTCAGGTCTAGTATGAGTAAGATAGATTAATTTTCCAACAAGTTGTTGATAGCTAGAAATGTTTTTAATGAATTTATCATTTTCACTTTCTTCATAGTTCATAATTTCATTTAAAACAAGAGGAGTATCAACAGGTTTAGCAGCTAAGAGACCATATTCATACAAAAGCTCCAAACAATATTTTCTTTGTGTCATGCAAACACCTTTGTTATTTTTCAACACCTCAATACCTAAAAAATACTTTAACTCACCCAAGTCTTTAATTAAAAACTTATTGCTTAAAAACTGTTTAAAACTATTAATTTCCTTTTCATTATTACCAGTAATTACTATATCATCAACATAGACTAATAAAGCAATGAAAACATCTTTAGACTGTTTAACATACAGAGAATAATCAAACTTACTCTGTTCAAAACCATGCTCAATCAAGGCATTGGTAAGCTTAGCATTCCACTGCCTAGGAGCTTGCTTCAAACCATACAAAGACTTAACAAGTTTGCAAACTTTAGTACTATCACCAACTTGACAACCAAGAGGAATAGTCATATACACATCTTCATCTAACTCACCATAAAGAAAAGCATTATTAACATCAAGTTGGTACATAGGCCAACCTTTACAAACAGCCATACACATAAGACATCTCACAGTGACCATCTTAACCACAGGACTAAAAGTCTCATCATAATCCAAACCCTCTCTTTGACTGTAACCTTTGGCTACAAGCCTAGCCTTATATCTCTCAACCTCACCACTAGCTTTATATTTAATTTTAAAGATCCACTTACAACCTATAGGCTCTCTATCAATAGGCAAATCAGTAATGACCCAAGTATTGTTTCTATGTAAAGCCTCAATCTCATTATTCATAGCTTCAACCCATTTAGGATCTTTAATGGCTTCTTCATAAGTAGAAGGTTCAAAACCTTTATTTAAGTTTGTTGAAAAACTGAAGTTCTCATTACTTAAACAAGCATAGCTAACAAACTTATCAAGACCATATCTAACATTAGAATCAAGAATATAATCATTTAATCTAACAGACTGTTTAGTTATTCTATTAGACCTTCTCAAATTAGGATTACCCTCATTATCAACAGTTGTCTCCTCATTGTTTATTAAACCAGGCTGATCAATAGGAATGTTTCCCTCAGGGATGTAATTTTCATTTATAGATGTTGCTCTGCCATCCTGCCTTTGAACATTAACATGCTCATAAGAGGTGGAGGCTGTGCCATCATCATAAAAAGTACCTCTCCCTTCATCATTGGGTGTTAAAGAAGTTATGACATCTGACTCTTTATTATCAAAAAAATGAACTTGTTCAGATTCTGTTGAGTTAACAAGATCTGCACAGATTTCAGAAGCAGATTGCATTTTAAAAGGAAATATGCTTTCATAAAACTTTACATCTCTTGAATATAAGACAGAATTACTATCAATACTAAAAAGTTTATAAGCCTTTTTAACAGAAGAAAAACCAATTAAGACACATTTTTCAGACCTAGGAGAAAACTTATCAAAATTATTTAAGACAGTTGAATAACAAAGACAACCATAACTTCTGATATGGGAGAGGACAGGTTTTCTTTTATAAATCATTTCAAAAGGAGAACAACCATTTAATACTGAAGAGGGTAACCTGTTAATAAGATAAACAGCAGTTAGAATACAATCAGACCAGAATTTGAGAGGCAATCCTCCCTGAAACATAATACTTCTAGCCACATTCAACAAATGTCTATGTTTTCTCTCAGCAATGCCATTTTGCTGAGGAGTATAACTAACAGAAGTTTGATGTAAAATCCCTTTGTTATTTAGAAAAGTATTCATGTTTCTATTCACAAATTCAGTTCCATTATCAGACCTTATAACCTTGATTTTAGTTTCAAACTGAGTTTCAAGAAGACTGGAAAAAGAAACAAACAAATCATATACTTCATCTTTGGTTTTAATTAAATAAACCCAAACAGCTCTTGAGAAATCATCAACAATTGTTAAAAAATATTTAAACCCTTCTCTGCTAACAACTTTATAAGGACCCCATAAATCAAGATGAATAAGATCCCCTAACTGAACAGACTTGTGATCACTTAGAGGAAAAGGTTCTCTGGTTTGTTTAGCTTTATGGCAAACATCACATGGTGAAATATAAGAATTATTTTCCAGATTTAAGTCATCTTTTAATATATTAAGAACAGGGTCAGCAGGGTGACCTAATCTACTATGCCACAAAGACTTTGAAGCATGAAAACAAACAGGGAAAGACATATTGCACTTACCAATCACAGATTTAAGTTCATCAAACAAGTACAGACCATTAGACTCACTACCAGTCCCCAAGACAGTCTTTCTTTTCAAATCCTGAATATAACAATTTGTTTCATCAAAACCAACAAACATCTTGCTGTCTCTAACAAGTTTATGAACAGACATAAGACTTACACAGTAATTTGGAACAACAAGAACATCATACAAGACTACATTACTTGTTAATCTTAAATTACCAATATGTGTTATTTTAGCTAAAGTCCCATTTGGGTGTCCAACAGTCAAATTTAAATCAGAAACATCCACTACATCAAACATATTGTCAGCAGAAATGGTCATATGCTGATTAGCACCAGAATCAATTATCCAAGCTAATAACAGTCTTTTCATCTTTTTACTTATATTTGCACAAAAAAACTTTGAAAAGTTTGAATTAAACACACCACTGTTATTAAAAAATTGAGATTTACCTGACATATTAGCTTGTGCAGTAGAAGAATTACCCTTGTCACTGATTAGAGATATAATTTTCTGCACTTGATCATTAGTGAAAGACATAGCAGGAAAAGAAGCAGGTTGAACAGAAGAAGAAGTAGAAGCATGACTAGAATGACCAGATAACAATTTAGCATCACAATTAGCATTAAATCCTTGTTTATAACCATGATTTTGTCTAATAGGGTTAGGGTGTTTCTTGAAACCAGGAGGATATCCAATAATCTCATAACACCTTTCTATGGTATGGCCAATCATATTACAATGTTTGCATACAAGATTAGGATTAGGACCCTTATTATTTGGTAATTTTCTTTTTGAATCAAAAGTTTTTGCAGCAAAAGAAGTTATCTGAGGTTTATTATCAGTATTTGCAGACATATTAACTCCTCTATGTGATTCCTCCCTAGACAAGATAGCAAAAGCAGCTTTAACATCAGGTAAAGGGTCTTTGGTCAATATAGTACTTCTAATGGGTTGATACACATCATCAAGACTCATCAAAAATTGCATCAGTTTTATCAATTTGTCATGTGTACCAAGTTCTTCTCTAGCATCACAAGTACAAGCAGGCAATTTAGTCACAGAATCAAATTCTCTCCATAAGGAGTTAAGCTTATGATAGTGTTCAGACAATGAGATACCATTTTGTTTAATAGTGTTAATTTTATACATCAAATTATACACAATTGAACCATCAAGTTTATCATAAGTTTCTTTTAATTCATTCCATACAGTAGTAGCATTTTCAGAGAAAATAAGACCCAGATAAACATCTTGAGATACAGAACTTAACAGCCAAGACAAGACAACAGCATTACACCTATCCCATTGCTGAGACAAAACTGGACTAGTAGCATAAGCAGTTTTAACCACAGAACCATCAATAAAACCAAGTTTATTTTTAGTTTGTAAAGCAAGTTTTATAGCACTAGCCCATATACGATAATTTTCAGTACCAGTTAATTTTATAGACACAATAGGCACACCAGTAGTATCATTTGCATGTAAGTACAAAGGACTACCAATATCAAGACTATTAATAGTAGCAACATCACCCATTGTAAACAAGAAAACAGATAATATTCAAATACACACAAAAGATAATAAAAATAGCACAAAAATAAACCAAGCAAATTATCTGGAGTTTTGTAGACCAACACAAGACTCAATATAGTTTGCAGATAGAACTACTACCAGGATTCCACACTTCTTAAGAAGTGGGTCAAGGCAGCTGTAATATCCTGTATATCGAACCAAGGCAATCCACCAGATAATGGAAGAGAAGACTTACAGTGCTATTTAAAAGAAGACGGAGATGATGTAGAAGAAAGTATCACAAAAGATACTTAGCGGAAGCAGCAACCACGATCTTCAAATAAAATAGGGTTTTAATGGAAAACCCTAATTATCAAACCCTAGATCTTAAAAAACCCCAAATATCAAAACCCTAAAATCAGAATAATAGATCTGATAAATCTGAAACCCTAAATTTTATAGAACCTGGCTCTGATACCATGTAATAATTTGAGATCAAACACCAACAAACACCGTATCAACTCAGACTTTTATTTAATCGAAACCCTAAAGATCTAATACAGACACGAAGATGAATCGTCCACAATCGTGTGCGATTCTAAAGGACTGGGATCATCCACAAAACGTGTGTGATCCTAAATACAAACATTAATCACAATACAGACTCAATAACAAAAACCAATATCAACTCAATGTTGATAATAACAAGAACAAAATACAGAGAGAAAAACAATACGATCTAGAGAGTCTGACTTAACCAATGAGACAAATGAGATAAAGAGGTATTTATATAACCCTAATCTCCAATTTACATAACAGCCCCTGCACAAAGAACAAACTAACAAAAGAGGATAAAAGAAATAAAGTTACCTTTTACATCCTGCAGAATAAAAGAGTTATAACTTGAACCTTATATTTATAACAATATACTAAAGTTAAAGACCTTAGTATTTTTTTTTTTTTTTTTTTTTTTTTTTTTTTTTTTTTTTTTTTTTTTTTTTTTTTTTTTTTTTTTTTTTTTTTTTTTTTTTTTTTTTTTTTTTTTTTTTTTTTTTTTTTTTTTTTTTTTTTTTTTTTTTTTTTTTTTTTTTTTTTTTTTTTTTTTTTTTTTTTTTTTTTTTTTTTTTTTTTTTTTTTTTTTTTTTTTTTTTTTTTTTTTTTTTTTTTTTTTTTTTTTTTTTTTTTTTTTTTTTTTTTTTTTTTTTTTTTTTTTTTTTTTTTTTTTTTTTTTTTTTTTTTTTTTTTTTTTTTTTTTTTTTTTTTTTTTTTTTTTTTTTTTTTTTTTTTTTTTTTTTTTTTTTTTTTTTTTTTTTTTTTTTTTTTTTTTTTTTTTTTTTTTTTTTTTTTTTTTTTTTTTTTTTTTTTTTTTTTTTTTTTTTTTTTTTTTTTTTTTTTTTTTTTTTTTTTTTTTTTTTTTTTTTTTTTTTTTTTTTTTTTTTTTTTTTTTTTTTTTTTTTTTTTTTTTTTTTTTTTTTTTTTTTTTTTTTTTTTTTTTTTTTTTTTTTTTTTTTTTTTTTTTTTTTTTTTTTTTTTTTTTTTTTTTTTTTTTTTTTTTTTTTTTTTTTTTTTTTTTTTTTTTTTTTTTTTTTTTTTTTTTTTTTTTTTTTTTTTTTTTTTTTTTTTTTTTTTTTTTTTTTTTTTTTTTTTTTTTTTTTTTTTTTTTTTTTTTTTTTTTTTTTTTTTTTTTTTTTTTTTTTTTTTTTTTTTTTTTTTTTTTTTTTTTTTTTTTTTTTTTTTTTTTTTTTTTTTTTTTTTTTTTTTTTTTTTTTTTTTTTTTTTTTTTTTTTTTTTTTTTTTTTTTTTTTTTTTTTTTTTTTTTTTTTTTTTTTTTTTTTTTTTTTTTTTTTTTTTTTTTTTTTTTTTTTTTTTTTTTTTTTTTTTTTTTTTTTTTTTTTTTTTTTTTTTTTTTTTTTTTTTTTTTTTTTTTTTTTTTTTTTTTTTTTTTTTTTTTTTTTTTTTTTTTTTTTTTTTTTTTTTTTTTTTTTTTTTTTTTTTTTTTTTTTTTTTTTTTTTTTTTTTTTTTTTTTTTTTTTTTTTTTTTTTTTTTTTTTTTTTTTTTTTTTTTTTTTTTTTTTTTTTTTTTTTTTTTTTTTTTTTTTTTTTTTTTTTTTTTTTTTTTTTTTTTTTTTTTTTTTTTTTTTTTTTTTTTTTTTTTTTTTTTTTTTTTTTTTTTTTTTTTTTTTTTTTTTTTTTTTTTTTTTTTTTTTTTTTTTTTTTTTTTTTTTTTTTTTTTTTTTTTTTTTTTTTTTTTTTTTTTTTTTTTTTTTTTTTTTTTTTTTTTTTTTTTTTTTTTTTTTTTTTTTTTTTTTTTTTTTTTTTTTTTTTTTTTTTTTTTTTTTTTTTTTTTTTTTTTTTTTTTTTTTTTTTTTTTTTTTTTTTTTTTTTTTTTTTTTTTTTTTTTTTTTTTTTTTTTTTTTTTTTTTTTTTTTTTTTTTTTTTTTTTTTTTTTTTTTTTTTTTTTTTTTTTTTTTTTTTTTTTTTTTTTTTTTTTTTTTTTTTTTTTTTTTTTTTTTTTTTTTTTTTTTTTTTTTTTTTTTTTTTTTTTTTTTTTTTTTTTTTTTTTTTTTTTTTTTTTTTTTTTTTTTTTTTTTTTTTTTTTTTTTTTTTTTTTTTTTTTTTTTTTTTTTTTTTTTTTTTTTTTTTTTTTTTTTTTTTTTTTTTTTTTTTTTTTTTTTTTTTTTTTTTTTTTTTTTTTTTTTTTTTTTTTTTTTTTTTTTTTTTTTTTTGATTTTTTGCTTAATTACTAAGTGATGTTGTAATTAATTAATTATACAATTATTAACTTATGTTCCTTAACTTTTCTTTTTTAAGTTTTATATATGATAAATTATATTTAATCTGATTGATCATTGAGTTTTATTTTGGTTTCGTTTTTATTCATTTATTTTCAGATTTTAAATGGTTTAAATATGATTTATCTTAAATTTTTTTATTCTTATTTTTAGTTAGTTAAGTTTTATTTATTTTGCGATGCATATATTATTTCATAAAAAATCGTTAATATTGGTTGAGAATTACATAGTGATATTCGATATTAAGATGTAGGGGTGCTGATCAGTCATTTATATGAGTTCTGGGTTATTCGGTTTCTAATGAATTATAAGTTAACCCGTAACCTAAACCGAATTAGTTTGGGTTATTCGCTTAGGGTCGGGTTTGAGGGGTTTGGGCCGGGTCATGAGTTTTCTGGTCAATTCAAGTATAAGTTTTGTAAAGGAATTAAATAAACATAATAAGATAGTGGAGGGTAAATATCTGTAAAATATTTCCCCCATGATGTTGTTGGACTATCATTCCACATCTCCCAATTACAGATCCTAAATCACCAATATCCTTAAAATAATCAAAATCAAAATCAAGTAAAAACATATAGACGAACATCAATTACTACATTTGTATTGATAAAAATCTCACCTTTTTTCGCCCATATTCTCCGTTTCAAAGGTACGCTTTAATTAATTAAATCCCCAACAATTCCCTTTTTTTTTTTTAACATCTTAATTAATCACATTTATTTATTAATCTGTTAATTTTCCTTGCAAATTCTAATCATTATGTTATTTCGAATTCCTGCAGAAAGATCTGATCTGGGAAGATAGGGCAATAGTGACTTAAAATTACATGATATAATAACTATATCTATATATATTGATATAGATATAGATACATACATTCATAGAGATAGATAGAAAGGTAGATAGATGGGGATAGTGTTTACGAAGTTGTTTACGTCGCTTTTCGGTAACAAAGAAGCCCGGATTTTGGTTCTTGGTCTTGACAATGCTGGCAAAACCACTATTCTTTGTATGATCCCTCTTCTTCTTTTTACATTATCTATATGTATATCTATTCTTATTGGTCCTAATTATATGCTATTGTAAATTGGTGTGTTCGATTTCGTGTTTAGATCGGCTGCAGATGGGTGAAGTTGTCTCTACTATACCAAGTTCGTTCTCGGTTTTTGTTTTTAACTTATTCTTTTTACTAATTTATAAGGAGGGTTTTGTGGCATTGTTACTTATTTAGACTTTTTTTTTGAATAGCGATTGGATTTAATGTGGAGACAGTGCAATACAACAATATAAAGTTTCAAGTCTGGGATCTCGGTATGTTTCCTGCTTGTTCTTGATTTGGCTTTATAATTTTTGCATTAGTTATAATAAGCATTGTAGTGCATTGAACTTTAGTTATTACTATGCCTAAATGATAATTAAGTTCCGTTAATAATTTATGCATCGCATGTGTTTTGGTTTAGACTTTGGAAGTTTAGAGGAACTTATTGATGGTTAAAAACATAATCTCAATGTTGGCATACATTTCATTTAGAGATTGAACTGTGAAGTTCTTAACAAGTCAACCTATACTTCTGGAGACAAGGGGTTGTTTCTATCATTCTGATATCAAAATTTTGATTTCATATTGTTAAATTAGAAAAGAAGAGGCCAACATTGAGATTTTATTAGATATGTCAATATAGACTTTGCTGACATATTGTGCTAAAACGACTTAAAAGATGCAATGAGAGATGTAATGGTAGTTTCCCATAAGTTGCATAAGTAGTATATAAAATATGATAATATCAAAGAATAACAGGTTTCACATTTTATGTATTGAAGTCTGGTATCTGTAACTATATTCTTTTGGTATACGTTATTACTTTGTAATGAATATTAACATACTGTAAGAATACGAGGGATGAAAGAAAAGCACTGATAAAGACAGGGAGTCTAATATCTGTGGAACAAGATTTGTACGTGTGTTTAGAAAAATATAAAGGGAACCACCAGGGTGGTGGCCTAGTGATAAAGGCTTGGTCTTTAAGGGTGGAAATGCCTAGAGGAGTAGAGGTCCTAAGTTTGAATCCTAGGAGCAAAAAATATACCCCCTTGTGGCCACGGAGGTTTGACCACGACGATTCTGGGATTAGTCGGCTTGCAAAACGGGTCAAATACCTAGGCTAACCTATATATATTATATATAAGGGGTTAGAAGAATATAATATATGCAGAGTGAATGGACAGACTTTTGTACACACATGTGTACATACTTTGGTCCTAGGCTTCTCGATGGGTCAATTTTGATTGGATTGTCTCATCATCTGTTCTATGACTCAACTAAATGGATATTATTCGACCATGATCCAACTCATTTAAATAGATGGATCATGCCCAGATCAACCAGTATATTTGTCAGTAAAATTTACTCCACCTCAAGGTCAATCACCCGCGGATTCAACCCCGCACCCCTAGTCCAACTTTCATCTTGAACTACACCATCATCCCCCTAAGTGTCACTTATGCATTTTTTCAGTGTCATTGATTTTTTTGGTAATATGAATGCTCATGCTATGAGAACTTATCTTTTTTATAAAAGTAATCAGATATTAAAAAGCTGATATTATGAAACCAGTCACAACTTTTATAAGATAAGTTTTTCATATCTTAATATTTTAAATTTGAAAATTAAATAAATCACGTTTTAAATGGTATTTCGTTTATACTAATAGTAATATTAATATATTATATATATATTTTATTGTCAATATATGCAATTTGAGATTAGACATATATACTATGATTAAGGACTCATCTGTTGTAAATACATATGTGAAACCACTAGCATCTAATGAAATATGTTTGTATACAAAAATGACCATGCTTGATAATTATGTACTTTTTAAGTGTTAAATTTTCGAAATTATAAAGAAATGCTAAGTACATATGAGAATCTTAGAGGAGAGTGGGAAAGTTAAGATGGAGTGTGGTGGTTTGGGGGGAGGGAGGGAGGGATGGCGATATGGGGTGTTAAACGGCAAATAGGTGTTTAATTTGAGAATAAAGAAGTTTGTAAGAAAAAGTTATTGTAAATAGGTCCAAGCAGATGGATAATGGATAGACATAAGTATTAATCTCATTTTATGTGCTGACCTATTAGATGGTTTATTGGAGCGATTTATTTGGTTGTGGATAAGAAAAGAACTAGTTGGTCTTTGGAATTCTTTCTCTAGTTCGGAGTCACAGACAGTAGTGAAGATGAGAATTTGAGTGATATGAGCTACCAAAAAGGGTTTAAGGCTAAAAGAGTGGAAAAAGACTAAAATAAAATAAAATGATTCCTTAGTAGCCCGTAGTCGAACAACGTACATTTCTAGTTACATATATTGCATTTTTCATGTTAGTTAAAGTGTTGTATGTGGTATTAGTATCAATATGTAAGCTGAAAAAATAAATAATTTAGAAGGATTGCTTGGTCCATGTCATCAGAGAAAGGTTGTTAGTTGGTATATTATTTGTAAATGATATAAGTTGTCTGTGTGTCTTTATTATGTTCGCTTTAACTTAATTTCAGTCTCTTAAAAAGCTAAAACTTATTTTCAAAGCTAGCTGAATGTCAGATGTACTGATGTAGGCTCTCACATCATTACTATCATAAGTATATATATGCATGTCATTTTCCGTTTCTTTGAGTTTCCTATTGGTAGCATATGTATGTCATCTGTGTACATAAGATTAATAATGCAAACTCGTACGAGCAAAATGGGTTAAAATGTGGATAGAACAGAATTGCATGTTATCTATTATGCATATTTATATTTGAAACTTGGAGTATTTAAGATATGAAGTATATAAACATATACAAAAGTACGCCCTTGTAGAAATAAGATTATAGATCGAAAATATGTAGAAGTAAATTAAAGATGAGTATTGCGGGTTCGCTGGGTTTTTTTTTATGGCACACCACAGTTAGTTTAATCAGGTATCATGGGTGCGTCAGTCTAGTTTACGTGTGATAGCTACTGCATACCCTTCACCAATCTGTCATCTACTCATCACCTGTGAGCAGTTTTTTCCCCCACACCTGGGTGACACTTCTTCACTTCACCCCACCGTGATGGGTATTTTCGGGCCGTGGTACAAAGGAGTTATATCGGTATTAGTTATAGACTTAAAAGTTTCTTTGTCATTTTTGAATCTTTTTGACTATATGCCTTTTTTAATTTCACATAATGATATTCCTCTTATTTTAATTAAATGATATTCATTTTTTTCTTTCACATTCTTTTATCTCCCGTTCTTTTTGTTGCTAATGCTAGTCTTTTTTTCTTTTTCTTTAATGATACAGGTGGGCAAACTAGCATCAGGTACCCTTTAATTGTCTTCTTACATCACTTCCTAATTTCTGTCACAAATGGCTAATACACGAAAAAGTAGTGGGTATGTTCTAAGTAGTTAAGGACAGAAATTTCGGTGTTTCGGTCAAGGACTGGTATGCGAAATATCGGTTTTTTCGGTGGTATTTCGGTGGTATTTCGGTAATTCTAATATTAGGCAAAATATTATATATAAAGTACCAGTCACCATAACGAGTCATAAATCACAAATAGAAAACATGATAAAATCAAATCACAAGTCTTGGAATTCTTCCTCCGAGTCCACATCAGCCAAGGCATCTACATCAACCATAGTATCATCTTCATGTTCATCAACCCTACTGCCTACCAAAAACAAATTGCAAAATTATAGAATGATAGAAACAGATGACAGAAACAAAGAAAGAAAGAAACAAATTGCTGCTGCTTCATAGAATGATAGAAAGAAAGAATCGACTACAAGAAATTTTAAGTAGGAAATAGATAAAGAAAGAAAGAAATGTACCTGGTGATGTTGCTGCTGCTGCTGCTTGATTACTTGAAGAAATAGGTCCGATCGTGTATTTGGGAAATTAGGTTTGGCTTTATTTTTTTTATTGGGCGGGTTTTGTTACTCATGGGTTTAATTGACAAATGAAATATTAAAAAGTTTATTAAAAAGTTTGTTTTATTAAGTTTGGCCCAGAATAGAAAAAAAAAAATTCAAACCGGTAAAACCACTAATACCACCGAAATTGGGAAGATAAACATTCGGTCAAATTTCGGTCAATACCACCGAAAATTTCAGGAACGAAATCCGAACCGAAATTTGAAACCAAAATTGTGTTTAAGCACCGAAAACCGGTATACCACCGAAATTGATAACACAGGGTATGTTAGGGTCAATCATATTTTTGACAATCCTAGTTTCTATGCCTTACTGAAGCTACATTACTTTGCCATTGGATCAACAAATATGTATTTTGGACAACTCTTGGCATGCTAGAATGCTTGAATTATTCCCGGGTTGGATTTATTACCTTTTTTCATTTCAAGTTCATTAGCTAATAAGTACTTTCAGGCCATACTGGAGATGCTATTTTCCAAATACGCAAGCCATAATATATGTGGTCGATTCTAGTGACACGGAAAGACTAGTAATTGCTAAAGAGGAGTTTCATGCAATTTTAGAGGTATTACTCCTTTCTGATGATAGTTTTTGCCTAAACATTATACTCTTTTAACGTCATACATATCTTTTGTATCTTAAACATAGGAAGAAGAATTAAAAGGTGCCGTTGTTCTCATATTCGCCAACAAGCAGGTTGAGTGTATAATTTGTCGTGCAAGCAAATAAGCTATGTGATGTTTATGAAGCAGTTATTATCCGTAAATAATCCGTGTTAACTGTTTTTGACATTTGGATGGATAGGATCTTCCTGGTGCGCTTGATGCTGCTGCTGTGACAGAGTCATTGGAGTTGCACAAAATAAAAAACCGTCAATGGTCAATATTTAAAACTTCTGCAATCAAAGGAGAAGGTCTCTTTGAAGGCTTAGACTGGTAAGCTCAACTCTGATTATATTTTGTGCTCAATTATGTTTTGAACTTTTCTAGACGGTCTATTTGATGCGTGCCTTGAGATGATGAAATATGTTTTTCAAGCTAAATAAGTACATGTGGTAAATATTAGACATGGCAAACATAGAACATTAGAAAAAGTAGGTGGCTATTTTGTGACAATTAAATTCCATGTCAGCATCAGTTTTTTTTTGGGTGGCTGGTCAATTATGCGGAAGCTACCTTTGTTCACTAACTTTGAAAGTCGGTAAATATCACCGAAACATAATATCACTGATAATTTGGGGAACGAAATTTGGACCGAAATCTTAGAAGAGGACCGAAAACCGAAATTTCACCGAAATTGACTACACAGACCAATACTGAACAGTTTTTCCATAGTTTCATGACTAGATTTGGCACAACAAAATGTACAATGACTAATGTTGAATACTGGAAAAAGTACTTTACTATATGTGACATTGCCCCTTTTAATAATATAAATTTGTAAACATCTAATTTGTTAGTTACAAGATACAAGAACTGAAGAAAGTGGAGAAAACATGTTAGTGGTTCGGCCCAACCTGACACAATCTGATTCGTGAGTTAAAGTGTTAAACCACCCATTTGACCCTATGCTTGACCCTCTCGTATTAGCGTGTCTACCTTCAACAAGTGTTTAGAATGTTTTTGAATTTTTTTCAGCAACGTCCCACATAGATCTGATAAAGGTCATGCCATTACGTTGTTACAAATTTCTAGTAATTCTTTAATATGCTTCATAAGATCTTTTTGTAGTAAAGAAAGACCTTTTATTATGAGCTATTCTTTACACTTGATACTCATCTAGGCTTTGGTTTCTTCATTTTGGTGGCTGGTCAATTATGTGGATTCACTAACTTGGCTGTTGTTTGTGATTTTTACAACAAGTAATAGTTAATTCTTGATCTTATTGCCACTATACTTGTTATCATGGTTGTTTGGTTTTACGATTTGTTTTACTGCTCTAGCCAGAATGCTTCATGCCCTTCTTTTTTTATTTCTTTTTCTTCTTTTCCCAAGTTTTCATGTTTTTTTTCTCTCTAAAACAAGTTTGTTTGAATTTATATAGAACGGCGGTTTGTGGTGTTTTTTAGTCGTTTTTTTATGTGTTTCAGATGGTCCTATTTGCAAACTAGATCTGATAAAGGTCATGCCATTACGTTGTTACAAATTTCTAGTAATTCTTTAATATGCTTCATAAGATCTTTTTGTAGTAAAGAAAGACCTTTTATTATGAGCTATTCTTTACACTTGATACTCATCTAGGCTTTGGTTTCTTCATTTTGGTGGCTGGTCAATTATGTGGATTCACTAACTTGGCTGTTGTTTGTGATTTTTACAACAAGTAATAGTTAATTCTTGATCTTATTGCCACTATACTTGTTATCATGGTTGTTTGGTTTTACGATTTGTTTTACTGCTCTAGCCAGAATGCTTCATGCCCTTCTTTTTTTATTTCTTTTTCTTCTTTTCCCAAGTTTTCATGTTTTTTTTCTCTCTAAAACAAGTTTGTTTGAATTTATATAGAACGGCGGTTTGTGGTGTTTTTTAGTCGTTTTTTTATGTGTTTCAGATGGTCCTATTTGCAAACTTAGTTATAAGTGGCCTAGTAATGTGAATGTCAGAATATGATAAGTGGGTGATTTATATAATTGTTTAGATTTTTGTAAGATGATTCTAACGAATATCTGTTAACTTTTTAAAGATCTTACGTAAGATGCATCTATAACCAAAGATTTTGTCTGTGATTTACTTTTCGAAATATTTAGACAACAAGTTGGCAAGATAACACAGATATATCTAAGTCGTATATGCCCGTTTTGGTTTTCTGTCGTTCCTTAAAGATTATAGTAGGTTTTTCAAGTGTTTAGTTTTGAATCACTGGTTTCATCTAACATGTTTCATTGTTGATAGATCAATGTTTGATTTTAAGTCGAGACTTTTATATTGTCATAGATTTTATCAATATTTGTGGTTCCCATTTGTTCAGTTGGGTCTGTTTATCTTTTTATGCATATAAAGATGGAGCAACAAAGTATGCATATACAGTTTGGTGATTCCATACAGTTGTACCTGAAAAACTTACACCAAAACCAAAATTACGCATTTTCTCGACATATCTTTTTGTAAACATCTAATTTTATAGTTACAAGATACAAGAAAGTGGATAAAACATGTAGATATTTTGGCCCAACCTGACACAATTTGATTTGGCTCACACTTTAAACTACCCATTTGACCCTATACCTGACCCGCTCGTTTTAGCTCCTTTACAGTCAACAAGTGTTTATCATGTTCTGGAATTTTTTCAGCCAACATTCCACTTAGATCTCATAAAGGTTTCTTTGTTGCAAAAGTTCTAGTTATTAGGAGCTATTCTTTTTTGCTTGATAAGATCTTTTTGCTTCGTAAGTGGTTATCATGCTCTGGTTTTTTTCAATTGCTTCATAAGATCTTTTTGTAGTAAAAAAGACCTTATATTATGAGCTATTCTTTTCCCTTGATACACATCTAGGCTGTGGTTTTCTTCTTTTTGGTGGCTGGTCGGTTATGCGGAGGCTACCTTTGTTCATTAACTTTGCTGCCTTTTGTGATTTTTAACAATAAGTAATTGTTTTTTCTTGATCTTATTGTCACCATACTTGTTGTCATAGCTTTGTTTGTTTAATATATGATTGGAAACTTTCTCTTTACAATGAAGGTGATCATAATAACCAGTTTGTCTCTATGTTTCTATTTTTTTTCTTTCTATATTTTACTTTAGAAAGGCAAATATCAACATCCCACATGATAATCAACATTTTTGTCCACTACAGGACTTGAACCCACAACCTTTTGGTTGATTACGGAATTTTGGTTTTGTATTGTGTAGTTTAATATACTATACACCAGTCAAACGTATAAAAATATGCTTATATTTGTCATTAACTTTTTGGCAGGTTGAGCAACACACTCAAGTCTGGCGGTGGCTAAACCTTATTCATCGTGTGCTCTCCACACACAACTTTGTGACCGTCTAGTATCGTTGATATGGTCTTTTACCTATTGGGCTTTTAACGTCTTTCAGAGGCCAAATGCTGGAACATCTAAATTGTAGCCTCATACCACCATTTTTCCTGTTTGATACATCCTTCGTTTTCGTAGTTTAATTTTTATAATTCACATTACATTTTTCTTTTTGTACCTTCTGAAGAATTCCCTCCATGAAAATGAACATTATGTATGATTCTGTCTTTATGTGTTTGGTGTGGCAGATTTTTGTGTTTATTGTTGTGAAGTTGGAAATGGAAATAGGTTTTTGCAGATTCGGTAGGATATTTGCCTTTTAACTAAATATGCTTTTTATTAAATTGTGTATTAACAAAGGGATAAAGGCATGAAAGTGTAACCAACTATGACCAAAAGGCTATGTAATGTACCCATCTACTCGACTTGCTATCTAGTGTAACCAACTATGTTTTTTGGGTTATGCAATGTAAGCAACCGGCTACAAAAGGTTTCCATCCGGTTATATAAATAAAAAAAAAGATGTTGAAAATAAAGTTCGCCGGAAAAAATGGTGGTTCGCCGGAAAAATTAAAATCGCGATAACTTTGTTGTTTCTTCGAATTAAGACTTGAAACTACCACCAATCGACTCAAAAATTGATCCCGCACAAACCCTGACCAAAAGTTTTCGAATCCAACACTCGCCGGAAAAAATGGTGATTCGCCGGAAAAATTAAAATCGCGATAACTTTGTTGTTTCTTCGAATTAAGACTTGAAACTACCACCAATCGACTCAAAAATTGATCCCGCACAAACCCTGACCAAAAGTTTTCGAATCCAACACTCGCCGGAAAAAATGGTGATTCGCCGGAAAAATAAAAATTAAAATCGCGATAACTTTGTTGTTTCTTCGAATTAAGACTTGAAACTACCACCAACATTAGATCTTGGCATTCAAACAAAGTTTTGATCTTGAATTTTTTATTCATACATGTATGTATATATAGATAATATACTGGCAATTTTTTAATAAAAAATGAATAAAATTGAAAGTGGTAACCTGCAACTTGTTTCCTAACCGGTTGCTTACATTGCATAACCAAAAAAACATAGTTGGTTACACTAGATAGCAAGTCGAGTAGATGGGTACATTACATAGCCTTTTGGTTATAGTTGGTTACACTCCCATGCCTTTATCCTATTAACAAAAATACCTATAATGACGCAATCGCCCAGGATGCTTCATGCAATTCTCCTTTTTTCTTTTTCTTTCGTTAAAACAAATTTGATTAAATTTTGTTTTTAATTATATAGAACGGTGGTTCGTGGTGATTTTTAGTCCCTTATTACGGGTTCTCAGATGGTACTGTTTGATAGCGGCTGGTGATGTTAGAGGGAACGGAATTGTGTCGCCGATGATATTTGCGAACTTAGATATAAACAATTAAGCAGCTTCGTAATGTGAATCTTAAAATACGATAAGTACAAGATTTGTATAATCAAATTTTTCCCCAAAGCCGCAAGCCCGCAAGATGAATCTATAACCAAAAAAGATTTTGCCAGCTTTTGTCTGAGACTTACTTTGAGAAATATATAAACAAAAAGTTGGCAAGAAAACACAGATATCTTTATGCCGTATATGCTCGTTTTGGATATTATTATTATTACTATTTGTCGTTTCTTAAAGATTACACGGAGTAGTAGGTTTTTTCTAAGTGTATAGGTTTGAAGTTTGAACCACTAGTTTCATATAACATGTTCCAATGTCGACAAATATTTGTGGTTCCCATTTGTTCAGTTGGGTATGTTTATTTTTTATGCATAAAAAGATGGAGCAATAAAGTATGCATATAGGCGACAGTTTGGTGTTTCATATGGTTTATTTTGTGCTTGAAGTTATATTTGCTTAGCAAAGTCTATGTATATTCTTATAAAGAAAATGATAAATCTTCTTAATTCATCTTCTTAATAATCTTCTAATTCATATAATCATGACACATGTAAATTCGAGATGATGAAAGAGAATAAGTGCATTACACATGTCAAATTTTGAATGAGTTAGAAGGATTATTAGGCTAAAGTTTATGAGGATTTATCCATTCTCATTTTTATAATTTAGGTCGGAAAAAATGGTGATTCGCCGGAAAAATTAAAATCGCGATAACTTTGTTGTTTCTTCGAATTAAGACTTGAAACTACCACCAATCGACTCAAAAATTGATCCCGCACAAACCCTGACCAAAAGTTTTCGAATCCAACACTCGCCGGAAAAATTAAAATCGCGATAACTTTGTTGTTTCTTCGAATTAAGACTTGAAACTACCACCAATCGACTCAAAAATTGATCCCGCACAAACCCTGACCAAAAGTTTTCGAATCCAACACTCGCCGGAAAAATTAAAATCGCGATAACTTTGTTGTTTCTTCGAATTAAGACTTGAAACTACCACCAATCGACTCAAAAATTGATCCCGCACAAACCCTGACCAAAAGTTTTCGAATCCAACACTCGCCGGAAAAATTAAAATCGCGATAACTTTGTTGTTTCTTCGAATTAAGACTTGAAACTACCACCAATCGACTCAAAAATTGATCCCGCACAAACCCTGACCAAAAGTTTTCGAATCCAACACTCGCCGGAAAAATTAAAATCGCGATAACTTTGTTGTTTCTTCGAATTAAGACTTGAAACTACCACCAATCGACTCAAAAATTGATCCCGCACAAACCCTGACCAAAAGTTTTCGAATCCAACACTCGCCGGAAAAATTAAAATCGCGATAACTTTGTTGTTTCTTCGAATTAAGACTTGAAACTACCACCAATCGACTCAAAAATTGATCCCGCACAAACCCTGACCAAAAGTTTTCGAATCCAACACTCGCCGGAAAAATTAAAAATGGTGTTTAATTATAAATTTCTAAAAGTGTAAGGGTATTTGTGTTAATAGTGTTTCATATGGTTTATTTTGTGCTTGAAGTTATATTTGCTTAGCAAAGTCTATGTATATTCTTATAAAGAAAATGATAAATCTTCTTAATTCATCTTCTTAATAATCTTCTAATTCATATAATCATGACACATGTAAATTCGAGATGATGAAAGAGAATAAGTGCATTACACATGTCAAATTTTGAATGAGTTAGAAGGATTATTAGGCTAAAGTTTATGAGGATTTATCCATTCTCATTTTTATAATTTAGGTACGGAAAATGATTAATTCTCCTAACCTATCATCCTAAAAATCTTCTTAAAAATATGATCACGACAAATAACACAATCAAAGGATGATATTAACAGAAGAAATTAGTGGATTACACTTGGCATGAAGTAGATGCATTAAGAAAATTATTAGAAGAATCTATTATTACTTACTTACTGACTACCACCAAAGTGCCATAGTGTCCATAATATCCTTTTTCATATTTATATTTGAGTTAATTGCATTTTTGGTCCTTGTGGTTTGTATGTTTTTGCAGGTTCAGGACCTTTTCAGGTTTCATTGCATTTTTAGTCCCTAATTCGGAAACCTTTTGCATATTTGGTACAAATTAACGGTGGTTGTTAAATGAAGCCGTTAAGTGCTGTTAGAATTAAAAATGGTGTTTAATTGTAAATTTTCTAAAAGTGTAAAGTATGATATAGGCGACAGTTTGGTGTTCATATGGTTTATTTTTTATGCATAAAAGATGGAGCAATAAAGTATGCATATAGGCGACAGTTTGGTGTTCATATGGTTTATTTTTTATGCATAAAAGATGGAGCAATAAAGTATGCATATAGGCGACAGTTTGGTGTTCATATGGTTTATTTTTTATGCATAAAAGATGGAGCAATAAAGTATGCATATAGGCGACAGTTTGGTGTTCATATGGTTTATTTTTTATGCATAAAAGATGGAGCAATAAAGTATGCATATAGGCGACAGTTTGGTGTTCATATGGTTTATTTTTTATGCATAAAAGATGGAGCAATAAAGTATGCATATAGGCGACAGTTTGGTGTTCATATGGTTTATTTTTTATGCATAAAAGATGGAGCAATAAAGTATGCATATAGGCGACAGTTTGGTGTTCATATGGTTTATTTTTTATGCATAAAAGATGGAGCAATAAAGTATGCATATAGGCGACAGTTTGGTGTTCATATGGTTTATTTTTTATGCATAAAAGATGGAGCAATAAAGTATGCATATAGGCGACAGTTTGGTGTTCATATGGTTTATTTTTTATGCATAAAAGATGGAGCAATAAAGTATGCATATAGGCGACAGTTTGGTGTTCATATGGTTTATTTTTTATGCATAAAAGATGGAGCAATAAAGTATGCATATAGGCGACAGTTTGGTGTTCATATGGTTTATTTTTTATGCATAAAAGATGGAGCAATAAAGTATGCATATAGGCGACAGTTTGGTGTTCATATGGTTTATTTTTTATGCATAAAAGATGGAGCAATAAAGTATGCATATAGGCGACAGTTTGGTGTTCATGTTTATTTTTTATGCATAAAAAGATGGAGCAATAAAGTATGCATATAGGCGACAGTTTGGTGTTTCATATGGTTTATTTTGTGCTTGAAGTTATATTTGCTTAGCAAAGTCTATGTATATTCTTAACCTATCATCCTAAAAATCTTCTTAAAAATATGATCACGACAAATAACACAATCAAAGGATGATATTAACAGAAGAAATTAGTGGATTACACTTGGCATGAAGTAGATGCATTAAGAAAATTATTAGAAGAATCTATTATTACTATTTGTCGTTTCTTAAAGATTACACGGAGTAGTAGGTTTTTTCTAAGTGTATAGGTTTGAAGTTTGATCCACTAGTTTCATATAACATGTTCCAATGTCGACCGGAAATATTTGTGGTATTTCTTGACGATATGAGGAGTCTTCCGGTTAGGGCGGCCAAATCAGAATCAAAGACTCGTATTCTTCATGTAACCCAAACATAACTGTCAACATAAAAAAACTTAAAATATGAATATGCCCGGAATCGGATCGTGAACAAAACCTGATGTTTTTCAGATCAATTTGACAACGCGAAAACGGAATCGAAGAGAGAAGTTTGCAGAAAAAAAAATTTTCTTTTTTTTAAACATTTAAAAAAATTTACAAGCTCTATAAATGAAAGTTTTGTAATTTAGATCACTAAATGTAAGAAACAATGTCGGCCGGAATGTTCAACAGATCGCCGGAAAATTAACTGTCAACATATCTCAATTAATCGGAAAACTTAAAATATGAATATGCCCGGAATCGGATCGTGAACAAAACCTGATGTTTTTCAGATCAATTTGACAACGCGAAAACGGAATCGAAGAGAGAAGTTTGCAGGAAAAAAAAATTTCTTTTTTTTAAAATTAAAAAAATGGATGTAAAAGCAATAAAAGAAATAAATTGTTTTAACAGGACAAACTTTTTGACTAACATTATTGACACAAATACCCCTTACATTTTTAGAAATTGACAATTAAAAACCATTTTTAATTCTAACAGCACTTAACGGCTTCATTTAACAACCACCGTTAATTTGTACCAAATTTGCAAAAGGTTTCTGAAATAGGGACCAAAAATGCAATGAAACCTGAAAAGGTCCTAAACCTGCCAAAACATACAAACCACAGGGACCAAAAATGCAATTAAACCTGAAAAGGTCCTAAACCTGCCAAAACATACAAACCACAGGGACCAAAAATGCAATGAAACCTGAAAAGTCCTAAACCTGCCAAAACATACAAACAATAGGGACCAAAAATGCAATGAAACCTGAAAAGATCCTAAACCTGCCAAAACATACAAACCACAGGGACCAAAAATGCAATTAACTCTTTATATTTTATGCTTTTAATGTTGAGCCATCCATACAATTATATACCTGCTAATCCGATGTGTCCATCCTCCCTCATATTGTACCGGAAATATTTGTGGTATTTCTTGACGATATGAGGAGTCTTCCGGTTAGGGCGGCCAAATCAGAATCAAAGACTCGTATTCTTCATGTAACCCAAACAATAAAAACCTCTTCCGTTACAAGTTAAAATCCATTTACACTTAACCAGAATTTTCATCAGAAGAAAACATATCAACTTTTACCTAAATTAACAAATTAGGATATTATGTTCCACAACTTTTACCTAAAAATCCAAAAATAACATATTGCCAATGAACTATTTTCTTTCTTTTCAATCAAATTTCAGTTCTTTCTCTCTAATTTCCAGCCGCAAATTTATTTCTCGATCTAGTGTTTTATGTTTTTATCTTTTCATCTTCTTATTTGTTTAACGAACACATCCCAAAATTTTAGCAAATGCAATAATGCACTATCTAACAATAGAAGAGATATTTAAGAACAATAGTGCTTCTTGAATAGTTGAATTAAACAAACGATCACATTCCGTAATTTTACCTCCTACGTAAAGGATCCCAGTAAATTTGTATGTCGATTTACAAATTATGCTACAAAATTTAATAAAAACTTGATTAGCTTGACCCTTCCAATTAAAAATCTTTGTATTTTAGCTCCTCTGCCGCCAATATTGTTTCTTCGGCCTCAGCTGCAACAAAGAATATAAACGACATCAATTAATAAAAAATTGAGTACATATATAATTGAGGGGGTGTACCGTTTACGTTTATAAAATAAATCTTGCGTTTAAAAACTGCGTTTTGAAAAAAAACATGTTTCAACATGCTTTCCAAAACTGTGTTTTATCACTTTGAAAACGCAGATAATCACTTATTTTGTCAGATACATTTTTTCATTATTTGTGTTATGTAAGCGCAATAATCAGATAATCATATCAAAACTCAATCACAAACACCCTCAAGCACAAAAAAAAAAATAAGCCTATTGTAAAAATATGAAATCAACCACAAAATATACCGAATCAACTCAGACTTTGATTAATCAACACAAAACTCCTAATACAGACTCAATGATGAATCGTCCACAATCGTGTGCGATTCTAAAGGACTGGGATCATCCACAACTGTGTGTGATCCTAAATACAAACGAGAAACAAATACAGACTCAATAATAATATCAACTCAATGTTGATGAAGACAAAGAACAAAGAACAATACAGAGAGAAACTAATACAGAAAATATAGATATAGAATGAATGAAATTGAAATTCATCGACTGAGGGATAAATGGTTATTTATATAACCCTAATCTTCAATTTTCATAATAGCCCCTGCACATATAACAAACTAACAAAAGAGAATAAAAGAAAGAAAGTTACCCATTACACCCTGCAGAATAAATGAGTTATAAATTGACCTTATATTTATAACATCCTCCCTCAAGATTATAACTCATTTCTTAGATAAAACTGATACCTTCTTAAACATATCAACAATGTTGAGTTTTTTACATAACAAATTATGTTGATTATTAGTAAGACCCTTAGTAAGAATATCAACAATTTGATCTTTGGAATCAATTTTTACAGCCTTAATCATACCTGAAACAACTTTTTCTCTAACAAAATGTACATCAATTTCAAAATGTTTAGATTTCTCATGAAAGACAGGATTCCCTAGGGATGAGCAAAAATTCCCAAATCCCGATCCCGTCCCGGTACCGTCTCGATCCCGGTACCGAAAAGTGGTACCGAATCCCGAATGGGACCGGTACCTACTTTTGATAGTTTTCGGGATCGGTACTAATCGGTACCGGTACCGGGAAAATCCCGAAAATCCCACATGGTCCCGACTAGTCCCATTATACAATTCCTACATGTTTGTACTGGGCGGCTGGCTTATGCAAAGTCTTAATTTCCAGTGGTTTGGCCAATATATAAAATACATATTATGGATACTGCTTGTATACTTCTCCCTTCTCCTTCATACCTCTTTCAATTCTAGCCATCCATTTACGTAGTTGTATAAATTTTAATCATATTATTGTTACACCGTACCAGCATCATTAACTTATTTATTAATATCATCAAGCCACTATCATCATTATATTTTTGAGTAAAAATTTGAAACAATCAACTTCCATATAAACTATATATAACTCAATGACTAAAAAATATACCAAATCTCAAGAGTAAACTTGATGACAGTACAAGCTTGACAACTTTTTGATGAAAAAACGAACTTCAAACTGGAATTGCAAACTATGAAATGTAAACTGACATTACAAGTTTGTTATATACACTCCATTTGGCAATGAACATTATATTTTTGCCCTATCTATCTTCGACAAGCACACACAAGCAGTTGACATATAGCTATTGGTTTTAAATGGGACTAGTCGGGATTTGGTACCGATATCCCGGTCCCGTCCCGGTACGGTACCGGTACCGGTTTGAATTTTCGGGATCGGTACCGTTGGTACCAGGACCGGTGCGGGACGGTACCAGTCCCATGCCCATCCCTAGGATTCCCTGCTATTTGAATAGCAGAACTATTATCACAAAACAAGCTAACATGTATAAGATTATTGATACCAAGACTGTGTAACAGATTTGTAATCCAAATGGTTTCACAGGTAGCTGAAGCCATGCATCTATATTCAGCTTCAGTTGAAGATCTGGATATAGTTGCTTGCTTTTTGTTTTTTCAGGAAATCAAAGAATTACCAAGAAAAATACAGAAACCAGAAACAGATTTCCTGGTTTTTGGACATTTAGCCCAATCAGCATCACCATACACACTAAGTTTAAGATCAGAAACCTTATTAATCTGGATACCAGAACTGGGTGACTTCTTTAAATATCTTAAAACTCTTAAAGCACATTTAAAATGAGATTGCAAAGGAGCATGCATGTGTTGACTCAAACAATGAACAACATATGAAATACAAGTCTGGTATGTGTAAGATAAATCAACTTTCCAACTAACTGTAGATAGCTAGATATGTTTAGCAAGAATTTATCATTTTCACTCTCTTCAGTTTTTAAAATTTCATTTACAACAAGAGGAGTATCAACAGGTTTGGCAGCCAACAAACCATATTCATATAAAAGTTCTAAGCAATATTTCCTTTGAGTCATGCACACACCTTGTTTATTTTCTAACACTTCTATACCCAACAAATATTTTAAAATACCTAAATCTTTGATCAAAAACCTTTTCTTTAAAAACTGTTTAAACTTATCAATTTCTTCTTCATTATTTCTTGTGATGACAATATCATCAACATATACCAGAAGAGCAACAAAGATACCTTCGGACTGTTTCACATATAAAGAATAATCAAACTTACTTTGAACAAAGCCATGCTCACACAAGGCAGTGGTAAGCTTAGCATTCCATTGCCTTGGGGCTTGCTTTAGACCATACAAAGATTTCTCAAGTTTACAAACTTTAGAACTATCATCAACTTGACAACCAAGAGGAACAGTCATATACACATCTTCAACAAGATCACCATACAAAAATGCACTATTAATGTCAAGTTGATACATAGGCCAACCTTTACATACAACAATACTCATAAGACATCTCACAGTGACCATTTTGACAACAGGACTGAATGGTTCCTCATAATCAACACCAGCTCTTTGACTATAGCCTTTGGCTACAAGTCTAGCTTTATACCTTTCTATCTCACCAGAAGCTTTGTATTTAATTTTAAAGATCCATTTACATCCTATAGGTGTTCTATCAACAGGTAGATCAGTAATAGTCCAAGTATTATTTCTATGCAAAGCCTAAATCTCATTATTCATAGCTTCAACCCACTTAGGGTCTTTGACAGCTTCTTCATAAGAAGAAGGTTCAGTACTTTTGTTTAAGTTTGTAGTGAAACAATAGTTAACATTATTCAAACAAGCATAACTAACAAACTTATCAATTCCATATTTCACATTTGAGTCAAGAATATAATCATTTAACCTAACAGAAGGTTTAGTTATTCTATTATACCTTCTTAATTCAGGAATACCCTCATTTGTACCAACATTTTCTCCCAGATTTTCAAAAACAGGCTGCTCATTTAAAATAACACCCTCAGGAGAGTTTGTATCATTTATAGAAGTTGCACTGCCATCAATACTTTGAGAAGTAGAGGCTGTACCATCATCATAAAATGTACCTCTCCCTTCATCATTGGGATTTAATGAAGTTATGGTATTTGACTCAGAATTATCAAAGAAATGTACTTGTCCAGATTCAGTTGAGTTAACCAAATCTGGACAAATATCATTAGCAGATTTCATTTTAAAAGGAAAAATAGTTTCATAAAATTTCACATCTCTAGAGTACAAAACAGAATTACTTTCAAGACTATAAAGTTTATAAGCCTTTTTAACAGAAGAAAAGCCAATTAAGACACATTTTTCAGACCTTTTTGAAAACTTATCCATATTGTTCAAAATAGTTGAATAACAAAGACAGCCATAACTTCTAATATGAGAGAGGTTAGGTTTTCTTTTATAAACCATTTCAAAAGGAGAAAAACCATTCAAAACAGAAGAGGGTAACCTGTTAATAAGATAGACAGCAGTTAGAATACAGTCAGACCAGAATTTGAGAGGCATTCCTCCCTGAAACATAATACTTCTAGCCACATTCAATAAATGTCTATGTTTTCTCTCAGCAATACCATTTTGCTAAGGAGTATAACTAACAGAAGTTTGATGCAGAATTCCTTTGTTATTTAAAAAAGTATTCATGTTTCTATTAACAAATTCTGTACCATTGTCAGACCTCACAACTTTAATTTTGGAATCAAATTGAGTTTCAAGTAAGCAAGTAAAAGACACAAACATATCAAATACTTCATCTTTAGAATTTAACATGTAAACCCAAACAACTCTTGAGAAATCATCAACAATGGTTAAAAAAATATTTGAACCCTTCCCTACTGATCACTTTATAAGGACCCCATATATCCATATGTATTAAATCACCTATCTGAAAAGTTTTATGCTTACTAAGAGGAAAAGGTTCCCTAGTTTGTTTAGCTTTATGACAAATATCACAAGGTGTCACATAAGTATTCTTTTCCAAATTTAGGTCATCTTTCAAAATAGCAAGAACAGGATCAGCAGGATGACCTAACCTACTATGGCACTATGCCATAAAGATTTAGAAGCATGGAATGCAACAGGTGTGACCATATTACACTTACCAACAACAGCCTCAGGTTCATTAAACAGTACAGTCCATTTGACTCACTACCAGTCCCCAGAACATTCTTTCTTTTCAAATCCTGAATATAACAATTAGTTTCATCAAAACCAACATACAATTTACTATCCTTGATTAACTTATGAACAGACATGAGACTCACACAATAGTTTGGTACAACAAGAACATCATATAACACCACATTATTAGTTAGCCTTAAGTTTCCAATATGGGTTATTTTGGCTAGAGTACCATTAGGGTGACCAACAGTAAGATTTAAATCAGAAACATCAACAACATCAAACATATTTTGTGAAGAGACAGTCATATGCTGGTTTGCACCAGAATCAATAATCCATGCAAGTAACAGAGCAGCAACTTTTTTACTTATATTTGCACAGAAGAACTTAGAAAAATTGGAATTAAACATGAAACTGTTATTAAAAACATGAGGTTTACCTGCCATATTGGCTTGTGCAGAGCTAATACTGGCGTCACTTATTAAGGAAATGAGTTTCTGCACTTGTTCATTAGTGAATTGCACAGAAGAAGAAGGAGCAGTTTGAACAGAAGAAGAAGTAGAAGCATTAGCAGAATGACCAGATAACATTTTAGCATCACAATTAGCATTAAACCCTTGTTTATAACCATGATTTTGTCTAATAGGATTAGGATGTTTTTTAAAACCAGGAGGATATCCAACAATTTCATAACATCTTTCTATAGTATGACCAATCATATTACAGTGTTTGCATACAAGGTTAGGATTAGTACCTTTATTATTTTGAAACTTTCTTTTAGAATCAAAGGTTTTTGCAGCAAAAGAAGTTATCTGAGGTTTATTATCAGTATTTGCAGACAAATTAATTCCTCTATGTGATTCCTCCCTAGACAAGATAGCAAAAGCAGCTTTAACATCAGGTAAAAGGTCTTTGGTCAACAAAGTGCTTCTAATGGGTTGATACACATCATCTAGACTCATCAAAAATTGCATCAATTTTATCAATTTATCATGAGTACCAAGTTCTTCTCTAGCATCACAAGTACAAGCAGGCAATTTAGTCACAGAATCAAATTCTCTCCATAAAGAGTTAAGTTTATGATAGTGTTCAGACAAAGAGATTCCATTCTGTTTAATAGTGTTAATTCTATACATCCAATTGTACACAATTGAACCATCAAGTTTATCATATGTTTCTTTTAACTCATTCCATACAGCAGTAGCATTCTCAGAAAAAACAAGACCCAAATACACATCTTGAGATACAGAACTTAACAGCCAAGACAAGACAACAGCATTGCATCTATCCCATTGCTGGGACAAAACAGGACTAGTAGCATAGGCAGTTTTAAGCATAGAACCATCAATAAAACCAAGTTTATTTTTAGTTTGTAAAGCAAGTTTTATTGCACTAGCCCATATACGATAATTTTCAGTACCAGTTAATTTTATAGACACAATAGGCACACCAGTAGTATCATTAGCATGCAGATACAAAGGACTACCAATATCAAGACCACTAACAGTAGCAGCATCACCCATTGCAAACAAAAAACAGATAATAAAATAAACAGAAAGCACCACAAAAAAACACACAAAAAACACAAGCAAATTATCTGGAGTTTTGTAGACCAACACAAGACTCAATATAGTTTGCAGATAGAACTACTACCAGGATTCCACACTTCTCAAGAAGAGGGTCAAGGCAGCCGTAAAATCCTGTATATCGAATCAAGACAATCCACCAGATAATGGATCAGAAGACTTACAGTGCTATAAAAAGGAAGAAGGAGTTGTAGTAGAAGAAAGTATCACAAAAGATACTTAGGCGGAAGCAACAATCACAATCTTCAATTCAACTAGGGTTTTAATAGAAAACCCTAATTTATCAAACCCTAGATCGTAATCAACCCCAAAAAATATTGAAACCCTAAAATCTGAATAATAGATCTGAAACCCTAGATTTTTAATCGCTCTTTTAATTCCAGAATAATCAAATCAAATCCAACTTATCAACCGATCAAAAAACCCCAATCGATTGAAACCCTAATTTGTGAAACCTGTCTCTGATACCATGTAAAAATATGAAATCAACCACAAAATATACCGAATCAACTCAGACTTTGATTAATCAACACAAAACTCCTAATACAGACTCAATGATGAATCGTCCACAATCGTGTGCGATTCTAAAGGACTGGGATCATCCACAACTGTGTGTGATCCTAAATACAAACGAGAAACAAATACAGACTCAATAATAATATCAACTCAATGTTGATGAAGACAAAGAACAAAGAACAAAGAACAATACAGAGAGAAACTAATACAGAAAATATAGATATAGAATGAATGAAATTGAAATTCATCGACTGAGGGATAAATGGTTATTTATATAACCCTAATCTTCAATTTTCATAATAGCCCCTGCACATATAACAAACTAACAAAAGAGAATAAAAGAAAGAAAGTTACCCTTTACACCCTGCAGAATAAATGAGTTATAAATTGACCTTATATTTATAACACCTATAACATAAAATTTACTCAATTTAGTGTGTAGAAAGAAAATTGAAGAAGGTATATATAATTACTTGGTTGCTGTGGCACTTTCTGCAATTGGTTGCAGTACTTGGGGAGAGACGAGCATAACACCTAATAGAAAAAAAACAATTTTATGGAAACTATCCAAGAAAGTTGTAATACATATATATAATAACTATATATGCAATTACATATATACATGCATATAAGCAAAAACACTATTGAAATTAAAAATATAATGGGCATATATATATCTCCATCTCTACTACATTATAAAACATTTGTTCCCGTCAAATTTTTTCAACTTTTTAACTTTTCAACTTTTTATCCACTCATTTTCATCTCTCTCCTCAAATCTCAACCACTCATTTTTTTCTCTCTCCCCTCCATAAATCATTTTATTCATCTAATTCATTCAAAATCTTTTATCTCAAAAACCGTACATCGATAAATTATAAAAATTATATGAGTGTTCTTAAAATTTCATGCTCTTTCATTAGAGAGGTCATTCGATATATTTTCGATGGCGGAGCCCGTACGGCTAAGGCATTTGGCTATCACACTCTATAACTTATCACCTTCTATGACCTAACGCACTCTATGACCTATCACCCCCATCATCTCACCGCCGCAACGCGCGGGTACTTTCTCTCGTATATATATACGAGAGTGGAAAGAAGAATAATCTCTTTACTTGCGGCAAACTTTCTTATTTTCGCGATACTTCCGAGCCAAAGCAAACAAGTTTGGTTCAATCCGGTTATACCAACCACCCCTGAATCCTCCCCTAAGCCTCAACACCAAATGGAGAGTCGATTCTGGACAAAACATCGATCAAACACAAGTCAAACCAATGGAAAAAAAAAACTAAATAAATCAATTAAAACATTCCAACAAATCATAAAATCTAACATATATGCATTCTGTTTAGAGATCACGGTTATTTAATATAATGTATGTAATATATTAGTATGCATTATGATTCATAGCCTTGGCTACCGATGACAAAATTCTAAATAAATATTTGTATGTAAGCTTTCTAAATGCATCATTTAATTACAAAGTAAATGAAATTAAACCTTTTTTGTAACACCCCAAGCCGAGGCTCGAAATATCACGGAAATCATATAGCGCAAGGTGGAATTACAATAGAACAAGAACTAAAAGCAATTAAGGATTCAGTGAATCCATTACAATACGAAACAAGTACCAAAATACATAAGGAGCAAATAGCCATCAAAGTTTACAAAAGAACATCCCGAAGATGGCAAATCGATCCTAAGCATAATGCAAAAGAGAAGGTCGATGAATCCTTGATTCATAAAGTCCAAGGCCCGGGTTAACAGCAAGCAAGCAACTAAACTCCACGTCCGGGGAGAACCTGATTACCTGAAAAGTGTACTAAGCATAGTCAACACAAGGTTGGTGAGTTCGTGGTAATGTCCATAAAGAACCAGCCTCAATAATCACAATATACGAGTAGAAGCTAGACATGACTTACAGCGAGCCTCTAAGTAACACAATAACGTCCAACAACAAGATTACACAAGACAAGTAAATGTGTAATATGAATGCACAAATGAACTACGTAACAATGCAAGTGCCGAATGCATAAATAAGCCAACATGCCTATCCTATGCGTGAACTCAGGTCACCTATGCAACGATACCCGCCTGTCATCACAATGAACAAGGCTGTATCTCAAAAACATCGAGATATATATGTCTATACACTCGGGATCAAGAACTCTTCATCCATCAGATTGTGTATACATCTATACACTTGGATATAGCCAACTCCTCAACCGAGGGATTATGTACAATGTATGCATGCTTACCATCAATCGTATATGCATCAATCAAAATCGTCTGTCATGAACCAACAATCAATATTCGTCAATCATAAACCAATAATCACAATACAATGGACATGAACCAACCATCGATATTCGACAAACATGAGCCAACAATCAATATTAACACCAACTCTATACGTACATACACTTAAGAGGATTCTACTTTCTTCAAGTCCCAGATGCTTATATATAGGGTCACCCGCAGCCTTCCCACCACATCTAAAACCCAATAAAAGCATAACCGACTTCCATGTATGTACGTCTATCCTAATATTAATGAAATACTTAACAAACGTAACCCAAGTCAATCAAACGTGATAACCGTCTCATCAAGCCAACATTTAAACCAAATCAATCAAACAATCAACAACGCAAGTAAACACGCAAGTTTACACTTTTCAGCCCGAATCTCAAGCGAGTAGGGAGATACGAAACTCACCTCGATTGGTTATGAAAAGTTAAGTTGATATAAAGTCGAGTTATTGTCGTACAATGTTCACTTCACGTCCAACACCTAAATATCGATCATATACATTCACATCAACATACATAAACACATATACGTAACTTAACAATTCTCGACAAAACCCTAATTAGGGTTCCAAAGTGCATCTCGACGTTAAATGACTTTTAAGACTCTTATTCAATGTTACATAAGATAAGAAGTGAATTAGATCAATGCTCGACGCGTAAAAAGGTCCAGAAAGTCAATTTAGGTCAAACAAGAAGTTCTGGAAATTACAACTGGCGTAACCTACGCCCCACTCTGGCGTAGGTTACGCCCCTTATAAAAATTTTGGGTAAAGGGGGCGTAAGGTACGGTGCTCTCTAAAGTGCAATTCTTTGGCGTCTTGAGTGGCGTAAACAGTGGGTTTTTGGCGTAAGGTAAAACTTCAGCGTAAGCTACGCCCCGAAGGGCCGTAACTTACGCCCCAACAAACTATAACTAGCGTAACCTACGCCCCACAGGGCCGTAGGTTACGCCCCATACTGGGCAGCAACACGACCAGCAGCAGCAAGGGCAGAAAACAAGAACCCAAAACTATTTTTCTCTTGAACCAAAACCCTAAATCGACATCTAAGGTTACAAGACTCGTTTTGATGATACATTTGACATTCTAACACCTAAATACACTTGCCCAAACCCGTATTTCCAACCATAACATCACCAAATTCTCCAAATCGATCAAAACCTAGCCAAACCCTAATTCGACCCAAAACTCATTTTTAAGGCGATTTAGAACTTGTAAATGTACGAGGTGACTAGAAACGAGTAAATTAACATAGATAGAAGTAAATGGGATGAATTAGACTTACCAAAACTTCCTTCTGGAGCCCAAACCCGAAATTAGGTCAAATAGGTTAAAATGCAAGAACTTCAACCTTTGATTCTTCGATAAGACGATAATGTGGTATAGATGGCGATGATTCTAGGGTTATATCAGTTTCAAAACACCAATCGATGTTAGAGAGGTGAAGAATTGAAATGGGTTTTGGTCTTGCCTTTTACTTGAGAGAAAGAGAGGAAGAGAGAAAGATAAGAAATGAAAGGGGGAGAAGGAGATAAGGAGGGAAATGGGTCATTGGTGGCTGGTGGGTCATGGACTACCCACGGGCCGACCCGTTTCTCTTTTCTAGCCAATTTACAATCGTTACACATTTAAACACCGATCAAAACATATTATCGACCCGAATATAACACATAGTCATTTAATTCATAAAATGACTCAAATACTTCATTAACTTATATTGTTAGTCATATTACACATGAAGTCAATGGGTCAAAATTTACGGATGTTACATTATTCCCCCGTTGAAAGAATTTCGTCCCGAAATTCAACAAAACACTAACTACTAAATAAATGCGGATACTTAGACTTCATATGATCCTCTCGCTCCCAAGTGAACTCGGCTCCACGTCTAGCATTCCATCTAACCTTAACAATCGTGTAGCGTTTATTCTTGAGTTTCTTGTCTGACGATCCATGATCTCTATCGGCTCTTCAACAAAATTTAGGCTCGAATCCACCCTAATCTCGTCCATGGGCACATGATGTGTAGGGTCCGCCAAACACTTGCGTAGATTGCAAATATGAAACACATCATGCACACCGCTAAGCTCTTGTGGTAATTCTAATCGGTAGGCAACCTTTCTAACCCGTTCAAGAATCTTGAAAGGACCAATATACCTTGGCGCAAGTTTTCCCCGCTTCACAAAACGTACAACACCTTTCCAAGGTGACACTTTCAAAAGTACATAATCACCAATTTCAAACTCCAACGGTCTCCGCCTCACATCGGCATACTTCTTTTGACGTTCACGGGCCAATTGCAACTTCTCCTTAATTTGAGATATTACCTTAGTAGTTTCAACCACAATTTCTGGCCCGATAAGTTGACTCTCTCCAATTTCCGCCCAAGCTAGAGGAGAACGACATATCCTACCATATAATGCTCTAAAGGGCGCCATTTGAATGGTAGCATGATAACTATTGTTGTATGAAAACTCAACTAGCGGCAAATGGTCTTCCCAACTTCCACCAAAATCAATTGCACAAGCCCTCAACATGTCTTCAAGTGTTTGAATGGTTCTCTCAGTTTGCCCATTCGTTTGAGGATGAAATGCCGTGCTCATGTCGAGTCGAGTACCCATTGCTTTTTGAAAGGCTTCCCAAAAGTTCGATTTGAAACGGGCATCTCTATCCGAAATGATAGAAATCGGCACTCCATGTTTAGATATTACTTCCTTGATGTACAAACGAGCCAAAGTGTCAAATTTATCGGTTTCACGAATGGCTAAAAAGTGAGCCGACTTCGTTAACCGATCTACTATCACCCAAATCGTGTCACGACCGCTTCTCGTCTTCGGTAGTTTAGTAATGAAGTCCATTGAAATATGTTCCCACTTCCATTCGGGCATCACCGGTTGCACCAACAATCCGGGTGGCTTCTTGTGATCGGCTTTGACTTGTAAGCAAGTAAGATACTCACTCACATACCTAGCCACATCATGTTTCATGCCCGGCCACCAATACAAGTTTTTCAAGTCAAAGTACATCTTATCCGACCCGGGATGGACCGAATAAGGCGATTGGTGAGCTTCATTCATAATAAGTGTTCTTAAGTCACCGAAAATAGGAACCCAAAGTCTTTCAACCATGTATAGCCCATTATCACTCTTTCGGTCGAATTGTTGTTCCATGCCATCCAGGTTCTCGTCCCCAAAGTTTTCCGGTAAGGTGGCTTGAATTTGGGCTTCAATGATCCGGTCACGAATATTTGGTCCCACCGTGAGGCTCATAGCTCTAGCCCATCTCGGCTTTACCCTCTCCTTCCTACTCAAGGCATCGACTACTACATTTGCCTTGCCCGGATGATAACGGATGTCACAGTCATAATCACTAAATAGTTCAAGCCAGCGCCTTTGCCTCATATTCAATTCACTTTGGTTAAAGATGTGTTGAAGACTTTTGTGATCGGTATAGATCACACACTTGGTGCCGTAGAGATAATGTCTCCAACACTTCAAAGCAAACACAACCGCTCCCAATTCCAAATCATGTGTCGGGTAGTTCTTCTCATGCACCTTCAATTGACGGGAGGCATAAGCAATGACTTTACCCCTTTGCATAAGAACACAACCCAACCCTTGTCCCGAGGCATCACAATAAACAACAAAATCTTCAATTCCATCCGGTAGTGTCAAAATAGGAGCATCACATAGCATATCTTTAAGAGTTTGGAAGGCGTTTTCTTGTCTTTCGCCCCATTCAAAGTTTCTCTCCTTTTGAGTCAAGAGAGTGAGTGGTTGTGCAATACGGGAGAAATTTTCAATAAATCTTCTATAGTAACCCGCCAATCCAAGGAATTGGCGGATCTCGGATGGCGTTTCGGGTCTTCTCCAATTCTTGACCGCTTCAATCTTGCTTGGGTCCACATGAATACCATCCTTGCTCACTACATGACCAAGGAAGTGGACCTCTTCCAACCAAAACTCACACTTGGAGAACTTAGCATACAATTTTTCTTTCCTTAGTAGTTCAAGCACTTCACGCAAGTGCTCAACATGCTCCTCCTTCGTATTCGAGTATACAAGTATGTCATCAATGAACACAATGACAGACTTGTCTAAGTATGGTTGACACACCCGGTTCATCAAGTCCATGAACACCGCCGGGGCATTAGTCAACCCAAAAGGCATCACGGTGAATTCAAAGTGACCATACCTTGTGCGAAAGGCCGTCTTGGGAATATCATCTTCATGTACCCGGAGTTGATGATAACCCGAGCGAAGATCGATTTTTGAGAAGTGCTTAGCACCTTGGAGTTGATCAAATAAGTCATCGATTCTAGGGAGAGGATATCGGTTCTTCACAGTGAGCTTGTTTAATTCCCGGTAATCAATACACATTCTGAAGGATCCATCTTTCTTTTTGACGAAGAGAACAGGAGCACCCCAAGGAGATTGACTAGGGCGAATGAAACCCTTCTCTTGGAGCTCCTTGAGTTGAGTTTGTAATTCTTGCATTTCGGTTAAGGCTAGTCTATACGGAGCTTTTGCTATGGGTGCGGCTTCGGGAATAAGATTAATACGAAAATCAAGTTCACGAGTTGGAGGTAATCCCGGCAAGTCATCCGGAAAAACATCGGGAAATTCACAAACAATAGGAACGGTCTTCAATTCTACCTTTGTGATGGTAGCACTAAAGGCTTTAGGATTAGAGGAATCGGAGATTTCGCCTTGAACCCTAAGAATTCTACCGTTAGTCAAAGGTATCTTAACAACTCTCTCACCACAATCAATAGTCGCTTTTACCGCCGTTAACCAATCCATACCCACTATAATGTCAAAACTACCAATGTCAAGAGGCATGAGGTCAATGAAGAAGTCGACATCTTCTAAAGTCAAGACACAGTCGCGAAGTATTTGACTAAGTCTAGTTAGTGACCCGTTTACCATTTCAATGTCAAGCACATAATTTAGAGCACAAGGATGCACATCAATCAAAGGAACAAAGTTAGTGGACACGAGGCTATAATCGGCCCCGGAATCAAATAGAACGGTCGCATAGTGACCATTAAGGAGAAAGGTACCTGCTACTACGTTGGGATCATTGCGGGCTTCATTTGCATTGGCCGCAAAGGCTCGGCCGCCTGGTTGCACTTGATGGCCTTGTTGTCCCCGGTTTTGGTTAGGCCCGACCATTTGTAGTTGGTTGGGGTGGACGGCTACTTGCACTTGTTGCCCCACCCATCGAGGACAATTATTACGATAGTGGTCACGACTACCACATTCAAAACACTCGCCTCTCCGTTGATTACCTTGGGGAGGAACGGCCCGAACAGGAGCCACATTCATTGGGCCCGCTCTTGGAGCCCTACAATCTCTGGAGAGGTGCCCCACTTGGTTACAATTAAAGCATGCTCTGCATTGGGCATTTGCGGGGTGATGTTGGTTGCATCTCCCACAGAAAGGATGGGGTCCAGTATAAGCTTTCCTGGCCGGATCCACCACCGCCATCACCCCACCCCTAGTAGCATTTTTGGGGTCAAACCTCCCCATTTTCTTCACCCCACTCGACTCTCCCACTTCTTTCCTCTTGTTTGTTGAGGATTTGCTCAAGACACCGCTCCTCAACAAGTCTTTAGTCACACTTCCGGCTCAGTTAACCGCATCGGCCAAAGAGGTAGGCATGTTGGAGTTTACATAAGATCGGACTTGAGGATTCAAGCCCAATACAAACTTCTGGATGGCCTGAGACTCGGAACCCACCAAGTGAGGAATGAGGGTAGACAACTCTTGAAATCGTCTAACATAACTCTTGTAATCGGCTCCCTCCATGTTGAGATTAGCAAACTCAATGGTCAAGTTTTGTAGTTCATAGGGAGGACAAAACTTTGCCTTCACTTTGTCCTTGAAATCGGCCCATTCCAAGTTATAAGTCCGCCCAAAGTTATCTCTTGGTTCCACCAACTCAAGGCGTCATGCCTAAACATGCCGGATGCATAAGAAATCCGGTCGTCATATGTGCAATGACTTCTTTCGATCACTGCTTCAATCTCTTCAAACCACCTTATACACTCAGTGGGACCACCCCTTCCATTAAACTCCGGTGCCCCACAGCTTTTGAAGTCCTTAAATATACATCCCTGTCGGTATCCTCCGTATTGATTATACATGGGCATGCGGTTATCAATTCTCACTGGTTCCTCTTCCTCGTTTTCCACGGCCTGAGGTTGAGCATTTTCGTTATTCACATTTTCTGGGGCTTCATTGTTTTGAGGCCCATTGTTTTGCCCAAGATTTTCCGTGACTTGAGCAATAATGGTTGGCATGATATTGGCGATCGTTTGAGCGATCACCTCAGCCATGTTTGGCTCAGGAACTTCACCACGACCCCTTCCTTGGCCTCTACCACGACCTCTACCACGGCCCCTACCACGACCCCTACCTATACCTCCTTGTACCTCCGGTTGGGCTTCCGGTTGAGGTTCTTCCTCTTCAGCCCTATAGTTCGTTCCGGCTCTCCTTGGTCTCACCATTTCTATAAAACAAGTGACACGTTGACCCGAGAGTTAGTCTCAAATGCTCACATGTTAGCCACACAAGTAGTCAATGCTCTCATACCGATACCACATACTCATTTCATATCATTAAGCTAAGGCAAGAGTGCTAGAATCCTATGAGATTGTTACTTAACATATCATCATGTCAATTTCATTACAATCGTTCCTTAATTATTCAAGTAATTATGCTCAACACATTATGCGATCAATTAACTAACACGAATGGTTCAAAGTATAATCCGAATTCGATATGTTCTCTAGTTATTGACCGGGTATGTATACAGGGTGTACCAATGGCTAACCCTCCACCTAATCAACTTCCATTAAGCATATCGGTTCCTTATTATACTTTAAGCCACACGTGCGCAATCCACGATGTCATGAACTTACTATAATATCGGGTAACCATAAAAGAGTTGATCGGGTTCTTTTAGGGTTGCCACAATATTATACTAAGTTAATGGCATCACTTCATTTTGCCCTAAATCGTCAAATTAGTTCCAACAAATAGCAATGACAAACCATATTAACCACAATTTACATTCATCACACTGAATTCGAGCTATCACACAAGTGGTCTTAACTACGAACTCACACGGGGATTCACATAATTCACATTGCACACGAATTTCCTAACCATGCATGCTATATGAAGAGTTTTAACTTAAGCCGTAGTCTAGGTCAAACCGCCTAATTCTCTACGACCACGCATGGGCCACCATTCTGTAACACCCCAAGCCGAGGCTCGAAATATCACGGAAATCATATAGCACAAGGTGGGATTAATGTAGAACATGAACTAAATGCAAATAAAGGATTCAGTGAATCCATACAAAACGGTAAGCAAGTATCAAAATACATAAAGAACAAGTCATCATCCAAGATTACAACTGAACATCAAAAGATGGCTAACGGGTCTAACAACAATGCAAAAGAAAGCCAATGGATCCTTGATCCATATAAGTCCAAGTCCGGGTTCAACAGCAAACAAGCAACTAAACTCCACGTCCGGGGAGAACCTGATTACCTGAAAAGTGTACTAAGCATAGTCAACACAAGGTTGGTGAGTTCGTAGTAATGGTCCACAAGGAACTATAGACAATAATCATAATGTACAAGTGGAGGCTAAACATGACTTACAGTGAGCCTCCAAGAAACACAATATTGTCCAACACCAAGGTTACACAAGTACAAAAAGCGTGTAATAAGAAATGCATAAATGATATGAGTATCAATGCAATGCCATATGCGTAGTAAGCCAAATGCCTATCTTATGCGTGATCACCAGTCACCAATGCAACGATACCCTTCTGTCATCACAATGAACAAGGCTGTATCTCAAAATCATCGAGATATATATGTCTATATACTCGAAGTCAGGAACTACATCCAAAATGGGTGCATACATCTATACACCAGGATGTCGGCAATCCCCTGCCGAGGGTCATCAACAATGTATGCAATGCTTACAATCAATCATGAACCAACAATCAATATACGATGAACTTGAACCAGTAATTAATATTCGACAAACATGAGCCAACAATCAATAATCGTCAACATAAGCCAACAATCCATATTCGACAAACATGAGCCAACAATCAATATTAACACCAACTCTATACGTACATACACTTAAGAGGATTCTACTTCCTTCGAGTCCCAGATGCTTATATATAGGGTCACCCGCAGCCTTCCCACCGCCTAATTCTCTACGACCACGCATGGGCCACCATTCTGTAACACCCCAAGCCGAGGCTCGAAATATCACGGAAATCATATAGCGCAAGGTGGAATTACAATAGAACAAGAACTAAAAGCAATTAAGGATTCAGTGAATCCATTACAATACGAAACAAGTACCAAAATACATAAGGAGCAAATAGCCATCAAAGTTTACAAAAGAACATCCCGAAGATGGCAAATCGATCCTAAGCATAATGCAAAAGAGAAGGTCGATGAATCCTTGTATCATAAAGTCCAAGGCCCGGGTTAACAGCAAGCAAGCAACTAAACTCCACGTCCGGGGAGAACCTGATTACCTGAAAAGTGTACTAAGCATAGTCAACACAAGGTTGGTGAGTTCGTAGTAATGGTCCACAAGGAACTATAGACAATAATCACAATATACGAGTAGAGGCTAGACATGACTTACAGCGAGCCTCTAAGTAACACAATAACGTCCAACAACAAGATTACACAAGACAAGTAAATGTGTAATATGAATGCACAAATGAACTACGTAACAATGCAAGTGCCGAATGCATAAATAAGCCAACATGCCTATCCTATGCGTGAACTCAAGTCACCTATGCAACGATACCCGCCTGTCATCACAATGAACAAGGCTGTATCTCAAAAACATCGAGATATATATGTCTATACACTCGGGATCAAGAACTCTTCATCCATCAGATTGTGTATACATCTATACACTTGGATATAGCCAACTCCTCAACCGAGGGATTATGTACAATGTATGCATGCTTACCATCAATCGTATATGCATCAATCAAAATCGTCTGTCATGAACCAACAATCAATATTCGTCAATCATAAACCAATAATCACAATACAATGGACATGAACCAACCATCGATATTCGACAAACATGAGCCAACAATCAATATTAACACCAACTCTATACGTACATACACTTAAGAGGATTCTACTTTCTTCAAGTCCCAGATGCTTATATATAGGGTCACCCGCAGCCTTCCCACCACATCTAAAACCCAATAAAGCATAACCGACTTCCATGTATGTACGTCTATCCTAATATTAATGAAATACTTAACAAACGTAACCCAAGTCAATCAAACGTGATAACCGTCTCATCAAGCCAACATTTAAACCAAATCAATCAAACAATCAACAACGCAAGTAAACACGCAAGTTTACACTTTTCAGCCCGAATCTCAAGCGAGTAGGGAGATACGAAACTCACCTCGATTGGTTATGAAAAGTTAAGTTGATATAAAGTCGAGTTATTGTCGTACAATGTTCACTTCACGTCCAACACCTAAGTATCGATCATATACATTCACATCAACATACATAAACACATATACGTAACTTAACAATTCTCGACAAAACCTAATTAGGGTTCCAAAGTGCATCTCGACGTTAAATGACTTTTAAGACTCTTATTCAATGTTAGTTACATAAGATAAGAAGTGAATTAGATCAATGCTCGACGCGTAAAAAGGTCCAGAAAGTCAATTTAGGTCAAACAAGAAGTTCTGGAAATTACAACTGGCGTAACCTACGCCCCACTCTGGCGTAGGTTACGCCCCTTATAAAAATTTTGGGTAAAGGGGGCGTAAGGTACGGTGCTCTCTAAAGTGCAATTCTTTGGCGTCTTGAGTGGCGTAAACAGTGGGTTTTTGGCGTAAGGTAAAACTTCAGCGTAAGCTACGCCCCGAAGGGCCGTAACTTACGCCCCAACAAACTAAAACTAGCGTAACCTACGCCCCACAGGGCCGTAGGTTACGCCCCATACTGGGCAGCAACACGACCAGCAGCAGCAAGGGCAGAAAACAAGAACCCAAAACTATTTTTCTCTTGAACCAAAACCCTAAATCGACATCTAAGGTTACAAGACTCGTTTTGATGATACATTTGACATTCTAACACCTAAATACACTTGCCCAAACCCGTATTTCCAACCATAACATCACCAAATTCTCCAAATCGATCAAAACCTAGCCAAACCCTAATTCGACCCAAAACTCATTTTTAAGGCGATTTAGAACTTGTAAATGTACGAGGTGACTAGAAACGAGTAAATTAACATAGATAGAAGTAAATGGGATGAATTAGACTTACCAAAACTTCCTTCTTGAGCCCAAACCCGAAATTAGGTCAAATGGGTTAAAATGCAAGAACTTCAACCTTTGATTCTTCGATAAGACGATAATGTGGTATAGATGGCGATGATTCTAGGGTTATATCAGTTTCAAAACACCAATCGATGTTAGAGAGGTGAAGAATTGAAATGGGTTTTGGTCTTGCCTTTTACTTGAGAGAAAGAGAGGAAGAGAGAAAGATAAGAAATGAAAGGGGGAGAAGGAGATAAGGAGGGAAATGGGTCATTGGTGGCTGGTGGGTCATGGACTACCCACGGGCCGACCCGTTTCTCTTTTCTAGCCAATTTACAATCGTTACACATTTAAACACCGATCAAAACATATTATCGACCCGAATATAACACATAGTCATTTAATTCATAAAACGACTCAAATACTTCATTAACTTATATTGTTAGTCATATTACACATGAAGTCAATGGGTCAAAATTTACGGATGTTACATTTTCGGATATTGTAATCAGCAAGAGCCCGACCATCTTCAAGTTGTTGTCCGGCGAAAATCAAACGTTACTGGTATGGTGGGATACCTATACACATATATACATTATAATCATGGATATAATAAACTTAAACATAAATATTTAAATAATATAATAGTAAATAGATATGGATGCATGAAAAACACACTATATAGAAAGCATATAGGATTTTTTTTATCCCCATAATCAACCTTTCCATATTCGGTAACTCTATTTTTTTTTTCTTTCTAAAACTCTACTCCCTACCAATTAACTTCAAACAGAGCTCAATTTGCATAAAAATTTTCCAATTGTCTTCCATTTTAATAATTCATCTTATCTATCGGATTATGATGTATAGATAGAGCTATTATTTCTCTTTCAGCTCAGATGATATCCATTGTTGGAAATCGCTCGCGAATTTGATGAACAAATATTATTCAATATATTGAATAAATTAGCAAGTATATTCATCTATTACTATTGTTTGTTCGTCAAATTCGCAGGCTCGAATCAAACATGTCTATGAACAAAATTCATACACACAAACTCACACACTTTGTATATAATGAATTATGTTCATAGACATGTTTGATTCGAGCCCGAGATGATCCGGATGCATGGGCCAACAATATCTTCCCCCCATATTGTCTCTCTAAAATAACAATATAAAGTGTTCTATCTTTTTACTCGAATTCACAAATTTGGAAGTGTTCTAAGTATCTGTGATCAGTTACGTACATACAATGGTCATGGTGCTGCCTGTAGCTAAAATCGATGGTAAATTTTGCGAACAAACTTATATTTGTTGGATTAGGTGTCTAAGCCATAACTATAATTGATAGAAGCACAGTCCTTTTGGGTTGCCCTCGAGACTCAAAATGAATAGACTTGATAAAGGAGAATAAAATTTCCCTTGGGAAGTTTGTCCCACATCGGTGGGATAGAAAAAGCATGGAGGCTATCCAAGGCTATAAATATGGCCTTAAGGATTCATTATTTTCACACAATACTTGGCTTGAGTATTCGCCTCCTTCTTTCTCCTCTTGGAAGAATTCTTCTATAGTTCATCCACACTTAGTTATTTTTTTGAGTCGCCGGGTGTGATTCCATTAGAGGCACGACATTTGTGGTGCTTGCTTCCAAAAGATTTGGAGGGATAATTTTAGTTGTTTACTATAACAACTAAAAGGTATGTAATTTATTTATTTATTTATTTTCTTTAGTAAGTTTTGATTATTTACTAGAGTATTAGAATTTTATATTATGTTCATAGTTATAGGTTCAATAGTGAAAACATAGATCCTGTTTTAGGTTGCATGCTCCCTTAAAAGTTTAAGTTAGTTTGTAATGCCTAAAACCCATCAGTGGTATCAGAGCGTTAGGCTTGTTTTCAATTGAATTTGCTATAATTGTTGAATTGATTAAATAATCATCGTATTTTGAAAAGTTTTAAAATACACCTTATACTATATGTAAAATTAAAAGCTTAATTATTACTATATGTATAAGAATAAAGTCAGTCAAATCAATAGTAGGCCTCATTCACGAAGCTAGTCTATAAGGGGGTATAAGGAAACTGCCTATAAAATGGTAGTTGAATGGGTGTCCACTCTCACCCACCGCTTCCTTGATTAGTGGAGGGTCGTTAGCCGGACGGGTTTGATAGGACTATATTAATTCTCATTAAAAGTATAATGATAATAAAAGTAACTAAACCTTTTATTTAAATCCCAATCTTAGTTACTTTAGGAAAAATGTGAAATTATATGCTAACCCATGAAATTGCACATTACACTTTATAAGTCATTAGTGGAGCGTGTGTGGTTAACCAGCACACTAATAGGGACTAATAAAGAGTTGTAATGGGTATCTCATAAATTGTCATTGTTGATGGAGCGTGTGTGGTTTACCAGCACATCAATTGAGATGATTATTGACATTGAGGTTACCAAGTACATTTGCATGGTTATTCACATCTTGTTTGTGATCCTCGGTATCCCAGTTACAAATGGAAGAGCATAATCTGAGATTAAACATGCCATTGAATAGTTTCAATGAGTCTCAAAAGACCTACGTGTATGAAATTTGCAATTAGATTACGACATCCCTTTTCTAAGTTGTGAATTTCATAGTTGGTACCTAGCCTCGATATTTCAATTTTGAGTTGTTATATTAAGGTTAGTTTTTATCTAACTCAAACTACCTTTCTTTTAGAAATGTCTACCCCTAACGATGCTTCTGGTTCCTCCTCCTCCAACCACAACTTTTCTTTGTTGAACATCTGCTCAAAGGTGACATTAGATGGCACCAACTACAATGACTGGATGCGTAACATCAAAATGGCTCTTCGTTTCGAGGATAAGGAGTATGTCCTTGACAAGGAACTTGGAGAAATTGATGAAGAGAAAGCCACCCCTGAAGAATTAGCCGCATATAAGAAACATTATGCTGATGCAACAAAAGTTGCTTGCATCATGGTTGCTACCATGACTCCTGAACTGCAAAAATTCTATGAGGATTACTGGCCGTACGAGATGAACAAGGACCTTATAGAAAAGTATCATAAGTGAGCTCGTCAAGAAAAGTACGAGATAGTAAAGTCTCTCATATCAAGCAAGATGAAGGACGGAGAGTCTGTCAGCGGCCACGTGCAAAGAATGCAAAGATACGTGGATCGACTTGTGAGGCTAAATGTGCATATTGATGAGGAGTTGGCCATTGACATAGTCTTGAACTCCTTACCAAGTTGTTATGATCAGTTCATCTTGACCTATCATTTGAACAACAATGAGACCACATTGTCTCAATTGCACAACCTCCTGAGAACAGCTGAAACAGGGATGAAGGGAAAGAGTGATGTCCCCGCCCCTGCTAATACTATCGTTCTAGCCATTGGTCAAGGAAAGGGGAAGAAGAGGAAAGGTCCTCCTAACCAAAACTGGAAGGGAAAGTCTCATGTAAAAACCAGTTCTGATGTTACCCCTGTTTCTGATCCCAAAGAGGCCACTTGCTTCTATTGCAACGACAAAGGACATTGGAAACGAAGCTGCCCAAAGTATCTGCAAGATTTAAAGGAAGGCAAAGTGAAGCCATCTACTGCAGGTATATACACTATTTCATCTATTAACCCATCATCTTCTAATTCTTGGGTCCTTGATACAGGATGTGGTTTCCATATTTGCTCTGTTTTGCAGGGACTAAGAAAAAGTGAGGATGTGGAGCATGGTAGAATGAACTTGATCATGGGGAATAGGCGATCTTCACCTATCACCAAGATTGGAGTTTATAGTCTAGTGCTTAGTAATGGTGTTAATTTAGATTTATTGAATTGTCGCTACTCGTCAGAAATGACACGAAACATTATCTCTTTTCATGCATTGTTCAAACAAGGTTTTAGATTTTCTTTTAATGATGAGAATGGTTCTATTTCTGCTTATAAGAATGGCATTTTCTATTTTGAAGCTTTACCTTGTGATGGTGTGTATGAAACTGTGATATGTGTAAACAATTTAGGCAATAGTGTATTTCAAATTGATTCGTCTAATGGTATAGACAAAGCGTGCTTGTGGCATTGTCATCTTGGACACATTAACAAGAAACGCATGGCTCAACTCCAAAAGGATGGGGTGTTGGAATCATTTGACCTAAGGTCAGATGATACATGCGAATCTTGTCTTTTGGGTAAGATGACAAAATCACCTTTCACTGGATTTTGTGAAAGAGGTGAAGGTTTGTTGGATCTCATACACATAGACGTGTGTGGACCCTTTAGATCAGCCACAAGGGATGCTAATCGATTCTATGTGACTTTTACTGATGATTATAGCAGATATGGTTATATCTACTTAATAAAGCATAAGTCAGAAACCTTTGAAAAGTTCAAAGAGTTTAAGCAAGAGGTCGAGAATCAATTAGAAAGGAAGATAAAGATGCTCCGATCAGATAGAGGCGGAGAGTATCTTAGTATCGAGTTCCATGACTATCTCAAGGAATGTGGAATAGTTTCACAATTGACACCTCCTAGGACACCACAACTTAATGGTGTGGCTGAGAGACGCAATCGAACCTTGTTAGACATGGTACGTTCGATGATGAGTCGAGTTTCACTTCCAATCTCATTTTGGGGGTATGCCTTAGAAACTGCCGCCCACATTCTTAATCTTGTTCCAACAAAGAAGGAACCTCTGAAACCGCTAGGGTTCAACCAGAAGAGATTCCAGTTGAACCCATTGACACCTCATTACCTCTCAGACGTTCTAGTAGAGTTATCAAGCCAACTGAGTTCTATGGTTTCCATATAACTACAGATGAAGACACGTTTATCAGTGATAATACACTGGTAAATTTGGATGAGCCGACTAACTACAAGGAAGCCATGGCGAGCCCAGAGGCAGCCAAATGGAAAGAGGCAATGGACAGCGAGATCAAGTTCATGTATGACAACCAAGTTTGGAACTTGGTTGATCAACAACCTGGTCGGAAGACAGTTGGTTGTAAAAGGATCTTCAAGAAGAAGATTGACATGGATGGTAATGTAAGCACATTCAAAGCACGACTGGTGGCAAAGGGCTTTACTCAAACCCCAGGGATTGACTATGATGAGACCTTCTCACCAGTGGCTAAGATAAAATCTATTAGGATAATGCTAGCCATAGCTGCGTTTCATGACTATGAAATTTGGCAGATGGATGTCAAAACTGCTTTTCTTAACGGAAAGCTGGCTGAGGATGTTTACATGAGTCAGCCAGAAGGTTTTGTGGATGCAAAGTTTCCTAATGGAGTGTGCAAGCTTGAGAAATCCATCTATGGGTTAAAACAAGCGTCTCGCAGTTGGAATCTTTGTTTCGATGAGAAAGTCAAAGAGTTTGGCTTCTCTAGAAGTGAGGATGAGTCCTGTGTATATGTCAAAGCTAGTGGGAGCATAGTCACCTTTCTAGTATTGTATGTTGATGACATACTTCTTATAGGAAATGACATTCCAACTTTGCAAGATGTTAAGTCTTGGCTTGGAAAGTGTTTCGCTATGAAAGATCTAGGAGAGGCTGCCTATATTCTGGGAATAAGAATTTTAAGAGACAGGAGTAAAAGGCTAATTGGACTTAATCAGAGTACCTACTTGGATAAAGTACTGAAACGTTTCGGTATGGAGAATTCCAAGAAAGGAGATCTGCCCATCCAGAGTAATACCAAAATGAGTAAGACTCATAGTCCGAGTACAGATGAAGAAATAGCAGAAATGAGTAGAATTCCGTATGCTTCCGCTGTTGGTTCTATCATGTATGCTATGACATGTACTCGTCCTGATGTGTCCTTTGCTTTGAGCATGGTCAGTCGTTATCAGGGAAATCCAGGTAAACCTCATTGGGTAGCGGTTAAGAATATTCTCAAGTATCTGCGAAGGACTAAGGACTGGGTTCTAGTACTTGGTGGCTGTGATACATTGAGAGTAACTGGGTATAGTGACGCCAGCTTTCAAACAGATAGAGACAACTTTCGTTCCCAATCTGGCTGGGTCTTTACCTTAAATGGAGGAGCAGTTACTTGGAAAAGTTCCAAGCAAAACACAGTGGCTGATTCTACTTGTGAATCAGAGTACATAGCGGTGAGCGAAGCATCAAAGGAGGCAATTTGGTTGAAGAACTTCATCGGAGATCTTGGAGTTGTGCCAACCATCAAGGAGCCAATGGAAATTTTCTGTGATAATGAAGGAGCGGTTGCATTGACAAAGGAACCAAGAGATCATGGCAGATCTAGACATATCGACAGAAAATACCATTTTATCAGACACAAGATAGAAGAAGGTCACCTCGTAGTGAAGAGGGTTTCATCTGAAGAGAATCCTGCAGATCCACTCACAAAGGGTCTGAGTAGGGTTAAACACAATCAGCATGCTAGGAGCATTGGGCTGAGAGATGATGTTAGTTTTAGTAGTTAGATAGTTAGTTTGAAACTTATAACAAAATAAATGTGATTGACTTTTGGTGATTAAATAATAGAGAATTATTTATGAGTTTGTTTACTACCTTTTGTCAATTGTTTATTATTGTGTTTCATTTTGCATGTTTTACTTCCCGAATAATTTGATTATTTGAATTCCACAGTCGATCATACTTTTGGAAGTAAGTAGTGAATAAAGACTGTCATGAATGGATTTGTAGATTGTCTAAAGAGTTTTAGACATAGCAATGGTATTGCTGCAATGTTCGTGAGTACTTTGAAATAGAGATTTAAGTATTTGATTAACCCACGCTCAGAGAATTACTTCATGGAATTTATCACGAGTAATTCTGAGACGATAATATCTTATGTTCATAGACAAACTCACACACTTTGTATATAATGAATTATGTTCATAGACATGTTTGATTCGAGCCCAAGATGATCCGGATGCATGGGCCAACAATATCTTCCCCCCATATTGTCTCTCTAAAATAACAATATAAAGTGTTCTATCTTTTTACTCGAATTCACAAATTTGGAAGTGTTCTAAGTATCTGTGATCAGTTACGTACATACAATGGTCATGGTGCTGCCTGTAGCTAAAATCGATGGTAAATTTTGCGAACAAACTTATATTTGTTGGATTAGGTGTCTAATCCATAACTATAATTGATAGAAGCACAGTCCTTTTGGGTTGCCCTCGAGACTCAAAATGAATAGACTTGATAAAGGAGAATAAAATTTCCCTTGGGAAGTTTGTCCCACATCGGTGGGATAGAAAAAGCATGGAGGCTATCCAAGGCTATAAATATGGCCTTAGGGATTCATTATTTTCACACAATACTTGGCTTGAGTATTCGCCTCCTTCTTTCTCCTCTTGGAAGAACTCTTCTATAGTTCATCCACACTTAGTTATTTTTTTGAGTCGCCGGGTGTGATTCCATTAGAGGCACGACATTTGTGGTGCTTGCTTCCAAGAGATTTGGAGGGATAATTTTAGTTGTTTACTATAACAACTAAAAGGTATGTAATTTATTTATTTATTTTCTTTAGTAAGTTTTGATTATTTACTAGAGTATTAGAATTTTATATTATGTTCATAGTTATAGGTTCAATAGTGAAAACATAGATCCTGTTTTTAGGTTGCATGCTCCCTTAAAAGTTTAAGTTAGTTTATAATGCTTAAAACTCATCAATATTAACGTCTAATATTGCAACCGTAGTTAGTTACATGTTATATTTATGATGCTCTACACGTCAAAAAACCATAACAATTACTGCATACAATAGCGTACAAATCAAAGTCGCGCAACATGATCTACCTAGGATGCAACACTGTTTAAAAGACAAACATATAAATACATGAATTAAGAATAATACCTTCTTTGTCCTGAATTTTGGCCTTGACGTTGTTAATAGTGTCGCTGCTTTCAACATCAAGGGTTATGGTTTTCCCTGTTAGGGTTTTCACGAATATCTGCATCGATCGTCTAGGCTAATTGAATTGAATTTTGAAGTTTATGTTATACTCGTATAGTAATTGAGTATTTATATATAATGTTTTTCATACGTTCAGGGTTTTCGCTTTTTAGCCCATTAACAATGTCTCGTATCCATATTTTTTTGTGCCTAAAAATTATAATTCTTTATTAACCCCGGTTTTTTTTGGCATGTTTTTTTTCTTTTTTTTTGGTGAGTGTTTTTGTAATGACATTTAAAAAAAATAGTATCTAAAATGTATTATTATTATTATTATTATTATTATTATTATTATTATTATTATTATTATTATTATATTATTATTATTATTATTATTATTATTATTATTATTATATATTATATTCTATTATTATTATTATTAGATTAGTATTTTTCTATTTTCTATTCTATTATATTAGTATTTTCTATTCTATTTAATTCATATTAGATATTAGATTAGTAGATTATTATAATTATATTATATTATTATTATATTATTATATTATTATTATTATTATTATTATTATATTATTATTATTATAACTTAATTAATATCATTCGAAACAAACTATTCTTCTTCTTTATTATATTATTATTATTATTATTATTATTATTATATTATTATTATTTCTTATTATTATTTTTATTATTTTATATTATTATTATTATTATTATTATTATTATTATTATTATTATTATTATTATTATATTATTGTTATTATATTATTATATTTTCTATTATTATATTACATCATTATTATTATTACTGCTAGTTATTATTATTATTATTATTATTATATTATTATTATTATTATATTATTATATTATTATTATTATATTATTATTATAACTTAACTTATTATATTATTATTATTATTATTATTATTATTATTATTATTATATTATTATTATTATTATATTATTATTATTAGATTATTATTTTATATTATTATTATTATATATATTATTATATTATTATTATTATATTATTATTAATTCATATTATTATTATTATTATTATATTATTATTATTATTATATTATTATTATTATTATTATTATTATATTATTATTATTATTATATTATTATTATTATATTATTATTATGTTTAAGGTAATTATATAAATCTAACTAAACATATATTATATTATCATTACTGTTTATTATAATTTCGATCATCGATTTACTTTAACCACAATTTATTTCATACTCACGAATCATGTATGAGACATATTTGAATTTCTTTATGATACAATATATATAGCTACCGTACATCGTACGGGTATTAGGACTAGTATATATATATATAATAATAATGTCTAAGTTAATAGATTCCTTATTTTAATTAATATACCATAATCTTATGTAAACGTAAAATCCAAGATATATCCAAGCTATCCTAACGATTATTTACAGCTAAAGTAATAGAGTTGTGTAAATATGAGCCACTTTTTAATAAATAATTTATATTCTACATTTTTTTTTATCGAATAACAGAAGATATTTTTTTTCCAACTTTAATTCTTTTCCCACTAGTACAGAATTTTAACATAGAGACCGGTCAAATGAACTTTAGATCTATGACTACTAGTCTCTGTCATAGAGACCTGGTTGTCCACTGGTCTCTATTCTAATCATAGAGACCTGTTCTATTCAATATAACTGGTCTCTATTCTTTATCGTCACTTTCTAATAAACACATAGAGACCCGTTTGTTATTTGCTAACTGGTCTCTATAGAAAAATGACCGGTCTCTATCTTTTTTTATTTCTAAAAAAAAACCTATTGCCCAAAACATGCTGTACCACCTGCTTGTCAACAATTATCAAAACCAAAATTGCTCGGCAATCAAAACCAAAACAAACAATCCAAACTTAGTGCTCAGCAATATCTATACCAAAACAAATATGCATAACAATCAAAACTAAAACCAAAACCAAACTTGTTGCTCAATAATCAAATCCAAATCCAAGCTACTAACACCTAATGCTCAATCAAACTACTAAATAATAGTATACAGGAAACTAAACATCTTTTAAAATCTAAACAAAGTTAAAGCTCTTAAACATTCATATGAAATGCCTAAAAATGAAGTCAAAATTCAATACATAGTTCATACGTAATTTTCGGGAATCGAAATTGCACTTGTCCAAAAACGAACCATAGCATCTAATTGAGTGCTCGTAAGTTTTTGCATCATTCCAAGATACCTACAAATATAAAAAGAAAAAAAAAAGTAATGTTATTATAAGGAAATTAGTTGCAAGAGCCAAATTAAATACTTAATACAATACAAAATTACATACAAAAGCCATGAAAGCATATTATTGAAATTTCACGAAATCATATATCCAATGCATTATATACTAACTACATTCCCAAATCCCAACTCGAGTCGTGTCGTTGGACCAAATTTTAGTAACAATCATAAATCATATCTACCAATAAACATCTGACATACAAATGCTTGTGTATATATATACCCAAATCCCGACCCATCAACACCCATTATCAATTATAAAAAATGAAAATTTACCTTGGGAATGACCCAACAAAAACCAGAGAAAAACCTAACATAAGATTAAAAATATGTTATGTTAATATTTCGTCAAACAAAACAATTGTTAATTATATACAAATATAACACAAATAATCATAAATAATTAAAATTATTAAAAATACTTTGTCAAACCGTGCTTTTGGCTTTGTTCATGCTTTAGATTCAAGTATAATCACCATACAAATTATTACAAAACTTGTAGAAACATCTCCCAAATATTTACCATTTTATTGGTGTTGTACGGCTGTGTGGTGGTTGATGTAGCGGTGCTGCGGTGGTGCGACTCAGATGGAGGGTGATGTGATTGCGGTTCAGTTAGGGGATGGTGCTGTAATGTGTGACGGCGTTTCACTTAGGGTTTTGCATACTAAGGAAATAAGGAATAAGAGAAGTTAGGCTGTTTGAGAAATAGAAGATAACAGAAGTGGGAAATGGTTAAAACTATGAAAATGGGTGAATTCAAAATATTTGGATGTTGGTGGAGGGAACTAATGGCGGTTCAATGAAATTTTGGGAACTTCCTTTGTTTTTGTTTAGGATTAAATTTTTATAAAAATAAGATGGTGTTATCATGTTTATGTATAATTTTAATATATGAAATGGTATAGTCATTTTTATCAAACCGTAAATTAAAAACGGACGAAGATTATGATAAGTCAGTGTTTATTAACAAATAATACTTATTTTCCCTCCATTTACTTCCCGGTTCAACTTTTGTATTTCAAATTTATTTGTTTCCTAGTTTCTAGTATAGTTCTAGAAGTAGTCAAGGATAGTTTGTTTGATCCAATTATTTAGGATCTTTCTGTTGTATTTTCTGTATAAAGGCTACGGCCATTCACTTCATATAATTCAATTCAGATTCACAAATCTTATATGGTATCATTCCCAGGCCATTCACGATCCCCCTTCTTCTTCTTCTTCATCAATTAATCTTTTCCTGTTTCTACCATGTCATCCGACAGCACCCTCCACAGCACCACTATAAATTCTGCTACACCCTCAACTCTAACCATCGTCAATCTCCCCTCTACCCTAAAACTTACTGCCACCAACTATCTACCATGGAAAGCTCAGGTTGAGGCCATTCTTCAGGGTCTCGATCTCTTCAAATATATCGATGGTTCTTTTCCTGCCCCTCCCAAAACTCTGACTACCGCAGGCAAAACTGATCCCAACCCAGAATACGTCACCTGGTATCGACAAGATCGTCTTCTTTTTGGTGCCTTAATCGGCAGCCTCTCTCCAAACAATGTTTCTCTCATTCATAATGCTTCCTCTTCACATGATGCCTGGACCATACTAACAAAATCCTTTGCAAATCCATCACGAGGTCACATTAAGCAGCTTCAACACCGCCTCAAAATGTGCACCAAGAAGTCCGGATCAACCCATTGCAGAATTCATGCAAACCATCAAATCAATTGTCGATGAATTGGCCATTCTTGGCAAACCTATCGACCCAGAAGATGTCACTGACCATGTCTTAAATGGCCTAGATGCTAATGCATACAAGCAGGTCATTGATGCAATTCATGCACGTGACACACCCATCTCCTTTCCCGAGCTCCTTGAAAAATTAATTAACCAGGAGCTTATCCTTTTACAAAAACAACCTGCAGCCTCTACTTTGCACCAACCACTTACAGCTTTTGTCGCCCAAACCTGCCCCTATAATCGTCCCTGGCAACCCAAACAACCATCTTCACAACCGGGTATTCTCCCCACCCCACCACAGCCTAACCCTACAGTCCGCCCATTTCTTGGGAAATGTCAGTGGTGTTTCACAAAAGGCCATTCGTTAACTTCATGTCCTTCCTTCCGCAAAGCTCATCCACAAATTAACCCTCCCCAATACCCTCGCTCTACAGCCAACAACAAACCTCAATTTCACATGAGGGGTGTTTCACCAATGCAGCTTCCAGCCCCTCAGCCGTCTCCAGATATGAACAGTTACTGGGCTAACAGTATGTAGGATAGCGGAGCTACACATCATTTGGCACAGGATCTAAATGCCATGTCCTTGCATGCCCCGTACAATGGCACCGATGAACTGATCATTGGTGATGGTTCGTCTCTTGCAATTACTCACATTGGTTTTCATGTCATCTCTTTTCCAAATATCAGTCTCAAACTTAATCATATTCTTTGTGTCCCTAAAATTACCCGCACCATTATCTCCATATCAAAATTATGTATTGATAATCCTGTTCTAATTGAATTTTTCTCTTCTTTGTTCATCTTAAAGGATCTCAAAACTCGACTACCTCTGCTCCAGGGTCAGGTTAGCAAGAGTGTCTATCAACTTCGATCAACTGCCTGTCCACCTCATCTCCTTTCGGTTCAAGCAAACAACGGATCCACTTGGCATCATCGCCTTGGCCATCCGCATTCTCAAACATTGCATGTTTTATCATCTAGTTTTCCATTTATTTCTAAGTTCAACAATCATTGTAACTCCTGTTGCATAAATAAAAGTCACAAGTTACCTTTTCATCATTCTTCTCTTACATCTAACTCTCCTTTACAGCTTCTATTTTCAGATGTGTGGTCCTCTCCTGTCACCTCTATGGATGGTTTTAAATATTACATTATTTTTGTGGACCACTTTACTAAATACACTTGGATTTACCCCCTAAAACATAAATCAGACTCCCTTTCAACCTTTATTCGTTTTCAACAATTGGTTGAAAACTATTTCAACACCAAAATAAAACAATTTTTCTCCGATAACGGTGGCGAGTTTCTCAAACTTGCTTCCGATTTTGCATCGTGTGGCATATCTCATTTAACCTCTCCGCCTCACACCCCGGAACACAATGGCTATGCAGAACGTAGACATCGTCACATAGTAGAAACTGGCCTTTCTCTCCTCTCTCATGCAAACATACCACTCACGCTTTGGCCATTTGCTTTTGTTACCGCTACATACTTGATCAATCGATTACCAACCCCCACTCTCAAAAATAATTCTCCCTATTTCTGTCTATTTCAAACTTCACCAAATTATGACAAGTTACGTTGTTTCGGTTGCCTCGCATACCCGTGGCTCCGACCTTACTCTGATCACAAACTCAACGCTCGTTCTAAACCTTGTGTGTTTGTTGGATACTCCCCATCCCAAAGTACATACCATCTGTTAGAACCCGTTACAAACCGTCTTTTTACCTCTAGACATGTCAAATTCATCGAATCTGTTTTTCCATACACATCCCTTACCAAATCAGCACCTTCTACAACACCATTACCTGATGATTGGCTCTCTCTTTACATATTACCTACACCCTCGCCATCATCCACCACTCCACCACCTACTTCACAGCCACCTTCTAACCCATCTAGGCCGGCCCCCAACTCACCCACACACACTCACTCCCTCATTTTTCCTTACCTTATCTCATTCTCACACACATCTCTCTCTCACCTCTCATTTATTCTTCCTCTTCTTCTTCTAACTACCAACAAAGATCCATCATAAATTCTCACTAAAATCCTTGAAAACTTTGTAAATCCTAGTGTTAAGTTAACTAAATTTCATAATAATAATAACTTATTTCTTCAAAGTGCAAGAATTTGGACTATCCAAGTGTTCTTCCGTCTCCAAAGGCTCCAAAACCCTAATTCGAGGGTGTGACGCAACTTTCATTTTGGTCTTCCCCCTGATCAAAAGTTGTGTCGCAACTTTGGAGGGTGTGACGCAACTTTCATTTTGGTCTTCCCACTGATCAAAAGTTGCGCCGCAACTTTGGAGGGTGTGACGCAACTTTCATTTTGGTCTTCCCACTGATCAAAAGTTGCGCCGCAACTTTGGAAGGGTGTGACGCAACTTTCATTTTGGTCTTCCCCCTGATCAAAAGTTGCGCCGCAACTTTGGAGGGTGTGACGCAACTTTCATTTTGGTCTTCCCCCTGATCAAAAGTTGCGCCGCAACTTTGGAGGGTGTGACGCAACTTTCATTTTGGTCTTCCCACTGATCAAAAGTTGCGCCGCAACTTTGGAAGGGTGTGACGCAACTTTCATTTTGGTCTTCCCCCTGATCAAAAGTTGCGCCGCAACTTTGGAGGGTGTGACGCAACTTTCATTTTGGTCTTCCCACTGATCAAAAGTTGCGCCGCAACTTTGGAGGGTGTGACGCAACTTTCATTTTGGTCTTCCCACTGATCAAAAGTTGCGCCGCAACTTTGGAGGGTGTGACGCAACTTTCATTTTGGTCTTCCCACTGATCAAAAGTTGCGCCGCAACTTTGGAGGGTGTGACGCAACTTTCATTTTGGTCTTCCCACTGATCAAAAGTTGCGCCGCAACTTTGGAGGGTGTGACGCAACTTTCATTTTGGTCTTCCCACTGATCAAAAGTTGCGCCGCAACTTTGGAGGGTGTGACGCAACTTTCATTTTGGTCTTCCCACTGATCAAAAGTTGCGCCGCAACTTTGGAAGGGTGTGACGCAACTTTCATTTTGGTCTTCCCCCTGATCAAAAGTTGCGCCGCAACTTTGGAGGGTGTGACGCAACTTTCATTTTGGTCTTCCCCCTGATCAAAAGTTGCGCCGCAACTTTGGAGGGTGTGACGCAACTTTCATTTTGGTCTTCCCACTGATCAAAAGTTGCGCCGCAACTTTGGAAGGGTGTGACGCAACTTTCATTTTGGTCTTCCCCCTGATCAAAAGTTGCGCCGCAACTTTGGAGGGTGTGACGCAACTTTCATTTTGGTCTTCCCACTGATCAAAAGTTGCGCCGCAACTTTGGAGGGTGTGACGCAACTTTCATTTTGGTCTTCCCACTGATCAAAAGTTGCGCCGCAACTTTGGAGGGTGTGACGCAACTTTCATTTTGGTCTTCCCACTGATCAAAAGTTGCGCCGCAACTTTGGAGGGTGTGACGCAACTTTCATTTTGGTCTTCCCACTGATCAAAAGTTGCGCCGCAACTTTGGAGGGTGTGACGCAACTTTCATTTTGGTCTTCCCACTGATCAAAAGTTGCGCCGCAACTTTGGAGGGTGTGACGCAACTTTCATTTTGGTCTTCCCACTGATCAAAAGTTGCGCCGCAACTTTGGAAGGGTGTGACGCAACTTTCATTTTGGTCTTCCCCCTGATCAAAAGTTGCGCCGCAACTTTGGAGGGTGTGACGCAACTTTCATTTTGGTCTTCCCCCTGATCAAAAGTTGCGCCGCAACTTTGGAGGGTGTGACGCAACTTTCATTTTGGTCTTCCCACTGATCAAAAGTTGCGCCGCAACTTTGGAAGGGTGTGACGCAACTTTCATTTTGGTCTTCCCCCTGATCAAAAGTTGCGCCGCAACTTTGGAGGGTGTGACGCAACTTTCATTTTGGTCTTCCCACTGATCAAAAGTTGCGCCGCAACTTTGGAGGGTGTGACGCAACTTTCATTTTGGTCTTCCCACTGATCAAAAGTTGCGCCGCAACTTTGGAGGGTGTGACGCAACTTTCATTTTGGTCTTCCCACTGATCAAAAGTTGCGCCGCAACTTTGGAGGGTGTGACGCAACTTTCATTTTGGTCTTCCCACTGATCAAAAGTTGCGCCGCAACTTTGGAGGGTGTGACGCAACTTTCATTTTGGTCTTCCCACTGATCAAAAGTTGCGCCGCAACTTTGGAGGGTGTGACGCAACTTTCATTTTGGTCTTCCCACTGATCAAAAGTTGCGCCGCAACTTTGGAAGGGTGTGACGCAACTTTCATTTTGGTCTTCCCCCTGATCAAAAGTTGCGCCGCAACTTTGGAGGGTGTGACGCAACTTTCATTTTGGTCTTCCCCCTGATCAAAAGTTGCGCCGCAACTTTGGAGGGGTGTGACGCAACTTTCCCCCTTTCAGCATTTGACTTTATCACCGTGGGGTGCACCGGTCTTATTTGTCAAAAATAAAGACGGCTCATTCTGAATGTGTATCGATTATATAGAATTAATCAAACTCACGGTGAAAAATCGTTATCCTCTTCCAAGAATCGATGATTTATTCGATCAACTCCAAGGTGCTCGTTTCTTTTCCAAGATAGATTTGCGGTCGGGTTACCACCAATTACGTGTCCATGAAGATGATAATCCCAAGACGGCCTTTCGTACACGTTATGGGCATTTTGAATTCACGGTTATGCCTTTTGGGTTGACCAACGCACCGGCGGTGTTCATGGACTTGATGAACCGGGTGTGTCGGCCCTACTTGGATGAGTTTGTCATTGTCTTCATTGATGACATCCTTATCTACTCCAAGACTAAAGAAGATCACGCCGAACACTTGAAGAAAGTCTTAGAGTTACTTCGAGAAGAGAAATTGTATGCCAAATTCTCCAAATGTGAATTTTGGCTTGAAGAGGTCCACTTTCTTGGTCACGTAGTGAGCAAGGAAGGAATTCATGTGGATCCAAGTAAGATTGAAGCGGTGAAAAATTGGAGACGACCCGAGACGCCAACCGAGATCCGCCAATTTCTTGGCTTGGCGGGTTATTATAGACGATTCATTGAAAACTTCTCCAAGATTGCCCAACCTTTGACCTTGTTGACTCAACGGGAAAGAAGGTTTAATTCCGCCTTGTTGGGGTGTTACACATTTACCCTCGTTCACATATTCCGTGAACCTGCGTTATTATTTCATCTCATTAAGTACCGATAGTTCATACATTTAAACTCATTGTGACATTAAAAACGTCCAAAAATAAAAGTCATAAATAAATCACTCATCACTAACAATTCATTCATATCCTAAATGAGACAAAGTATTCAAAAAGTAGTCCTAAATGGGGAGGTTAACTTCGGACGGGTATAAACTAAGGCATACAGTGTGGACCCTATACTATATGAATGCATGTCATGATAAATAAATTAAAGTAAATAATTACTTACTCGTAAGTTATATAGATTATGAGAAATATACCTCTTGTGTATACATTAACAAATCATTAGCTATATACTGCAACAATTTTTAAATGAGCCTATAAATTTAAAATGCCACCTAATTAAAATAAAATGACGATTTTATGACATAGAATACAAAAATATTGTAATTTAAATATAATATACTGTTTAATTTAATTATATAAATTTATTTATTTTTTTGTAAGGAAGAAGGGAATGAACAAGTTTTGAAGCAGTCAATGTATACGAATAGAGACCGGTTAGTTACAAATAAACTGGTCTCTATTTTTTTTAACAAAAAAGGCGTTAATGGATTGGATGAGAGGTAGGTTCATGCATTTTATACAAGGAATAGAGACCGGTTGAGTATAAAACAACAGGTCTTAAAGAATAGAGACCACTTGTTTTATACTCATCCGGTCTCTATTCTTTTTTCAACCGGTCTCTATTCTTATCTAACTATAGAGACCGGTTGTGTAAGTTTAGAGACCATTATTTTAGAAAACAACCGGTCTCTATTTATTATATGTGTATATATGCTTATATATATATATATATTTATATGTATATATTCTTATATATAACATATATATATATATATATATATATATATATATATATATATATATATATATATATATATATATATATATATATATATATATATATATATATATATATATATATATATATATATATATATATATATATATATATATATATATATATATATATATATATATATATATATATATATATATATATATATATATATATATATATATATATATATATATATATATATATATATATATATATATATATATATATATATATATATATATATATATATATATATATATATATATATATATATATATATATATATATATATATATATATATATATATATATATATATATATATATATATATATATATATATATATATATATATATATATATATATATATATATATATATATATATATATATATATATATATATATATATATATATATATATATATATATATATATATATATATATATATATATATATATATATATATATATATATATATATATATATATATATATATATATATATATATATATATATATATATATATATATATATATATATATATATATATATATATATATATATATATATATATATATATATATATATATATATATATATATATATATATATATATATATATATATATATATATATATATATATATATATATATATATATATATATATATATATATATATATATATATATATATATATATATATATATATATATATATATATATATATATATATATATATATATATATATATATATATATATATATATATATATATATATATATATATATATATATATATATATATATATATATATATATATATATATATATATATATATATATATATATATATATATATATATATATATATATATATATATATATATATATATATATATATATATATATATATATATATATATATATATATATATATATATATATATATATATATATATATATATATATATATATATATATATATATATATATATATATATATATATATATATATATATATATATATATATATATATATATATATATATATATATATATATATATATATATATATATATATATATATATATATATATATATATATATATATATATATATATATATATATATATATATATATATATATATATATATATATATATATATATATATATATATATATATATATATATATATATATATATATATATATATATATATATATATATATATATATATATATATATATATATATATATATATATATATATATATATATATATATATATATATATATATATATATATATATATATATATATATATATATATATATATATATATATATATATATATATATATATATATATATATATATATATATATATATATATATATATATATATATATATATATATATATATATATATATATATATATATATATATATATATATATATATATATATATATATATATATATATATATATATATATATATATATATATATATATATATATATATATATATATATATATATATATATATATATATATATATATATATATATATATATATATATATATATATATATATATATATATATATATATATATATATATATATATATATATATATATATATATATATATATATATATATATATATATATATATATATATATATATATATATATATATATATATATATATATATATATATATATATATATATATATATATATATATATATATATATATATATATATATATATATATATATATATATATATATATATATATATATATATATATATATATATATATATATATATATATATATATATATATATATATATATATATATATATATATATATATATATATATATATATATATATATATATATATATATATATATATATATATATATATATATATATATATATATATATATATATATATATATATATATATATATATATATATATATATATATATATATATATATATATATATATATATATATATATATATATATATATATATATATATATATATATATATATATATATATATATATATATATATATATAATAATATCTAATAATATATAAACATAATCTCACATATATATATATATATATATGGGGTCAATCAAATAGAACACCCTTAAAATAAGAACACGGTGAGAACACTTAAAAACTTCATTTTGATGCATTAAAAGTACATAAAACTAACATAGTGTATAACTAATTATCATTATTTAAGTGTTTAACAACACATTAATCTGTCAAAATCGAGAAAATCATGTTTTTTGTTTTGTGCACCCATCTTGGATGCATATTCATCAAAATGAATGCACAAAACAAAAAACATGATTTTTTCGATTTTGACAGATCAATGTGTTGTTAAACACTTTTAAATAATGATAATTAGTTGTACACTATGTTAATTTCATGGACTTTAAAAGCATCAAAATGTTGATTTTACGTGTTCTCACCGTGTTCTCATTTTAAGCGTGTTCTCACTGGAAAACCATCATGCACTCTCTGTTCTTTTTTCAAGCATTTTTGAGCTTGTTTGTTAAGTGAGTGTTTTTCAGTGGACAAAGTCTGATTTTTCACTTGAAGAATTTTCATTTCCTCTAACAAAGCTTCAAATTCCTGGTCTCTTTTCCTCTAAGATTTAGAAAGAGATTTAGCTCTTTGTTCAAATTCAGACATCTTTTGACGGGCAGTTGTCAACAACTGTATAAAATAAGAAAAGTAAAAATTGTTTAAAGGGGACTAATAATAACAAGTTTAAAGTATGTACTAAAATAGCTCGATCAATGGCCTCATTGGCTGGCATATCAGGGGGAACTTGTTGGTGACTTGGTGTAATGGAAGTTGCAACAGGAGTGGCTTTGAAAACAAGAGTATTATCCACGTTCACATAACTAGGGGTCTTAGGACGTTTGGCAGCAGAATGATGAGGAACATAATGTTTGGAGGAAGTGCTAGTTTTCTTTGTAGATTGGGATTGGATCATATTTTCAACCTCATTTATAGTGAATGTTCCTGAGTCTAATTACGTAGGAAGTTAGGAGAATTAAGACTTGCTAAGCTAATTGAGAAGAGGATGGTTCCGTGGGCCTAATAGGAGCTCGAAAAGTCCTGATATCTTTAGGAACAACCAATATATTCTTGATTCTCATTGGTCCTAGAGTGTCGGTTCGTACAAATCCCTCATAAGAAGCTAGTAAAACACATTAACAATAAAATTATTCAAAAATATAGAATAAATTTAAGATTAAGTATATAAGTAAGAGTTAATTTCACGGATCATCCCTGTGATTTACCCAAAAAATCACGTTTCGTCCTTATGGTTTAAAAATGACACTGGTGATCCTTTATAGCAGGATAAGGTTCTGACCCAGTCCTTTATTTTAACGTCCGTTTACTAGGCTCCGTTTTCTCCCTCACGTGTTTCTCACGTGAGGGCACTTATGTCTTTCTTACTTTTAAAGGACCACACGTGATATTTTTCTCCCTCTTTTCTTCCATTACCTTTAAACATACAATACAACAATCAATATACATATAAATACATACACTCTCTAACACACACACACATACACTTGCAGATCTATACAACAAACAGATCTGGATATTTCATATTGATCATTAAACAATTAGTATTAGCCTTGTCAATGTTATTTACACAATTATTCAAGCCATCCATTGACAAATTAATATCGTCATCATCATCACAGTGATAAAGCTTACCGAAATCCTCATCCAAATCATTCACTTTAGCATCATTAACAAGATTGACACAATCAACATCGGTTTGGCCATTTCCAACACAATCACGTCATCGAAATGAACATAAGCATCTAAATTAACCCATCAAAAACCCAATCGGGGTGGTGAGGGTGGTCGGATCTTGGTGTTAGTGGTGGTGTGTGGCCGGATCTGGAAGGTGGTGGTGGTCGAATCTTGATGGTCATGGCTGAAGCCGTTTATCCGGCGACAGCGACATTATGACACGCGACAGCGACAATTGGCTACCACTGTTGGCTACTCTTTTTTCTTTTTCTCCCACCGCCGCTGCTGGCACATGATTAGCCACCACTACCGGCGACATTATGATACGACGACAGCGACAATTGGCCACCACTGCCGGCTACTCTTTTTTCTTTTTCTCCCACCACCGCTGTTGGTAAATGATTGGCCACCACCGCCGGCGACATTATGACACGGGTTCGGGTTGGGTATTCGGATCCACCTGAAGGCTTCTACTCCGCAGCAAGAACCTTAATTTGGCTTTATATAAAGATACATCTAATATTTATTCCTGGATATTAAAACTAAATAAGACAATTAATCTGATTAATATGTTTCTTACTCCACAAACTTTATACTTAACTCAAATGCCTAAATGCTTAAAAAGGTTAAATGGTCCTCCGCAAGAGTAAGAAACTAACAGATTATGAACCGAAACACACTATCGGCGAGTCCAACAACACCTGCTGAAATCTGATTATTAAGAAAGTGATGACGGATCTTAACATATCAAAACACACAAACTTATATATAAAATGGTCATATTTGATTAACCACCTCTTACCTTATGCCAAACTTGCATACATTGCTACTGAGTCAATAATATATGAGCTTCGGCTCATTTCTGGATATATGACTTTTCTCAGACTCTTCTTGTCATAAAGATATGCCTAATCTGCGTTATCCAAAAACATCCATGTTATCCATGCTAAAGATAAAGAAGTTTAAAGTTTAACTATTGATATATTCCATTACAGGAGTGGGGGGCTAAGCTTTCTAAAGTGTTTATCACCTTATTGGCTTACTCAAAACGCAATACTCTTTTTTCATACATTCTGACAGCATTGTTTTACATTTAAACCATTTCGCTCTCAAAATAGTCAAACCACAACAACAGCACTCGTTAGTCAAATAGTAGCAAAAATCAAAAGTATAAATTGTTACTACTAAGCTACAACTTAAATTAGTAAATTTACAGCATATAATGGACCTTACAAAAGATCCCATCATTTAGGAGCTGGCAAAAGACTGATTTTTTTGTTTTTGTTTTTGAAAGGTAGAACCAAGCCTAATCATATAAACTATCTCACTATTATATAAATTACCGTTATTTTTGAATACACTCATTTCTTTGAGACTCAACATCAAACACCTTGTGAGCAACCACCATCTTTCATTCTTGCAATAAACCAAAATCACCATTAAAACACCAAACCAATTCATTCTTGTACTTTGAACAAATATAAATGAAAAGATAACCTAAACTGAATTTGGAAAGAAACCTTGAGGATGTGGTAGGTGAACAGAGAATATGAAACATGATGTCGCCAATAATATATATCCAATATCCTTCGACAACCATCAGATCGAAGCAGAAGAACCAATTAGGAAAATTTTCAGATTGTATACTAACTCTGACATAGAAAAAACGAAACCCTAAATTAAAATGGAGAAGAAACGTTGAAGATGATTTTCTTGGTCAAAGTCTTATACGTTTGACGGAGGATTAGTGAAAGTAAAGGGATATATTGCCACCTGTCACTTTCTTAAGAGAGATTTAAGTTTTGGGATCCTCTTTTATCTAAAATAAAGATTTGTTGTTTATGTGAAGTAGAATGATAAAGGAAGAAAGAGAAAAAATAAAAGTAAAAGTATCAAGTTTGGTCCTATATGGGTGGAAAAGACTTAAATACCCTCATGTGGAAGGCACATGACAGGGTTAACGGAGCCCAGTAAACGGACGTTAAAATAAAGGATTGAGTTAGAACCTTATCCTCCTATAAAGGATCATCAGTGTCGTTTTTAAACTATAAGGACGAAACGTGATTTTTTGGGTAGACCACAGGGACGATCCGTGAAATTAACTCATATAAGTAATTAATGGATTCTTACCCTGAGACACACAAGAAGTTGGGAGATATGAATCCTGAGGGAGAGTACCCTGACTCTTGAGAGATAAATTTGTCGTTCTAGGGAGAATCATTTTGCGTCACTCCCAAGCTAGGCTAATATTTCTTTCTTAGTAGGGTTTTCAAAATAAAGTAACGAGCACTAAAATATTGATAAACGCCTAATTTGCATGACCTTAATGTGTGAAATTGGCATGTTTTGTGAAGGTTAATAGACGATTAGGGGTACGTTTACGTTTGTTAGTGATTTCAGGCCACAGGGTACGAATTGGAGCTAAGTGGAGCAAGAAACGAGTCAAGAAGATCAAAACTGGAAACTTTCAATTCTGTTGTACCGTCTGAGACGCTGAGACCCAGCGTCTAGGACGCTGGGCCAGAAATCTTGGCGTAAAGAGTAGCGTAAAGAAGCTCAGGTGGCGTAAAGGAAAAACTGAACAACTGGACCGGTAGAGAGTGGCGTCTGGGACACTAGTGCTGAACAAAAATCCGAATTTTGTGGAATTATTTTAACTTTCAGTTTATATCACATTCAAACATGAATTTGTAAGTTACCCAGACATATTTTTCACATACTTGGAGCAGTTCCTAACACACACAACACCCCAAATTCATCATCATATCACAATTCCATGGAGATCATAGCCTTAATTGAAGAATCGTTGATGAAGATGCCAGGCTAGGTTTCTTTTGATCATTCTCATGTGAACAATTATGTAAGACATTTATGTTCAACCTTTCTCATATTCATGTTGTATTAGATGTTTAATTCCTTATTAGTGTTTTACATCTAATGTTGTTTGAATTTTTTGAATGATTACATGTTTATGACTTGAATGAATTTCATCTATCGTTTGATTTCAATTCTTGTTAATCAATGATTATTGAAAGAATCTCTTATGAACTTGTAATTTCAGTTAATGAGTTGATAATTTAGTTGTGTCAATTCCCCGGTTTTCATTATCGTGAATCATCACAACCTAATCAATTAATTCTTAACATTCATTCAATCCAAACGTATAACGAATCATGTCTATTGGGAGCATGAGAATGGTCTTTCTTTATTATTATTGTTTATTGTGTTAATCAAATTATCAATTTTAGTTTAAATCAATCAATCAATCGAGTTTAAGTTTATGTCTAGTTTAATTAATTTGTCAAGTTGTTTAACACTTTCCCATGATTCCCTGAGGATACGATACTCGACTTACCCATACTAAGTATAGGTATTTAGTTTATATTTTTGATCAGTTCAACGACATCGAACAAATATCTTTAGAAAAAAGCTAATGAGAGGCCAGATAGCCTAAAATCGATTCCTTTTTTTGTACAAAGATTATTTAGGGCAAACAAGGTCCTCCACAACATTGGTATTACTTGTCCATATGATAAACTAGTAAGCCTAAAAAACTGTTCATAAAACATAGGAAAGGGGAATGAGAGTTTTAGGGTTTCAAAAGGAAACTCGGAATAACAAAACCAGGAATTAGATTTAAGATCGGCAGTGAGACAGGAATTATAAGCCCTAAACTTAGTACCAGGAGGAAAATGTTGTTTGATCCTTTCAATATCTTCATCAGTGAAAGAACACTTAGTAGGTTTTATGATAATGTTTGTAGCGATAAAATCAGTATCTTGTTTTGTAACACCCCAAGCCAAGGCTCCAAATATTACGGAAATCATATAGCACAAGGTGGGATTAATGTTGAACATGAACTAAATGCAACAAAGGATCCAGTGAATCCATAAACAAGATAATTCAAGTACAGAAAGTATGAGAAACAAATAGTCATCAAGATTTACAAAAGAAACAACATCAAAAGATGACTATTGGTCTAAACATAAAGCAAAAGTAGGCGATGAATCCTTGATTCATATAAGTCCAATGCCCGGGTTCACAAGCAAGCAAATCAATCATGCTTCATGCCTTGGAATAACTTGGTTACCTGAAAAGTGTACTAAGCATAGTCAACACGAGGTTGGTGAGTTCATAGGAATGGTTCACAAGGAACCATTGTCATTAATCACAACAAGTATAAGTAAAGGCCAAAACATAACTTAAGAGTAGCCTTTAAGCGTCACAATCCCAATCACATCAAGATACAACATATAAGTAATGTATGAAAATAAATAAGCACAAGTGATGTCTATATCAAGGTATGTGCAGTACGCATAATCGTGTCATGATGCATATGATATGTATGACTATCGAGTCATCTAAGCAACGATTCTCACATGTCATCACAATGAGCAATGTGGCATCTCAAAATCATCAAGGTATATGTAACATCCGTGAGTTTTGACCGTTTGACTTTACGTGCAATTTGACTAACAATTTAAGTTAATGAAATATTTGGGTCATTTTGTGATTAAATGACAATGTGGTATGTTCGTCGGGTCGATAATATGTTTTAATCGGTGTTTAATTGCCTAACGTTTTGTAAATTGGCTTTGGAAGAGAAACGGGTCGGCCCGTGGGTGATCCACGACCCACCAGCCCCTTATGACCCATCTCCCTCCCCTTATCCTCTCATTCACCACATATCTCTCTTCCTCCTTCTCTTTTCTCTCTAGCAAGAAAGCTAGACCATTTCTCCTTCATTTTTCTTGCATACTTAGTGTGGTGAAATTAGTTTAAAACAAGAATCATCATCGTTGTCGTCTCATAATCGTCATCTTCATCATATCAAGGATTGGAGTTCATAGTTCAAGTTTTCTTTAACCATTTTTATTGGTCAAATTCGGATTTGACTTTTGAAGCAAGATTTGGTAAGTCAAATTCATCCCATATTCATCTACTTATGTTGGGTTATTCATTTCTGGTCATTTCGAGTAATTACATGTCCTAAAACGACTTAAAATGGAATTAGGGTTAATTAGGGTTTGAATGATTTAGTGGTGATTTTGATGTTTTGGTCGAAATTGTGGATTGGGTTATGTATATTTATGTTTATTGATACTTAGTTATGCTTCAAAACGAGTTACAAGTTCCTAAAAATTGTTTTGGTATGGTTTGGGTTGAATTTGGGGGTTTTTGGGTTTAGTTTCTGCACTAAACTGCTGCTGCTGTTCGTGGGTTGCCCAGTAAGGGGCGTAACCTACGCCCCCTTGGGGCGTAGCTTACGCTAGGTGTATTTTCTCTGGGCGTAGGTTACGGCCCTTTGGGGCGTAGCTTACGCCGATCCCTCCACCTTACGCCTCGACTTCCTGTTTACGCCACTCCAGACGCCAAAAGTGAACTTTCTAGAGGACCGTAGGTTACGCCCATATTGACCGTAGCTTACGCCCGTTGTATTTTTGCCACCGTACCTTACGCCCCTGAAGGCCGTAGGTTACGACCTTTGTTTTCTGGAAATTTTCCGTTTGACTTTACGTGCAATTTGACTAACAATTTAAGTTAATGAAATATTTGGGTCATTTTGTGATTAAATGACAATGTGGTATGTTCGTCGGGTCGATAATATGTTTTAATCGGTGTTTAATTGCCTAACGTTTTGTAAATTGGCTTTGGAAGAGAAACGGGTCGGCCCGTGGGTGATCCACGACCCACCAGCCCCTTATGACCCATCTCCCTCCCCTTATCCTCTCATTCACCACATATCTCTCTTCCTCCTTCTCTTTTCTCTCTAGCAAGAAGCTAGACCATTTCTCCTTCATTTTTCTTGCATACTTAGTGTGGTGAAATTAGTTTAAAACAAGAATCATCATCGTTGTCGTCTCATAATCGTCATCTTCATCATATCAAGGATTGGAGTTCATAGTTCAAGTTTTCTTTAACCATTTTTATTGGTCAAATTCGGATTTGACTTTTGAAGCAAGATTTGGTAAGTCAAATTCATCCCATATGGATACTATGTGATCAATGTGTTGTTTTGATATGGATACTATGTGATCAATGTGTTGTTTTGATATGGATACTATGTGATCAATGTGTTGTTTTGATATGGATACTATGTGATCAATGTGTTGTTTTGATATGGATACTATGTGATCAATGTGTTGTTTTGATATGGATACTATGTGATCAATGTGTTGTTTTGATATGGATACTATGTGATCAATGTGTTGTTTTGATATGGATACTATGTGATCAATGTGTTGTTTTGATATGGATACTATGTGATCAATGTGTTGTTTTGATATGGATACTATGTGATCAATGTGTTGTTTTGATATGGATACTATGTGATCAATGTGTTGTTTTGATATGGATACTATGTGATCAATGTGTTGTTTTGATATGGATACTATGTGATCAATGTGTTGTTTTGATATGGATACTATGTGATCAATGTGTTGTTTTGATATGGATACTATGTGATCAATGTGTTGTTTTGATATGGATACTATGTGATCAATGTGTTGTTTTGATATGGATACTATGTGATCAATGTGTTGTTTTGATATGGATACTATGTGATCAATGTGTTGTTTTGATATGGATACTATGTGATCAATGTGTTGTTTTGATATGGATACTATGTGATCAATGTGTTGTTTTGATATGGATACTATGTGATCAATGTGTTGTTTTGATATGGATACTATGTGATCAATGTGTTGTTTTGATATGGATACTATGTGATCAATGTGTTGTTTTGATATGGATACTATGTGATCAATGTGTTGTTTTGATATGGATACTATGTGATCAATGTGTTGTTTTGATATGGATACTATGTGATCAATGTGTTGTTTTGATATGGATACTATGTGATCAATGTGTTGTTTTGATATGGATACTATGTGATCAATGTGTTGTTTTGATATGGATACTATGTGATCAATGTGTTGTTTTGATATGGATACTATGTGATCAATGTGTTGTTTTGATATGGATACTATGTGATCAATGTGTTGTTTTGATATGGATACTATGTGATCAATGTGTTGTTTTGATATGGATACTATGTGATCAATGTGTTGTTTTGATATGGATACTATGTGATCAATGTGTTGTTTTGATATGGATACTATGTGATCAATGTGTTGTTTTGATATGGATACTATGTGATCAATGTGTTGTTTTGATATGGATACTATGTGATCAATGTGTTGTTTTGATATGGATACTATGTGATCAATGTGTTGTTTTGATATGGATACTATGTGATCAATGTGTTGTTTTGATATGGATACTATGTGATCAATGTGTTGTTTTGATATGGATACTATGTGATCAATGTGTTGTTTTGATATGGATACTATGTGATCAATGTGTTGTTTTGATATGGATACTATGTGATCAATGTGTTGTTTTGATATGGATACTATGTGATCAATGTGTTGTTTTGATATGGATACTATGTGATCAATGTGTTGTTTTGATATGGATACTATGTGATCAATGTGTTGTTTTGATATGGATACTATGTGATCAATGTGTTGTTTTGATATGGATACTATGTGATCAATGTGTTGTTTTGATATGGATACTATGTGATCAATGTGTTGTTTTGATATGGATACTATGTGATCAATGTGTTGTTTTGATATGGATACTATGTGATCAATGTGTTGTTTTGATATGGATACTATGTGATCAATGTGTTGTTTTGATATGGATACTATGTGATCAATGTGTTGTTTTGATATGGATACTATGTGATCAATGTGTTGTTTTGATATGGATACTATGTGATCAATGTGTTGTTTTGATATGGATACTATGTGATCAATGTGTTGTTTTGATATGGATACTATGTGATCAATGTGTTGTTTTGATATGGATACTATGTGATCAATGTGTTGTTTTGATATGGATACTATGTGATCAATGTGTTGTTTTGATATGGATACTATGTGATCAATGTGTTGTTTTGATATGGATACTATGTGATCAATGTGTTGTTTTGATATGGATACTATGTGATCAATGTGTTGTTTTGATATGGGTACTGGTTCAAGTTTGTATATTGATTGTTGGCTCATGTTTGTCGAATATTAATTACTGGTTCAAGTTCATCGTATATTGATTGTTGGCTCATGTTTGTCGAATATTAATTACTGGTTCAAGTTCATCGTATATTGATTGTTGGCTCATGTTTGTCGAATATTAATTACTGGTTCAAGTTCATCGTATATTGATTGTTGGCTCATGTTTGTCGAATATTAATTACTGGTTCAAGTTCATCGTATATTGATTGTTGGCTCATGTTTGTCGAATATTAATTACTGGTTCAAGTTCATCGTATATTGATTGTTGGCTCATGTTTGTCGAATATTAATTACTGGTTCAAGTTCATCGTATATTGATTGTTGGCTCATGTTTGTCGAATATTAATTACTGGTTCAAGTTCATCGTATATTGATTGTTGGCTCATGTTTGTCGAATATTAATTACTGGTTCAAGTTCATCGTATATTGATTGTTGGCTCATGTTTGTCGAATATTAATTACTGGTTCAAGTTCATCGTATATTGATTGTTGGCTCATGTTTGTCGAATATTAATTACTGGTTCAAGTTCATCGTATATTGATTGTTGGCTCATGTTTGTCGAATATTAATTACTGGTTCAAGTTCATCGTATATTGATTGTTGGCTCATGTTTGTCGAATATTAATTACTGGTTCAAGTTCATCGTATATTGATTGTTGGCTCATGTTTGTCGAATATTAATTACTGGTTCAAGTTCATCGTATATTGATTGTTGGCTCATGTTTGTCGAATATTAATTACTGGTTCAAGTTCATCGTATATTGATTGTTGGCTCATGTTTGTCGAATATTAATTACTGGTTCAAGTTCATCGTATATTGATTGTTGGCTCATGTTTGTCGAATATTAATTACTGGTTCAAGTTCATCGTATATTGATTGTTGGTTCATGATTGATGCATTTACAATTGATTGTAAGCATTGCATACATTGTTGATGACCCTCGGCAGGGGATTGCCGACATCCTGGTGTATAGATGTATGCACCCATTTTGGATGTAGTTCCTGACTCCGAGTATATAGACATATATATCTCGATGATTTTGAGATACAGCCTTGTTCATTGTGATGACAGAAGGGTATCGTTGCATTGGTGACTGGTGATCACGCATAAGATAGGCATTTGGCTTACTTACGCATATGGCATTGCATTGATACTCATATCATTTATGCATTTCTTATTACACGCTTTTTGTACTTGTGTAACCTTGGTGTTGGAC
>CM067172.1:70903529-70991029 GCA_034093135.1 Erigeron breviscapus | reverse complement strand
TTAGGGTTTTAATTAGGGTTTTAATTAGGGTTTTAATTAGGGTTTTAATTAGGGTTTTAATTAGGGTTTTAATTAGGGTTTTAATTAGGGTTTTAATTAGGGTTTTAATTAGGGTTTTAATTAGGGTTTTAATTAGGGTTTTAATTAGGGTTTTAATTAGGGTTTTAATTAGGGTTTTAATTAGGGTTTTAATTAGGGTTTTAATTAGGGTTTTAATTAGGGTTTTAATTAGGGTTTTAATTAGGGTTTTAATTAGGGTTTTAATTAGGGTTTTAATTAGGGTTTTAATTAGGGTTTTAATTAGGGTTTTAATTAGGGTTTTAATTAGGGTTTTAATTAGGGTTTTAATTAGGGTTTTAATTAGGGTTTTAATTAGGGTTTTAATTAGGGTTTTAATTAGGGTTTTAATTAGGGTTTTAATTAGGGTTTTAATTAGGGTTTTAATTAGGGTTTTAATTAGGGTTTTAATTAGGGTTTTAATTAGGGTTTTAATTAGGGTTTTAATTAGGGTTTTAATTAGGGTTTTAATTAGGGTTTTAATTAGGGTTTTAATTAGGGTTCTAATTCACTTCTTATCTTATATAACATTGAATAGGAGTCTTAGAAGTCATTTAACGTCGAGAAAACACTTTGGAAACCTAATTAGGGTTTTGCCGTTTACTTGATAACTTTGTATGTATACTTATGAATGTTGATGTGAATGTATGACCGATATTTAGGTGTTGGACGCACGGAGAACATTGTACTTCCATAACTCGACCTTATATCGACTTAACTTTTCATAAGTCATCGAGGTGAGTTTCGTATCTCCCTACTCGCTTGAGATTCGGGCTGAAAAGTGTAAACCTTGCTTGTTTACTTGCATTTATTGATTTATTGATTGATGGTCTTGGTTGTTGGATTGATGTGATGGTTCCTTTCGTTTGATTGGTTAAATTGGTTTGAGTATTGAATTGTTGAGACGATTATCACGTTTGAATGACTTAGTTTATATTTGTTAAGTATTTCGTTAATATTAGGATAGACGTACATACATGAAAGTCGGTTATGCCTTCATTGGGTTTTAGATGTGGTGGGAAGGCTGCGGGTGACCCTATATATAAGCATCTGGGACTCGAAGGAAGTAGGATCCTCTTAAGTGTATGTACGTATAGTTGGTTAAAATTGTGGTTAGTGGCTTATGTTTGTCGAATATGGATTGTTGGCTTATGTTGACGATTATTGATTGTTGGCTCATGTTTGTCGAATATTAATTACTGGTTCAAGTTCATCGTATATTGATTGTTGGCTTATGTTTGTCGAATATGGATTGTTGGCTTATGTTGTCGAATATTGATTAGTGGCTCATGTTTGTCGAATATGGATTGTTGGCTTATGTTGTCGAATATTGATTAGTGGCTCATGTTTGTCGAATATGGATTGTTGGCTTATGTTGTCGAATATTGATTAGTGGCTCATGTTTGTCGAATATGGATTGTTGGCTTATGTTGTCGAATATTGATTAGTGGCTTATGTTTGTCGAATATGGATTGTTGGCTTATGTTGTCGAATATTGATTAGTGGCTCATGTTTGTCGAATATGGATTGTTGGCTTATGTTGTCGAATATTGATTAGTGGCTCATGTTTGTCGAATATGGATTGTTGGCTTATGTTGTCGAATATTGATTAGTGGCTCATGTTTGTCGAATATGGATTGTTGGCTTATGTTGTCGAATATTGATTAGTGGCTTATGTTTGTCGAATATGGATTGTTGGCTTATGTTGTCGAATATTGATTAGTGGCTCATGTTTGTCGAATATGGATTGTTGGCTTATGTTGTCGAATATTGATTAGTGGCTCATGTTTGTCGAATATGGATTGTTGGCTTATGTTGTCGAATATTGATTAGTGGCTCATGTTTGTCGAATATGGATTGTTGGCTTATGTTGTCGAATATTGATTAGTGGCTTATGTTTGTCGAATATGGATTGTTGGCTTATGTTGTCGAATATTGATTAGTGGCTCATGTTTGTCGAATATGGATTGTTGGCTTATGTTGTCGAATATTGATTAGTGGCTCATGTTTGTCGAATATGGATTGTTGGCTTATGTTGTCGAATATTGATTAGTGGCTCATGTTTGTCGAATATGGATTGTTGGCTTATGTTCATCGTATATTGATTGTTGGTTCATGATTGATTGTAAGCATTGCATACATTGTTGATGACCCTCGGCAGGGGATTGCCGACATCCTGGTGTATAGATGTATGCACCCATTTTGGATGTAGTTCCTGACTTCGAGTATATAGACATATATATCTCGATGATTTTGAGATACAGCCTTGTTCATTGTGATGACAGAAGGGTATCGTTGCATTGGTGACTGGTGATCACGCATAAGATAGGCATTTGGCTTACTTACGCATATGGCATTGCATTGATACTCATATCATTTATGCATTTCTTATTACACGCTTTTTGTACTTGTGTAACCTTGGTGTTGGACAATATTGTGTTTCTTGGAGGCTCACTGTAAGTCATGTTTAGCCTCCACTTGTACATTATGATTATTGTCTATAGTTCCTTGTGGACCATTACTACGAACTCACCAACCTTGTGTTGACTATGCTTAGTACACTTTTCAGCCTGAATCTCAAATGAGTAGGGAGCTACGGAACTCACCTTGTTCGGCAAAAGAAGCTAGTATTGTTAATATAAGATTATAAGCGAGTATTGGGCTCCACGCATCCACAACCTATCAATGTACATCATAATACCATAAATGTCAACTCTACAATCTTAAACAAGTTGGTTCAGCAAGTTTAAGTCGAGTCACAAACTCATAAACGCTTCTACAACATTACCGAGTAAGAAACAAGATACTTTGACTCGACATTTTTAGAAATGGGGGAAGTTTCATACAAAATGAATGTTATTACAAGAAAATAGACTTTCTCACGATTCCAACGATAGGTCATATGACTCGATTGAGTTTACGGATCAAAAGTTATAAGCGTTTGAAAAACTGCCATTAAGTTACACAAAATTCGCGACATGACTTCAATCATTCGCGGCGCGACCCAGCTATCCTTTCGCGGCGCGAGCCCTAGGCTTCGCAGCACGATTAAAAGCTCTGGATAAAAACATAATTTTGAAAACAATAGACTCGCGGCGCGAAGCTCCCATTCGCGGCGCGAAGTGCAGCAGCTCTGCACAATTTCCAGCCCAAACACGATTCTATGTTCACCCAAAACCCATTTTGACATCCTAGATCGACCAAGGTACCATTCTAACCCATTTTCAAGCATAAATACACATATACAAACATGTTTGGACTTAACCCACTTCATAAATCCACTTCAAACATAGATTTCAAGATGAAAATTAGGTTTTAATTCATTAAAACCCTAATCAAACCCTATTTTCAGTTTTTATCCGACTTGTGACCCGAAATGACTTGGGTTCAACTAGAAATAGGTAAATAAACATAAGTTAGTGAATATGGGATGAGTTTAACTTACCAAAATCTTCTTCTTGTGTTCAAACCCGAATTTGAGCTAAATGGGTAGAAATCTTGCACTTAGAATCTAAGTCTTGATATGATGAAGATGATGATGATCTTGTATTGAATTTGATTCAATGACTCTAATTTGATGCAGGTGTAATTTGAGAGAAAAGAAAAGAGATGAGATATTTGTGAGTCTTGGATTCACTAGAGTGAATGAGAGAAAGAGAGATAGGAAGGAAAGGGAAGGGTTGTTGAAATGAAAGGAGGAGAAGGGTGAAGGGTGGCTGATGGGTCGTGGGTACTGCCCATGGGTCGACCCGTTTCCCTTTACAAGTTAATTCACATGTCGCCTTACATTGAATCGTACATTAAGTCATACACCCGACCCGTCAAGCATAATACTTATTCATTTCATCCCAAAGTAAATCTCAATTATCTCATTAATTAAGATCGTTAGTCAAATTACACATAAAGTCAAAGGGTCAAATCTCACGGATGTTACATTATTCCCCCGTTAAAAGAATTTCGTCCCGAAATTCAACAAAACACTAGTCGTTAAACAAATGCGGGTACTTAGATCTCATATGGTCCTCCCGCTCCCAAGTGAACTCAGCTCCACGTCTAGCACTCCATCTAACTTTGACAATTGTATAGCGTTTGTTCTTGAGCTTCTTGATCTGACGGTCTAAGATTTCCACCGGTTCTTCGACAAAATTAAGCTTACTATCAACTCTTATCTCATCCATGGGCACATGATGCGTAGGGTCCGCTAAACACTTACATAGGTTACAGATATGAAATACATCATGTACTCCACTAAGTTCTTGTGGTAGCTCTAATCGATAAGCTACCTTTCCAATCCGTTCAAGAATCTTGAAAGGACCAATATACCTTGGCCCGAGTTTGCCTCGCTTCACGAATCGGACAACGCCTTTCCAAGGTGATACTTTAAAAAGTACATAATCACCCACATCAAACTCTAACGGTCTTCGTCTCACATCGGCATACTTCTTTTGTCGTTCACGGGCCAACTGTAACCTCTCCTTGATTTGAGAGATCACTTTTGTGGTTTCATCTACAATTTCTGGCCCAATAAGTTGACTTTCACTAATTTCCGCCCAAGCTAGTGGAGAACGAAATACTCTACCGTACAATGCTCTAAAGGGCGCCATTTGGATGCTAGCGTGATAACTATTGTTGTAGGAGAATTCGACCAATGGCAAATGGTCTTCCCAGCTACCACCAAAATCAATTGCACACGCTCTCAGCATGTCTTCAAGTGTTTGTATTGTTTTTTCGATTTGTCCATCCGTTTGAGGATGAAATGCCGTACTCATGTCAAGTCGAGTACCCATTGCTCGCTGAAAAGCTTCCCAAAAGTTTGATTTGAATCGTGCATCTCTATCGAAAATGATAGAAATCGGGACTCCATGCTTAGATACCACTTCTTTAATGTACAACCGCGCCATGGTGTCAAACTTATCGGTTTCACGAATGGCCAAGAAATGAGCCGTCTTCGTTAGCCGATCCACTATCACCCAAATCGTATCACGACCACTTCTTGTCTTTGGTAACTTCGTAATGAAGTCCATTGCAATATTTTCCCATTTCCACTCGGGTGTCACCGGTTGCACCAACAACCCAGGTGGCTTCTTATGATCGGCTTTCACTTGTAAGCAAGTAAGGCACTCACTCACGTATCTGGCCACATCACGCTTCATACCCGGCCACCAATAAAAATCTTTTAAATCAAAGTACATCTTATCCGATTCGGGATGGACCGAATAAGGAGATCGATGAGCTTCATCCATGAGGAGTGTTCTTAGGTTACCGAAAATGGGAACCCAAAGTCTTTCCACCAAATATAGCCCGTTATCATTCTTTCTATCAAATTGTTGTTCCATACCATCCAAGTTTTCATTTCCAAAGTTCTCCGGTAGGGTGGCTTGAATTTGGGCTTCAATGATTCGGTCTCGGATATTTGGCCCTACCGTGATGATCATAACTCTAGCCCGTCTTGGCTTAACTCTCTCCTTTCTACTCAAGGCGTCGGCTACAACATTTGCCTTACCCGGATGATAACAGATATCACAATCATAATCACTAAAGAGTTCAAGCCAACGTCTTTGTCTCATGTTCAGTTCACTCTGGTTAAAGATGTGTTGGAGGCTTTTGTGATCGGTGTAAATCACACATTTTGTTCCATAGAGATAATGTCTCCAACACTTCAAAGCAAATACAACTGCTCCTAATTCCAAATCATGTGTCGGGTAGTTTTTCTCATGCACTTTCAATTGACGAGAGGCATAAGCAATGACCTTGCCCTTTTGCATAAGAACACAACCCAAACCTTGTCCCGAAGCATCACAATATACTACAAAGTCTTCAACTCCATCCGGTAGAGTTAGAATAGGTGCTTCACACAACATATCTTTAAGAGTTTGGAAGGCATTTTCTTGTCTTTCGCCCCATTTGAATTTTCTTTCTTTTTGAGTCAAGAGGGTAAGAGGTTGTGCAATACGGGAGAAATTTTCAATGAATCTTCTATAATAACCCGCCAATCCAAGGAATTGACGGATCTCAGATGGCGTCTCGGGTCTTCTCCAATCCTTGACTGCTTCAATCTTGCTAGGGTCCACATGAATACCATCCTTGCTCACCATGTGACCAAGAAAGTGAACCTTTTCTAGCCAAAACTCACATTTGGATAATTTAGCATATAACTTCTCCTTTCTCAACAATTCAAGTACTTCCCGCAAGTGCTCGGCATGCTCTTCTTTTGATTTAGAGAAAACTAGTATGTCATCAATAAAAACAATGACAAACTTATCTATAAATACTGAGTTCTGTGATCGATTATAGGCATGTTCATTCACTTGTATACACACACAACTCACTCTTTCTCATCTCTATTCTTCCGCAACACACTTAGAGAAATCGATTAAGAAACTCTTTATCATTCGTATTGTAATTCCACTCGCTAATAAAAGAACTAATGTAGAGATGATTATTTTCTATAATTGATCTTATTTTTTTTTTTAATATTCATCATATCACTATAATTGATCTTGGTTTTTTTGCATAGTTATCTTAAATTTATTTACATAATCATTCATAAAACGTATTTATAAGATCTTTTACATAGCTTTTCTGTTCAAATACTTTATTTATTTTAATCTGTTTTTGCACGAATGTTATTTATTTTAAGATCTTAAGGTGTCCTCACTTACAAATCTTTGTACATATTATTATCTCAAGTTTTTTTATACAATTATCTTGAGTAATTTTTGTCCAAAACAATAGTAACGTCGAGTGGTGTATGTAACTGATGTATACAGGATAAAGAAGATATTTTAATATTTAAAGATTTTAGTGTAAATTAATTTATTAATTCATTAATAATATAATACTAATTTCACATATTCTAAAAATATTGAAAAAAGTTAGAATAAATAATCTAAATGTATAGGTATTGTAGTGATTGAGAATAGGGGTGTTCAAAGTCGGATATCCGAAGTTTCGGATATCCGAATTTCGGATATCCGAAATTTCGGATAGTGGATTTCAATATCCGAACACATATCCGAAATTTTAGATATCTGAACTTCGAATATATGAGATTTTCGGACTATCCAAAATATCCGAACTTTTAAAAATATATATTTTTTCTCGGTTATTCACTATAGATTTTTCAGATATTTTCGGATACTTTTAGATATTTTTGGATAATTTTGGATAGTTTCAAATAGTTTTGGATATTAAAAAATAAAATATTGAAATATTTTTAAAAAATAAGGTTTTTGGATATTTTCAAATATCCGAAATATCTAAATTTTTCAAAAATCACTGTCAGAATCCGAATTCGAAATTTTGGATATCCAAACTTCGGTTATCCGAAATTTCCGATATCTGATTTTTCGGATAAAATTGGATCAGATTTTTGGATAATGAATTCGGATATGGATAGTTTTAAACACCCTTAATTTGCGAATACATTTTCCATTTTAAATACATACGTACATTCGACGTTTGACCCAATAATATTCCTAATTTTTATATACTGTCTTTGGGACCCTACGTGGTCAATTGGACATTTGACAGCAGCTGAACTTCGGTCTGATATCTTTTTCTTGGCTAGTATCTCCCCACGTGTCCTTGTTTACACCCACTAGTTACATTCCTAACTCATCTAGTAACGTTTAGATATTTGGATAGAACAAATACATGTACTCCGTATCTTCTATAGTCTCGCATAACAATTCAAACCACACATTAGAAAACACCCAAAAGTCAGAAGTTTCTAGAGTGACACAAACGTTTAAAATTCAAACAACCATACAATGGTCGATACCGGTGGTGTTAGAGGCAAGTGTTTTACGGCAGGTGGGAACGCTATAACAAAACCCTGCGATATTTGCAAGGATGCTATAGCGTTATTGTTCTGCCGTAAACATAACAACTTTTTGTGTATGTCATGTGACTCCAAGTTACATGACAACACAAAACACGAACGTGAGTGGTTGTGCGAAGTATGTGAGCAAGCGCCGGCCATTGTCAGCTGTAAAGCTGACATGGCCGCGCTGTGTATCACATGCGATAAAGACATACACTCGGTGAACCCGCTAGCTAGCCGTCACGAGCGGATTCCCGTGGTCCCGTTTTATGATTCTGAATCCGTTGTTAATTGTACTACTTCGCTTACTTGCTTGATAGACCCGGTTTCTTGTTACGGAACAAGTGAATTAACTACATTTGAATTACCTGAAGTAGTGAAGCCTATAGATTTGTACACTGCGGATATACCTTTTTTTGATTTCGGTTTTGCGATTCCAACAGACGACGTCACAACACTTGATACTCTTTTACATAATCATTCTGTAAATGATTGTGTGGTTCCGATCGAAACCACGACGACACAAGTCGTGCAACATAAATCGCCATACGAAATCGATCTCAGCAAATCAGTTAGTTCCAATTCTTACAACAAAAGTGGGTCTCAATCGCATAGCCATAGTGTAAGCATCTTAATTATCTATATCTATAATTAACCTCTAAATATATATTGATTTTGTTTATTTGCAATGGGATCATGATCCACATAAATACGAGTATATATTAGAACCAAAAGACATTTGGTCTAGCTGTATTTTATATAACCTCAAAACCAACAAGTTGGGGCAGACCATTGATCTTATTTACACGAGAAAGTGCATGTGTACGTATTTATGCACTAATAGAAAGATGTATTCAATTTAGTTTTTGTGTCAAAAGTTTTTACTTTACCGTCGTAACTCTCCAGTAAATTAAAACAGGCGCGCGCTCGCCTAATTAACACATGGAGTAAAGCTTAAATTGTACATGTTATACGAGTACTTTTAATATTTTCTCAATAATCGTATTTGAAAATGAGTCAAAAGATATGGTTGAATTTTTTTTTTCTCAAACCGAGAGATCCATGAATCGGGATCCTGATGCATATAGATACAAATGGTCCACTGGGAGCAATAATTTCCAGGAACATTTGGAACATTTTGTTTCCAAACGAATCTGTTTGATAAAGCAATATTAGATATTTTTTTGGAGAATATTTAATGATTTTTAATCATATTTGTATCTTTTTAGAAGTAATAAATATTTCGATAATTAAAAACTTAGATTAATAAATAAAACTTTTAAAAAAACTCAAGTTATAAATAACATGTATTGTATTTTCTGTAAGTTATAATTTACGATAAAAATTCATGATTAAAGTTTTATAGTTGATTTATTAAAATTTAATTTTCATAAGAATTGATTAAGTTAGCAATTTAATAAGACAATGATATAAATGCGAAAGTTTGATTGAATTTAAGTAATTTTACAAAAAATGTAGATACTCTATTCGAAAGATATATATCATTACTACTCTTGATTTTTATACTAGATTAGAGGGCTCATACATTTCACGAAATTTCAGGTATGTACATCTTCAATAGAACACGGAGTTTTACCTGAAGAGAATTCGATGTTAGAGGTATCAGCAGAACCATTAATTATACCGGTAAATGTTGGGGGAACAAATATTGTGCCAAAAGCAAGACAGTTATGTGCAGTTGATAGGGAGGCAAGGGTTTTAAGGTACAGAGAGAAGAGGAAAAACAGAAAATTTGAGAAGAAAATTCGATATGCTTCACGAAAGGCGTATGCTGAGAAACGGCCAAGGATCAAAGGCCGGTTTGTTAAGCGATCCGAGTTAAGGATGGAATTAGATGTTGATAGGTGGTTGTTCAATCCGGAGGCTAATATTAGTAGTTATGGTCCAGGGGTTGATCAATATGGTCTGGTTCCTTCATTTTGAAGCTGGAGGATGCTTGTGTTATTTGTATATGTAAGTATATAACAACTTTACAGTCGGTTGGTCATTAAATTTGTTTCAATATTTATATGTTGACATATTTATATTTTGACATTAATTGTTTTAACTTCATGAAACATATGAATTGAATTACGTACGAAGACAGTTTTTACTCATCTATTATGGTTGTTAATTTAATATAAAATGTTTTACTTTATAAAGATCTCATACTCTTATCTAACCTTTTGGGCTGTATTTAATATATAAAAGAGTATATAGCAAAAAGTATTTAAATCTTTATATTATATACTTTTTAGTTGTCCCTGTCCCTGCCCTGTTATTGACAAGTTTAGATGATGGCTGTTCTATATATACAATTCTAATTTTGACATATCTTGATCCCCCCCCCCCCCCCCCCCCCCCCCCCCCCCCCCCCCCCCCCCCCCCCCCCCCCCCCCCCCCCCCCCCCCCCCCCCCCCCCCCCCCCCCCCCCCCCCCCCCCCCCCCCCCCCCCCCCCCCCCCCCCCCCCCCCCCCCCCCCCCCCCCCCCCCCCCCCCCCCCCCCCCCCCCCCCCCCCCCCCCCCCCCCCCCCCCCCCCCCCCCCCCCCCCCCCCCCCCCCCCCCCCCCCCCCCCCCCCCCCCCCCCCCCCCCCCCCCCCCCCCCCCCCCCCCCCCCCCCCCCCCCCCCCCCCCCCCCCCCCCCCCCCCCCCCCCCCCCCCCCCCCCCCCCCCCCCCCCCCCCCCCCCCCCCCCCCCCCCCCCCCCCCCCCCCCCCCCCCCCCCCCCCCCCCCCCCCCCCCCCCCCCCCCCCCCCCCCCCCCCCCCCCCCCCCCCCCCCCCCCCCCCCCCCCCCCCCCCCCCCCCCCCCCCCCCCCCCCCCCCCCCCCCCCCCCCCCCCCCCCCCCCCCCCCCCCCCCCCCCCCCCCCCCCCCCCCCCCCCCCCCCCCCCCCCCCCCCCCCCCCCCCCCCCCCCCCCCCCCCCCCCCCCCCCCCCCCCCCCCCCCCCCCCCCCCCCCCCCCCCCCCCCCCCCCCCCCCCCCCCCCCCCCCCCCCCCCCCCCCCCCCCCCCCCCCCCCCCCCCCCCCCCCCCCCCCCCCCCCCCCCCCCCCCCCCCCCCCCCCCCCCCCCCCCCCCCCCCCCCCCCCCCCCCCCCCCCCCCCCCCCCCCCCCCCCCCCCCCCCCCCCCCCCCCCCCCCCCCCCCCCCCCCCCCCCCCCCCCCCCCCCCCCCCCCCCCCCCCCCCCCCCCCCCCCCCCCCCCCCCCCCCCCCCCCCCCCCCCCCCCCCGGCCCGTGGGTAGTCCATGACCCACCAGCCCCCCCCCAAGACCCATTTCCCCTTATCCTTTTCCCATTTCTCTCTTTTCTCTCTATCTCTCCTATCTCTCAAGTAAAAGAACCCTCTTTTGGTCCTTCATCAATTCTTGCATCAACTTTGTGTTTGAAACTACCATAATACAAGAATCATAGCCATCTTCATCTCGTTTGCTTCCTATCGAAGAATCAAAGGTGGAAATCTTCCATTCTTAGCCACTTTGACCTAATTTCGGGTTTAAGCTCAAGGAGGTGTTTGTGTAAGTCAAAATCATCCCATTTATTTCCATTTATGCTTGTTCATATGTTTCTAGTTGATTTGAGGTGATTTCGAGTCTTTAAAATGGTAAAATGGAATTTAGGGTTAGGGTTAGGGTTTGAATGATTTGTGAGTGATTTTGATGTTTTGGTCGAATTTGTGGGTTGGGTTATGTATATTTATGTTCAATAATGCTAAGTTATGCTTCAAATCAGGTTAAAAGTCTTTACAAATTGATTTGGGTTGGTTTGGGTCGATTTGGGGGTTTTGGGTTCGTGTTTCTTGATGAAACTGCTGGTGCTGGCTGCAGGAGGTGGTCACTGCGGCGCAGTGAGCTCCACCTTTGCTCACTGCGGCGCAGTGCGCATTGTTTCTGGTCCTGGTTCAGTTTAGCCACTGCGGCGCAGTGGGCATAGTTCTGGCCCACTGCGGCGCAGTGCATTGTTTCTGGTCCTGGTTCAGTTTAGCCACTGCGGCGCAGTGGGCATAGTTCTGGCCCACTGCGGCGCAGTGGATGGTCACTGTGATTATATGTGTGTCGATTTTCAAATTGTTGAGGTTGTATAATTGACATTTCAGTATTATGATGTATAATTATAGGTTGTGGAGGTGTGGACCCTATTACTCGTTTGTAATCTTTTACTAACTTCTTTGCCGGACAAGGTGAGTTTCGTATCTCCCTACTCGCTTGAGATTCGGGCTGAAAAGTGTAAACCTTGCTTGTTTACTTGCAATTATAGATTCATTGATTGATGGTCTTAGTTGTTAGTCTTATGTGTTAGTTCCTTTCGTTTGATTGGGTTAAATTGGTTCGAGTATTGGATTGTTGAGACGGTTTTCATGTTTGAATGACTTAGTTTATGTTTGTTAAGTATCTAGTAATAATAGGATAGACGTACATACATGAAAGTCGATTATGCCTTCATTGGGTTTTAGATGTGGTGGGAAGGCTACGGGTGACCCTATATATAAGCATCTGGGACTCGAAGGAAGCAGAATCCTCTGAAGTATATGTACGTATAGTTGGTTTGAATTGTGGTTAATGGCTTATGGTTGCCGAATGTTGATTATTGGGTTAAGATTGACGATTATCGATTGTTAGTTTATGGTTCATCATATGTTGATTGACTTGGGTTATGTTTTGACAAAGTATTAATGGCTGATGTCGATGAGTGGTGATTATCGGTTTATGATTGACGATTATTGATGGATGACTCAGGTTTGGCGAATATTGATTATTGACTCATATTCATCGTATACTGATTGTCGGTTTATGAATTATGCATTTACATTTGATTGTAAGCATTGCATACATTGTTGATGAGCCCTCGGCAGGGGATTGCCGACATCCTGGTGCATAGATGTATGCACCCATTTTGGATGTAGAACGTGACCCCGAGTATATAGACATATATATCTCGATGATTTTGAGATACAGCCTTGTTCATGGTAATGACAGAAGGGTATCGTTGCATAAGTGACTGGAGATCACGCATAGGATAGGCATGTTTGCTTATTCATGCATTTGGCACTTACTTTGATTTGCATATCATTTGTGCATTCTCATTTACACATTTACTTGTCTTGTGTAATCTTGATGTTGGGCGATGTTGTGTTATGTAGAGGCTCGCTGTAAGTCATGTCTAGCCTCTATTCTTATATTGTGACTATTGATGTTGGCTCTTTACGAACCATTACTACGGACTCACCAACCTTGTGTTGACTATGCTTAGTACACTTTTCAGGTAACCAGGTTCTCCCAGGACGTGGAGTTTAGTTGTTCGCTTGCTGTAAACCCGGACTATGGACCCCATGGATCAAGGATTCATCGACTTGCCCTTTTGCATTATGCTTAGGATCGTTTGCCATCTTTGGATGTTATTCTGTTAACTTTGATGGCTATTTGCCCCTTTTGTATTTTGTTACTTGCTTCGTTATGTTTTGGATTCACCGAATTCTTAATTGCATTTAGTTGGTTCTATTGTAATCCCACCTGGTGCTATGTGATTTCCGTGATATTCCGTGCCTCGGCTTGGGGTGTTACAGAATGGTGGCCCATGCGTGGTCGTAGAGAATTAGGCGGTTTGACCTAGACTACGGCCTAAGTTAAAACTCTTCATATAGCGTGCATGGTTAGGAAATTCGTGTGCAATGTGAATTATGTGAATCCCCGTGTGAGTTCGTAGTTAAGACCTATTGTATGAAAGCTTGAATTCAATGTGATGAATGTGGTTACCATGATTTGCTGTTGGTAATTGTCAGGACTAATTTGATGATTTAGGGCAAAATGAAAGGATGCCATTAACTTAGTATAATATTGTGGCAACCCTAAAAGAACCCGATCAACTCTTTTATGGTTACCCGATATTATAGCAAGTTCATGACATCGTGGATTGCGCACGTGTGGCTTAAAGTATAATAAGAAACCGATATGCTTAATGGAAGTTGATTAGGTGGAAGGTTAGCCGTTGGTACACCTTGTATACATACCCGGTCAATAACTAGAGAGCATATCGAATTCGGATTATACTTTGAATCATTCGTGTTAGTTGTTGATTGCATGACGTAATGAGCATGATTACTTGATGTTATGATATGTAAAAATCCCTTATGATGCTAACACTCTTGCTTTAACTTAACGATATGAAATGAGTATGTAGTATCGGTTTGAGAGCATTGACTACTTGTGTGGCTAACATGTGAGCATTTGAGACTAACTCTCGGGTCAACGTGTCACTTGTTTTATAGAAATGGAGAGACCAAGGAGAGTCCGAACGAACTATAGGGCTGAAGAGGAAGAACCTCAACCGGAAGCTCAACCGGAAATACAAGGAGGTAGGGGCCGTGGTAGAGGTCGTGGTAGGGGCCGTGGTAGGGGTCGTGGTAGAGCTCCTGAGCCAAACTTGGCTAAGGTAATTGCTCAAACAGTCGCCGGCATCATGCCAACCATCATTGCTCAAGTCACCGCAAGTCTTGGGCAAAATAATGTGGCTCAAGACAACGAAGCTCCAGAAAACGAAAATAATGAAAATGCTCAACCTCATGCCGTAGAGGATGAAGAAGAGGGACCGGTGGGAGTTGGTATCGGTATGCCCATGAATAATCAGTATGGCGGATACCGCCAAGGGTGTATATTTAAGGATTTTAAAAGTTGTGGGGCACCGGAGTTTGATGGGAAGGGTGGTCCCACGGAATGTATAAGGTGGTTTGAGGCGATAGAGGCGGTGATAGAAAGGAGTCATTGCACCTATGATGACCGGATTTCCTATGCATCCGGCATGTTTAGGCATGACGCCTTGAGTTGGTGGAACCAAGAAATAACGTTGGGTCGGACTCATAATTTGGAATGGATCGACTTCAAGGACAAAGTGAAAGCAAAGTTTTGTCCTCCGTATGAACTACAAAACTTAACCATTGAGTTTGCTAATCTCAGCATGGAGGGAGCCGATTTCAAGGGCTACGTGAGACGATTTCAAGAACTGTCTACCCTCATTCCTCACTTGGTGGGCACCGAGTCACAGGCCATCCAGAAGTTTGTATTGGGCTTGAATCCTCAAGTCCGATCTTATGTAAACTCCAACATGCCTACTTCTTTGGCTAATGCGGTCAACCAAGCCGGAAGTGTGACTGAGGATTTATTGAGGAGTGGTGTTTTGAGCAAATCCTCATCAAACAAGAGGAAAGAAGTGGGTGAGTCAAGTGGGGTAAAGAAAGCGGGAAGGTTTGACCCCAAGAATGCTTATAGGGGTAGAGTAATGGCGGCGGTAGAACCGGCTAGGAAAACTTTCCCGGGACCTCATCCTTTCTGTGGGAGGTGCAACCAACATCACCCCGCAAATGCCCAATGCAAAACATGCTTTAATTGTAACCGGGTCGGGCACCTCTCTAGGGATTGTAGAGCTCCAAGAGCCGGCCCAATGAATGCGGCTCCTATTCGGGCCGTTCCTCCTCAAGGTAACCAAAGAAGAGGCGAATGTTTTGAATGTGGTAGCCGTGACCACTACCGAAATAATTGTCCTCGATGGGTGGGGCAACAAGTGCAAGTAGCCGTCCACCCCAACCAACTGCAAATGGTCGGGCCTAATCAAAACCGGGGACAACAAGGCCACCAAGTGCAACCACGCGGCCGAGCCTTTGCGGCCAATGTAAATGAAGCCCGCAATGATCCTAACGTAGTAGCAGGTACTTTTCTCCTTAATGGTCTCTATGCAACCGTTCTATTTGATTCCGGGGCCGATTTTAGCCTCGTATCTTCTAACTTTGTTCCTTTGATTGATGTGCATCCGTGTGCTCTAAACTATGTGCTTGACATTGAAATGGTAAACGGGTCACTAACTAGAATTAGTCAAATACTTCGAGAATGTGTCTTGACTTTGGAAGATGTCGACTTCTTCATTGACCTTATGCCCCTTGACATTGGTAGTTTTGATATTATAGTGGGTATGGATTGGTTGACGGCGGTAAATGCAACCATTGATTGTGGCGAGAGAGTTGTTAAAATACCTTTGGCTAACGGTAAAATTCTTAGGGTTCAAGGTGAAACCTCCGATTCTTCAACTTCTAAAGTCTTTAGTGCTACCATCTCAAAGGTAGAATTGAAGACCGTCCCTATCGTTTGTGATTTTCCCGATGTTTTTCCGGACGACTTACCGGGGTTACCTCCGCCCCGTGAACTTGATTTTCGTATCAATCTTATTCCCGAAGCCGCGCCCATAGCAAAAGCCCCATATAGACTAGCCTTAACCGAAATGCAAGAATTGCAAACTCAACTCAAGGAACTCCAAGAGAAGGGTTTCATTCGCCCTAGTCAATCTCCTTGGGGTGCTCCTGTTCTCTTCGTCAAAAAGAAAGACGGATCATTCAGAATGTGTATTGATTATCGGGAATTGAACAAGCTCACCGTGAAGAACCGATATCCTCTCCCTAGAATTGATGACTTGTTTGATCAACTTCAAGGTGCTAAGCACTTCTCAAAAATCGATCTTCGCTCGGGTTATCATCAACTCCGAGTACATGTAGATGACATCCCCAAAACGGCTTTTCGCACGAGGTATGGTCATTTTGAATTCACCGTGATGCCTTTCGGGTTGACTAACGCACCGGTGGTGTTCATGGACTTGATGAACCGGGTGTGTCAACCATACTTGGACAAGTCTGTCATTGTATTCATTGATGACATACTTGTATACTCGAAGACGAAGGAGGAGCATGTTGAGCACTTGCGTGAAGTGCTTGAATTACTAAGGAAGGAGAAATTGTACGCAAAATTTTCCATGTGTGAGTTTTGGTTGGAAGAGGTCCACTTCCTTGGTCACGTAGTGAGCAAGGATGGCATTCATGTGGACCCAAGCAAGATTGAAGCGGTCAAGAATTGGAGAAGACCCGAGACGCCATCCGAGATCCGCCAATTCCTTGGATTGGCGGGTTACTATAGAAGATTTATTGAAAATTTCTCCCGTATTGCACAACCACTCACTCTCTTGACTCAAAAGGAGAGAAATTTTGAATGGGGCGAAAGACAAGAAAGCGCCTTCCAAACTCTTAAAGATATGCTGTGTGATGCTCCTATTTTGACGCTACCGGATGGAATTGAAGATTTCGTTGTTTATTGTGATGCTTCGGGGCAAGGGTTGGGTTGTGTCCTTATGCAAAGGGGTAAAGTCATTGCTTATGCCTCTCGGCAATTGAAGGTGCATGAGAAGAACTACCCGACACATGATTTGGAATTGGGAGCGGTTATGTTTGCTTTGAAGTGTTGGAGGCATTACCTCTATGGCACCAAATGTGTGATTTATACCGATCACAAGAGTCTCCAACACATTTTCAACCAAAGTGAATTGAATATGAGGCAAAGGCGTTGGTTAGAACTACTTAGTGATTATGATTGTGACATCCGTTATCACCCGGGCAAGGCAAATGTAGTGGCCGATGCCTTGAGCAGAAAGGAGAGAATGAAGCCAAGACGGGCTAGAGCTATGAGCCTCACGGTAGGGCCAAGTATTCGTGATCGGATTATTGAAGCCCAAATTCAAGCCACCCTACCGGAAAACTTTGGAAACGAAAACCTAGATGGCATGGAACAACTATTTGACTGAAAGAATGATAATGGGCTATACATGGTTGAAAGACTTTGGGTTCCTATTTTCGGCGACTTAAGAATGCTTATTATGAATGAAGCTCACCTATCGCCTTATTCGGTCCATCCCGGGTCGGATAAGATGTACTTTGACTTGAAGGAATTGTATTGGTGGTCGGGCATGAAGCGTGATGTGGCAAGGTATGTGAGTGAGTGCCTTACTTGCTTACAAGTCAAAGCCGATCACAAGAAGCCACCCGGATTGTTGGTACAACCGGTGATGCCCGAATGGAAGTGGGAACATATCTCAATGGACTTCATCACTAAACTACCGAAGACGAGAAGCGGCCGAGACACGATTTGGGTGATAGTAGATCGGTTAACGAAATCGGCTCACTTTTTAGCCATTCGTGAAACCGATAAATTTGACACTTTGGTTCGATTGTATATCATGGAGGTAATATCTAAGCACGGAGTGCCGATTTCTATCATTTCGGATAGAGATGCCCGTTTCAAATCAAAATTTTGGGAAGCCTTTCAAAAAGCCATGGGTACTCGACTTGACATGAGCACGGCATTTCACCCTCAAACGGATGGGCAAACCGAGAGGACCATCCAAACACTTGAAGACATGTTGAGGGCATGTGCGATCGATTTTGGTGGGAGTTGGGAAGACCATTTGCCGTTAGTTGAATTTTCATACAACAATAGCTACCATGCTACCATTCAAATGGCACCCTTTAAAGCATTGTACGGTAGAGTATGTCGTTCCCCTCTAGCTTGGGCAGAAATTGGAGAGAGTCAACTCATCGGGCCAGAAATTGTGATTGAAACGACTAAGGTAATATCTCAAATTAAGGAGAAGTTGCAATTGGCCCGTGAACGTCAGAAGAAGTATGCCGATGTGAGGCGGAGACCGCTAGAGTTTGAAGTTGGTGATTTTGTACTTTTGAAAGTGTCGCCTTGGAAGGGAGTCGTACGTTTTGTGAAGCGGGGAAAACTTGCACCAAGGTTTATTGGTCCTTTCAAGATTCTTGAACGGGTTGGGAAAGTTGCTTATCGGCTAGAATTGCCTCAAGAGCTTAGTGGGGTGCATGATGTGTTTCATATTTGTAATTTGCGCCAGTGTTTGGCGGATCCTACACATCATGTGCCTATGGACGAAATTAGGGTTGATTCGAGCCTAAACTTTGTTGAAGAACCGGTAGAGATTTTGGACCGTCAAGAAAAGAGACTCAAGAAGAAGCGCTACACCATTGTGAAGGTAAGATGGAACGCTAGACGTGGAGCCGAGTTCACTTGGGAGAGAGAAGATCACATGAAGTCTAAGTATCCGCAATTGTTTAATAATTAGGGCTTTGTTGAATTTCGGGACGAAATTCTTTTAACGGGGGGATAATGTAACACCCGTGAATTTTGACCCGTTGACTTTTTGTGTAAATTGACTAACAAACTTGTTGAATGAAATAATTGGGCCCATTTGTGATTATATGGCTATGTAGTATGCTAGTCGGTATTTAATTGTGCAACTAATGGTAATGTGGTTGAGAAGGGAAACGGGTCGGCCCGTGGGATCGTCATTTTTTTTTTTTTTTTTTTTTTTTTTTTTTTTTTTTTTTTTTTTTTTTTTTTTTTTTTTTTTTTTTTTTTTTTTTTTTTTTTTTTTTTTTTTTTTTTTTTTTTTTTTTTTTTTTTTTTTTTTTTTTTTTTTTTTTTTTTTTTTTTTTTTTTTTTTTTTTTTTTTTTTTTTTTTTTTTTTTTTTTTTTTTTTTTTTTTTTTTTTTTTTTTTTTTTTTTTTTTTTTTTTTTTTTTTTTTTTTTTTTTTTTTTTTTTTTTTTTTTTTTTTTTTTTTTTTTTTTTTTTTTTTTTTTTTTTTTTTTTTTTTTTTTTTTTTTTTTTTTTTTTTTTTTTTTTTTTTTTTTTTTTTTTTTTTTTTTTTTTTTTTTTTTTTTTTTTTTTTTTTTTTTTTTTTTTTTTTTTTTTTTTTTTTTTTTTTTTTTTTTTTTTTTTTTTTTTTTTTTTTTTTTTTTTTTTTTTTTTTTTTTTTTTTTTTTTTTTTTTTTTTTTTTTTTTTTTTTTTTTTTTTTTTTTTTTTTTTTTTTTTTTTTTTTTTTTTTTTTTTTTTTTTTTTTTTTTTTTTTTTTTTTTTTTTTTTTTTTTTTTTTTTTTTTTTTTTTTTTTTTTTTTTTTTTTTTTTTTTTTTTTTTTTTTTTTTTTTTTTTTTTTTTTTTTTTTTTTTTTTTTTTTTTTTTTTTTTTTTTTTTTTTTTTTTTTTTTTTTTTTTTTTTTTTTTTTTTTTTTTTTTTTTTTTTTTTTTTTTTTTTTTTTTTTTTTTTTTTTTTTTTTTTTTTTTTTTTTTTTTTTTTTTTTTTTTTTTTTTTTTTTTTTTTTTTTTTTTTTTTTTTTTTTTTTTTTTTTTTTTTTTTTTTTTTTTTTTTTTTTTTTTTTTTTTTTTTTTTTTTTTTTTTTTTTTTTTTTTTTTTTTTTTTTTTTTTTTTTTTTTTTTTTTTTTTTTTTTTTTTTTTTTTTTTTTTTTTTTTTTTTTTTTTTTTTTTTTTTTTTTTTTTTTTTTTTTTTTTTTTTTTTTTTTTTTTTTTTTTTTTTTTTTTTTTTTTTTTTTTTTTTTTTTTTTTTTTTTTTTTTTTTTTTTTTTTTTTTTTTTTTTTTTTTTTTTTTTTTTTTTTTTTTTTTTTTTTTTTTTTTTTTTTTTTTTTTTTTTTTTTTTTTTTTTTTTTTTTTTTTTTTTTTTTTTTTTTTTTTTTTTTTTTTTTTTTTTTTTTTTTTTTTTTTTTTTTTTTTTTTTTTTTTTTTTTTTTTTTTTTTTTTTTTTTTTTTTTTTTTTTTTTTTTTTTTTTTTTTTTTTTTTTTTTTTTTTTTTTTTTTTTTTTTTTTTTTTTTTTTTTTTTTTTGTTCATATGTTTCTAGTTGATTTGAGGTGATTTCGAGTCTTTAAAATGGTAAAATGGAATTTAGGGTTAGGGTTAGGGTTTGAATGATTTGTGAGTGATTTTGATGTTTTGGTCGAATTTGTGGGTTGGGTTATGTATATTTATGTTCAATAATGCTAAGTTATGCTTCAAATCAGGTTAAAAGTCTTTACAAATTGATTTGGGTTGGTTTGGGTCGATTTGGGGGTTTTGGGTTCGTGTTTCTTGATGAAACTGCTGGTGCTGGCTGCAGGAGGTGGTCACTGCGGCGCAGTGCCTTTGTACTGGTTCTGGGCCAGTTTGCTCACTGCGGCGCAGTGCCTTTGTACTGGTTCTGGGCCAGTTTAGCCACTGCGGCGCAGTGGGCATGATTCTTGCCCACTGCGGCGCAGTGCATTGTTTCTGGTCCTGGTCCAGTTTAGCCACTGCGGCGCAGTGGGCATAGTTCTGGCCCACTGCGGCGCAGTGGATGGTCACTGTGATTATATGTGTGTCGATTTTCAAATTGTTGAGGTTGTATAATTGACATTTCAGTATTATGATGTATAATTATAGGTTGTGGAGGTGTGGACCCTATTACTCGTTTGTAATCTTTTACTAACTTCTTTGCCGGACAAGGTGAGTTTCGTATCTCCCTACTCGCTTGAGATTCGGGCTGAAAAGTGTAAACCTTGCTTGTTTACTTGCAATTATAGATTCATTGATTGATGGTCTTAGTTGTTAGTCTTATGTGTTAGTTCCTTTCGTTTGATTGGGTTAAATTGGTTCGAGTATTGGATTGTTGAGACGGTTTTCATGTTTGAATGACTTAGTTTATGTTTGTTAAGTATCTAGTAATAATAGGATAGACGTACATACATGAAAGTCGATTATGCCTTCATTGGGTTTTAGATGTGGTGGGAAGGCTGCGGGTGACCCTATATATAAGCATCTGGGACTCGAAGGAAGCAGAATCCTCTGAAGTATATGTACGTATAGTTGGTTTGAATTGTGGTTAATGGCTTATGGTTGCCGAATGTTGATTATTGGGTTAAGATTGACGATTATCGATTGTTAGTTTATGGTTCATCATATGTTGATTGACTTGGGTTATGTTTTGACAAAGTATTAATGGCTGATGTCGATGAGTGGTGATTATCGGTTTATGATTGACGATTATTGATGGATGACTCAGGTTTGGCGAATATTGATTATTGACTCATATTCATCGTATACTGATTGTCGGTTTATGAATTATGCATTTACATTTGATTGTAAGCATTGCATACATTGTTGATGAGCCCTCGGCAGGGGATTGCCGACATCCTGGTGCATAGATGTATGCACCCATTTTGGATGTAGAACGTGACCCCAAGTATATAGACATATATATCTCGATGATTTTGAGATACAGCCTTGTTCATGGTAATGACAGAAGGGTATCGTTGCATAAGTGACTGGAGATCACGCATAGGATAGGCATGTTTGCTTATTCATGCATTTGGCACTTACTTTGATTTGCATATCATTTGTGCATTCTCATTTACACATTTACTTGTCTTGTGTAATCTTGATGTTGGGCGATGTTGTGTTATGTAGAGGCTCGCTGTAAGTCATGTCTAGCCTCTATTCTTATATTGTGACTATTGATGTTGGCTCTTTACGAACCATTACTACGGACTCACCAACCTTGTGTTGACTATGCTTAGTACACTTTTCAGGTAACCAGGTTCTCCCAGGACGTGGAGTTTAGTTGTTCGCTTGCTGTAAACCCGGACTATGGACCCCATGGATCAAGGATTCATCGACTTGCCCTTTTGCATTATGCTTAGGATCGTTTGCCATCTTTGGATGTTATTCTGTTAACTTTGATGGCTATTTGCCCCTTTTGTATTTTGTTACTTGCTTCGTTATGTTTTGGATTCACCGAATTCTTAATTGCATTTAGTTGGTTCTATTGTAATCCCACCTGGTGCTATGTGATTTCCGTGATATTCCGAGCCTCGGCTTGGGGTGTTACATATACACATGCGTGACACAAGTATACAAAGAAGCCAAGAACGTTGACAATTTGAATCTATTTGCAAAGGCAAATAATATATCCCAGAAAGTTTAATATGAGCATTTTATATATTCATTTACAATACATAAATGAGATCGAGATGTTTTAGAAGCTTTTTTTTTTATTAACGGTAAATAATCATACTTTACTCCAGGAAGCCTAGCTAGAACTGACCAAGACTTCTGACTATACCTCAAATGTCCACAAATCGTGTGTCTGAACACAAAATCTATAGATTAAGCAATAGTTTAATATATCTAACAAATGTTTGGGAGCCCATTAACCAAGAAAAAGGCTTCCAAAAGAGCCCAAACTCTAGCAAGCCAATTTCATGTAAAAACCAAAAAGGCTCGCTCTTAAATCCTAAAAGGCCCAATAGTAATTTGTTTATTTATGGAATTTGCTGTGATTAACTCGTAATTCCATAGTAAAGTTTTGTACATGTTGATAGGTATATGAAAATGAGGTTTCTTTTACGAATTAATCACAACAATAAAATAATGCGCAATGGTTGATAACTATTGGGGTTGTTAATGAATTTTGTTTAGTTATGTATTTTTTGTGATTAATTATATTAGTACTTGTATATGATACGGATACGTATGTTAGTATGTATATATAGCTTTAGATTTTCAACTACTTTTAAACGTAATGGTGGAACTATAAATACACATACGAAGTACGTAAAGCCATATATACCAAGTTACCAAATACCAACCATGGAATCCGATTTAGAAGCTAGTTATTCCGGACTACTAAGCAATTATGTGATTACCGTAAGATACGAACCCTTTATTCCAAAAAATCATGCAACGACGCCGGTCAATCCACAGTAAGTTCCGATGATCATCAATTAATTACTATACCTTTTCTTTTTCGTTTTTTGTTTAAGCTAGGTTTTTTCACGATCGATTACGAGTAATTATTAACTTTTTTATATTGGTACGTATTTCTACAGGTTGTGGGGGTACTTTCCAGTTTTGTATCTATTCGAATTTTTCATCATGTGTGTGTTGTTAGTACTTCCTCCCATGTTTCACGAAGAAAATGCGTCTCCTTTCAAACCAGGTTATACTGGTTTTTTTTATGATCATGAGCGTCGTCTCAATACTTGCTTCCGCGCTATTGATTTTCACAAGTCACTACTTGCAAAGTTTGATGAGAAAAAATCATTATACCGTCTTAAGAAGTTTGGGTTGATTCTTTGCAACCGCTGCATTATTCTGCCTCATGGCTGTCTTATGCGTCCCCCAAAGCATTAATAACGCATGGATTGTGTTTTCCATACTAATTATACCCTTCTTGTGGATCTTATATATTGACCTCTTTCTTTGGGATTTTGTATGCGTTCATAAACAAGATGGCGATTTGGAATTCGATTACCCGCCTACTGGGAGTTTCTCTCTCTTCTCTCTCTCTCTAACCTCTCCCTCTCCCTAACGGTAACAAATTTCTAGATCTAAGATCTGAATTTGTGAACCGAAGAGTGGGATTGAGATTGAGATTGAGAGTTTGAGATCGAGATTATCCTATCCGGTTAAGCTTCCACTCCGGTGGATCTAACCTTATTTTTTTCACCCGGGCCGGAGGTCCCTTCCACTGCGGTGGAACCGGAAGCAGCCTCCCTACCTTTGAGTAGGGGTAAGGTCTGTCTACATCATACCTCCCCCATAGCCCGACTTATGTCGGGATTGGGTACCTTGTTGTTGTTGTTGTTGTTGTTGTATCTATCTTCTTGTACCATTGCTCTTTGTGTTTTGGTCAGCTGGCTTACCTGGGATCCCCTGGATCAAGAATATGGTCGTAGGTCTACACTTAACGATCCTAGTTTCGACTAGCGTTTTTATGGCCTACATGAAACTTGTTTATGGAAAAAGGTGGAAAACCTTATGATCCGATCCGGAAACATAATGAAACCAACATTCGAGTTTGTCAAGAATGAAGGCCCTGTTTAACCGAAGACCAATTCTTATATTTGTTGTGGTTAATTAACCGAAGACCAATTCTTAATTAATCGAAGACCAATTGTTATTCAAGCATTCTGTCTTCCTCTCTTATTGTTTTTGCAGTCTCACCCACTCTACAGGTTATCTATCGTAGGAAGTTTGTAGGTTTTTCTCCGTAAACCTATCACCTCATCTAGAAGACAACAAGACCATCCAATTCGTCATCTTCGACATCTTAGCTACTTGCATTTTTTTTTATATGCTCTTTTCTTATAAATTAGGACTTGAGAATACATATAAGAAAAGGTGGCGTATCAAACATATATCTCGGATTTTATTTTAGTTTCTTTGGATATGAATGTTTTATTTATTTATAGGCAGACTCTCTATAACTATATATATATGGCAATGCAACCACATGTACTACCCCCTGATTTTGTTTTGAGTCGTTCATTATATGTTTGAAATTTAATTATTGTTTTGTGATTTATGTCTTTGCTACGATATAAATTAGAATACATATAGTTCATTAGGAATACGTATTCCCATCAACGAATAAGCGTATATAAATGATTGGAATGTAACCTTGACACGGAAAGTTTAGCTAAAAGCTATATATTGTGTTAATATAATCTCACGTATTTGATCATATCATTATGGGTTCCCATTGTGGTCATGAATTTCATGAATTCCTTACATATGCTATTCAGCGTATACACATGCGTGACACAAGTATACAAAGAAGCCAAGAAAGTTGACAATTTGAATCTATTTGCAAAGGCAAATAATATATCCCAGAAAGTTTAATATGAGCATTTTATATATTCATTTACAATACATAAATGAGATCGAGATGTTTTAGAAGCTTTTTTTTTAACGGTAAATAATCATACCTTACTGCAGAAAGCCTAGAATTGTCTAACAGAGGAAGTATCAAAAAAAAATCTTAAAGAGGACAAATTTAAAAAGTCCAAAAAAAATAATTTCAAAAGGGGACAAAATGTTAAAAATCTATAAAAAAAATTTTTTTAAAAATCCATGAAAAATTTAAAATACATAACAAAATTTAAATTTATAGAAGCATGGCCCCTTGCCCCCCTTTGGTACCGCCTTGCTGACCAAGAGTTCCGACTATACCTCAAATGTCCACAAATCGCGTGTCTGAACATAAAATCTATAGCTTAAGCAATAGATTTAAATATATCTAACAAATGTTTGGGAGCCCATTAACCAAGAAAATGACTTCCAAAGGCCCAAACACTAGCAAGCCAATTTCATTATAAAAAAACAAAAAGGCTCCTATAGCTATATATGGGCCATCTCAATTCTCAAGAATAAATCCTAAAAGGCCCAATAGTAGTTTGTTTACGGTTTACCTATGGGCTATGGTCCTATGGATTTTGCTGTGATTAACTCGTAAATTCATAGTAAAGTTTTGTACATGTTGATAAATATATGAAAATGAGGTTGCTTTTAGGAGTTAATCACACCAATATAATAATGCACAATGGATGATAACTATGGGGTTAATGAATTTTGTTTATTTATGGATTTTTTTGTGATTAACTTTACTTAAAGCACTTTAATGGTTAAGGTATTCGATAGTAGTTTTAAACGCCAATTATTTACGAATATGTTTGAACTTGATTGGATGAACCCATGCATAGATCGACATGGTCATAACTTTCCAATCTTCTTAGAAACCTGGATAGGCTGTGAACATGAATGATTCTCAGTCTATATGATTCAAGATGAACTGATATTTGATCTATATATAACTAACATTATTTTTGGCCTAATGGCCTTATCTCATTTGACTTAATTAAATCTTAGACTTTACAACCTGCCCCCTCCTAATCATAATGATTCTTATTTCTTAATGAAGTCAAGATAATGGAACAAATGCATGACAAATTGTTCATAATGTATTCATATAGTATTAGACTAGATTTTTATCCCGCGAAAAACGTGGGTAAGTTTAAAATCGTTAATTTAATAACCTCTATCATATGGAAAGGTAAGTATAGCAAAATTGTAATCTATACACAATTTGTGTAGTTATATTATGTATGTTATTAAATTTATAAAATAACAATCTTTGTGAGATCATGATCATCAACATGAAATAAATCTCCATATTTCAAAAACCACTTCCAGAAAGAAAAATTACTTTAGATATCTTAATCCTTCCAAATGGGAGTCATTTTAAATTAACCATATCCCATTGTCTTTGAACATCTAGTAAAAAATAATAGCAAAAGCTAATTAATTTGAATAAATAACAAATAGAAGCCCATGACTCATGCTTTTTTCCATCTAATAGACATAGTCTTAAATACATAAAACACGCATCTACCAAAAATTAAATAATTAATTGTATAAAAGACAACATAAGTTAAACATGGGTGTATTTTAAAGCTTATAACTTTCTTCGACTTGAATGCACAAAAGTCACCAGTTCTACCTCAGTGATAGAATTGCTGATCTTAATGCTCATCAGTGATAGAATTAGTTTTGATCAGCAACAACTCACCAGTTCAACCTCAACAACAGCCGTTTGTTTCACTTGAAAGCATATATATCTAATAAAACTTGTTAGCCTCAACTGTTCTTCATTGACAGCTTACCTTTTGATCAGCAACAACTCTCGCTGATGCAATTTCAGTTGATCATGGTCAGTGAACTGGTCACTACCATGTGACCAACGATTGTTTAGATCAGCAAGTAACCACTTCAGCGACCAGTCTTCGTTAACTATTATCAGCGATCCGTACATATTAACTATCTTCAGCGACCAGACTTATAAGCATCTGACTTATCATAAGATTTCTATCTGCATTTGCTTTGCAGTAATTAGTTGTCTCACCAAACACTTCAGCGAGCATCACCAGCAATGAAGCTTACTGGAATACTCCAGTGTATTACTCCAGTCACAAATTAGTCCACCAGTGAAGATAACAACTGGACGTTTTCAATGAATTACTTCAGTATCGATACATCAGATTATGGTCACCAGTTATCCTTTCAATTAATTACTTCAGTCATTTACTTCAGTGAGCGACTCCAGTAATATGCTCCAGTCAAAATTAAGAAACACAATGGTATATGCACATAAATAAGAAACACAATGGTATATGCACATTGTAGCAAATACTCAAAAAGTCTAGAATATTCAATCAACGAAATCGACATTATTAAGTTCAATAGATGCACCTGCATCTATTGTGAACTAATGTCATTGAGTTGTTGGTTTTACACGCTTCGTTCGTACACATAGCTGGTCATTTAATTGTCCTAATAACACCAGATCATTAATCCATAACAAAGCAATGGTTCTTGGACTATATTAAGAATTTTGCAGAGAAAAACCTGAAGAATGAAAGTTGTTATCTTTGCACACAAGAATTGTTAGCAAGTGTTTTGTGATCGAACAAACCTTCCATTTTTCTTTGAATTACATTACGATAAAGAACATCCACCGAGTGCTCAACTGTTGAAAACATGATCATAGAGACTGCTCAAAAGATGAAATAACCAACATAATATAAAAGAATATATTTTAGTCAGTTTGATCATATACGTTTGTTAGCTATCATATTTCACAATGCTTAACTGCTTAAGGCAACATTAGAATTGTCTGGCAAAGCCCTACCCACCAAGCTTCTACAATTCCAAAATACCGAGGTGACACATAAAACATAAGCCTTTCAACATCTGAAAATTAACTAAATATATGCATAATTTACTTCAAAAAAATGGTACAACAAACAACTCTAAAGATACAAAACTTGTTGTGATAGTGAATGGTAAAACATATAAGGTTCATACCTTATCGAAGTCTTTGACAACCTTAGCTTCAGTTGGTGTCATGGCCTCCTCTGCAGTCAAGATAAATAATCAATTCCATGTAAAAATTTGAGAATCCTACTGTTTTTTGGTTGCTAATCTAATCTTTAAGATAACTTGATCAAGCTAAAAACGAAGTACATTTTCCACATGGGTTTTTGAACAAAACTCCTTTATTTGACCATTTTTAGCATACTAATCCTACCTTTGCCAAGATAGTCCACCATTACAATATATCTTTTTATTACCAAAAGGACAAATCCTTTCCATTGACTAAAAAAGTCAAACCTGCATACTTCCAACTCTTAGCAATACAAATGTAATCATGCCCTATTTCCTAATTAACCCTTGTTCAAATGACCAGGAAATTAGTTCTGAGAATGAAGTCTTGAAAACCTACACATTTAAATAATTTTGGTACAATATTATTTATGACTTACGTCAATTGTTTATAATATCTTTGTTTACATGAACAGAGAAATTGTTAGTGAATCAATCAGACCAGACCTGGCGTATTTCGACCTGTACTGAAAAGAAAACCTGACAACCCAAAGTTGTTTTAGCCACTATGCAGCCCACCTGACCCACCCATCTTACCACCTACTATTTTGACTACTACATAGTAAGAATAGTATAAACCTCATTTGGGTATAAAGCTCCGGGACTTCGAGATGGATCAAAACCAGCCCAGCCTTCAATGCCGTTGAGTACTTACTGAAATAAAGATATCTGTTCCGGCAGGGATTTGATATCCCTGTTTATCACCCTGGTAACCTCCTGTTAAATTGAATGAAGTTCATGGCATTAGCAACTATGTAGAATAGAAAATTCAGTAGTGATTATAGATTCAAATGAAAACTATATATTACCGGGTAACTGATCTGGTTTTAGAGAACGCCTAATTAATGAGCAAAGGAGGCTGAGGATACAAACGTAGACTCTCAGAAATGATGAGTCTAACATATCTACAAAGTCGAACATGAGAAATCAGTAAAGCAATCCACCAACATATGCTGGAGAAGTGATCAAAACCTAACCCATTTTCCCACCTTTGAAATCAAACAACTTTAGATGTATCCTGATACATACTCTAGCTTTTTAAGCGACTCCAAAGTTATTCCCCCCTGTGAGACGACTGCATCGATTTCAGTTTGTGCTTTCTTCATTTTGTCAGGATGCTGCATTATGGTGTCTCATCAGACATTAACTTTGGCCACAAACATATCTCTAGATATTAAGACGGTATATATTTAAATCAACTCAAACATACTTAATTTCTGCATTATATAAAAACTCAACCCATATAAATCTGCATGTGTGATGATATTTCATACTTGAGCCAGAAGGAAGACCACCCAAGTAAGAACTGCAGCTGTTGTTTCATGCCCGACAATAAGCATAGTCACTAGGTCATCTCTTAGCTGTTTTACAAAATTGTAAAAAAAACATAATTTAAATAAACAATACTACAATAAGTTTGCATTTATAATTTAGAAATTCAAAAAATGTGGAACATGGATGAACTTACTTGACGGTCATCAACATCAACTCCCCTCATGTCAACTAAGAAACGCAGCAGACTTTTACTAACTCAATATGCAAGCACACCTTTAATTAGACTTTTACTAACCTTTTGATATCTGAATCTGCACCCTTTTCTTCCTTGCTATTTGATTTGACCAAAACCCCAAGAACTCCACTGATTGTGGTTCGTTACTTTACGTAAACACCTTTCCCCCTTCATTCATGGCCCTGGTAGCTTGTGCAGCAGCAGGTATGATTTCCCCGTAAACATATATCATGTCTAAAACCTGCAAAAGAAAGAAAGGTATAAACATATATTAACCAAATTAAACCAGATACTCATTAAACCAATCTTTTTCCATTCAAATCAAAACCCTAACAATAAATATTGCAACAAACCAATGACATGTTTCAATCAAGATACATATATACATAGAAAATATATAATAACTTCAAACAACACACTACCGGAATAGATTCAGAGCCCACCGCCGGCGACAACTCCGGCTATCCAGAATCGGAAATGTTAAAGATGAAGAGAACATTGAATGATCATTTATATCTTTGTTAACCGTATTCAAATCAATTAACCACACATAATTTTTTAAACCAAAAAATAAATCTTTGTTTTTTTTCTTTACCAGAACAAGATCAAAGACGAGAATGAGAAAACTATATAGATTTGAAATGTGTGTTATTATTTTTAGAGAAAAGATTTGATAGTAGAAAAGTGAAATACAAAATCTGACACCTACCTTTTATTTTAGTCTTTCTCTCTCTATTCTCCCTCCACTCTATTTCTTTTCAAATATCAAATGACCCGCCTATTTTTTACATATACACCCCACTCATATACATATACTTACACACATTAAAACACCTCAAAAAACACACGAAAATCATCAGCATGTATGTCATACTTCCAATGTGGCACACCTTATAGCTTGACAACACAACATTATGACATAACTTTCTTACCCTCCTTTAGTATGTAAAGAGAGATATATTTGGTATCATATCACTAAAAGTAACTTTATCCAAATAACCGCTATATGAACATTGATTTACGGATCGGAGTATATAATAATATATAAAGATGTATATGTCGATATATTTCCATGGAACATAACATATTTGGGCATCTAATCGAGCAATATCTGAACTCATTTCTAAAGTACTTACGTGATTGTCCCTTCCATAAATGAAGACCTAGTTGACTCTTAATCCATTTCTATTTTTCTAATCATTAAACACTAATCTATTCTTAGAATGTTTGTATATTTTTTTTTTTTTTTTTTTTTTTTTTTTTTTTTTTTTTTTTTTTTTTTTTTTTTTTTTTTTTTTTTTTTTTTTTTTTTTTTTTTTTTTTTTTTTTTTTTTTTTTTTTTTTTTTTTTTTTTTTTTTTTTTTTTTTTTTTTTTTTTTTTTTTTTTTTTTTTTTTTTTTTTTTTTTTTTTTTTTTTTTTTTTTTTTTTTTTTTTTTTTTTTTTTTTTTTTTTTTTTTTTTTTTTTTTTTTTTTTTTTTTTTTTTTTTTTTTTTTTTTTTTTTTTTTTTTTTTTTTTTTTTTTTTTTTTTTTTTTTTTTTTTTTTTTTTTTTTTTTTTTTTTTTTTTTTTTTTTTTTTTTTTTTTTTTTTTTTTTTTTTTTTTTTTTTTTTTTTTTTTTTTTTTTTTTTTTTTTTTTTTTTTTTTTTTTTTTTTTTTTTTTTTTTTTTTTTTTTTTTTTTTTTTTTTTTTTTTTTTTTTTTTTTTTTTTTTTTTTTTTTTTTTTTTTTTTTTTTTTTTTTTTTTTTTTTTTTTTTTTTTTTTTTTTTTTTTTTTTTTTTTTTTTTTTTTTTTTTTTTTTTTTTTTTTTTTTTTTTTTTTTTTTTTTTTTTTTTTTTTTTTTTTTTTTTTTTTTTTTTTTTTTTTTTTTTTTTTTTTTTTTTTTTTTTTTTTTTTTTTTTTTTTTTTTTTTTTTTTTTTTTTTTTTTTTTTTTTTTTTTTTTTTTTTTTTTTTTTTTTTTTTTTTTTTTTTTTTTTTTTTTTTTTTTTTTTTTTTTTTTTTTTTTTTTTTTTTTTTTTTTTTTTTTTTTTTTTTTTTTTTTTTTTTTTTTTTTTTTTTTTTTTTTTTTTTTTTTTTTTTTTTTTTTTTTTTTTTTTTTTTTTTTTTTTTTTTTTTTTTTTTTTTTTTTTTTTTTTTTTTTTTTTTTTTTTTTTTTTTTTTTTTTTTTTTTTTTTTTTTTTTTTTTTTTTTTTTTTTTTTTTTTTTTTTTTTTTTTTTTTTTTTTTTTTTTTTTTTTTTTTTTTTTTTTTTTTTTTTTTTTTTTTTGTATATTTGCCACAAAATCGAAAGATTTGCAACTTTTCACTTCTAATTTAGAATCAAACTATATTTGGTCTTTTTTTTTGTATAACTTTGGCTCTTCCCTAGATATGATTCACTCATTTTCTTTATTTTTTGGTAATCTATGATTCTTGTGTAGACCATTCGAGCATCATTAACATACACAACGCCACAAGGAAAGAAGTTTATTTTGTCGTTTAGAGACTCTTTAACAAATTGTGTCGTCGCCAAAAAAAAAAAAAAAACTTCTACTATTGTAGTTTTTCTTGTAATGACGTATAAGTTGTTGATGCCAGTTAAATTAACGTTGCAGCCAATACCTTGAACCGTACTTTGGTAGTACGAACATTGTTAACCTTTTTTTTCTTCCACATATCGACGAATAGTTGCAAACAGGGATACGCGCATTGAAGCTATATTGGAAGAACAATCATAAGTGAGATCGACATGTATGCGACACAAATGCTCTCCTAGTCCCACTTCTAACCTCAACTTGTTATTATTTATCATATCCCTCAATGTAACCAAAATAATTGCACATTCCACTGGCTTCAATTATATATATGTGTGTAGTTTTCTTCATGATTATAGCTTGGAAATGTTATATGTCTTACGTCCGATCCATACATATAATGCTAGTCCCCATCTTTGCCACTTTATAACATCATCTTTGTTTCCTAAAATGCTTGATCACCACTAACTCCGGATGTGGGATTATTTGCATTTGCAAATTGTCCACATTAATGCTTATTTTTGTTGAATTAATTGGTACAAGTAGCTACGACAATGTTGAAGTTCAATTTGCCTATTTTCTAATAAGTTTATTTGTACAATTGTACATTTTTGGGTTGTCGATTAATTATGTATGAATAAGTAATTGACCAACAACCAAAACTTGTAATTCAGGTATACTAACCTTAAAACGTTCCCGCAAAACGGACGAATAAAACTGTTTAATTTGTAAGCCTAGTTTTTTAAGCTTTACGCCGTTACTTGCACTCTATCATGGTTAATTGGCTATTGTTAAAGAAAAAAGATTGATGGCAAAGAAAATATATATATATATATATATATATATATATATATATATATATATATATATATATATATATATATATATATATATATATATATATATATATATATATATATATATATATATATATATATATATATATATATATATATATATATATATATATATATATATATATATATATATATATATATATATATATATATATATATATATATATATATATATATATATATATATATATATATATATATATATATATATATATATATATATATATATATATATATATATATATATATATATATATATATATATATATATATATATATATATATATATATATATATATATATATATATATATATATATATATATATATATATATATATATATATATATATATATATATATATATATATATATATATATATATATATATATATATATATATATATATATATATATATATATATATATATATATATATATATATATATATATATATATATATATATATATATATATATATATATATATATATATATATATATATATATATATATATATATATATATATATATATATATATATATATATATATATATATATATATATATATATATATATATATATATATATATATATATATATATATATATATATATATATATATATATATATATATATATATATATATATATATATATATATATATATATATATATATATATATATATATATATATATATATATATATATATATATATATATATATATATATATATATATATATATATATATATATATATATATATATATATATATATATATATATATATATATATATATATATATATATATATATATATATATATATATATATATATATATATATATATATATATATATATATATATATATATATATATATATATATATATATATATATATATATATATATATATATATATATATATATATATATATATATATATATATATATATATATATATATATATATATATATATATATATATATATATATATATATATATATATATATATATATATATATATATATATATATATATATATATATATATATATATATATATATATATATATATATATATATATATATATATATATATATATATATATATATATATATATATATATATATATATATATATATATATATATATATATATATATATATATATATATATATATATATATATATATATATATATATATATATATATATATATATATATATATATATATATATATATATATATATATATATATATATATATATATATATATATATATATATATATATATATATATATATATATATATATATATATATATATATATATATATATATATATATATATATATATATATATATATATATATATATATATATATATATATATATATATATATATATATATATATATATATATATATATATATATATATATATATATATATATATATATATATATATATATATATATATATATATATATATATATATATATATATATATATATATATATATATATATATATATATATATATATATATATATATATATATATATATATATATATATATATATATATATATATATATATATATATATATATATATATATATATATATATATATATATATATATATATATATATATATATATATATATATATATATATATATATATATATATATATATATATATATATATATATATATATATATATATATATATATATATATATATATATATATATATATATATATATATATATATATATATATATATATATATATATATATATATATATATATATATATATATATATATATATATATATATATATATATATATATATATATATATATATATATATATATATATATATATATATATATATATATATATATATATATATATATATATATATATATATATATATATATATATATATATATATATATATATATATATATATATATATATATATATATATATATATATATATATATATATATATATATATATATATATATATATATATATATATATATATATATATATATATATATATATATATATATATATATATATATATATATATATATATATATATATATATATATATATATATATATATATATATATATATATATATATATATATATATATATATATATATATATATATATATATATATATATATATATATATATATATATATATATATATATATATATATATATATATATATATATATATATATATATATATATATATATATATATATATATATATATATATATATATATATATATATATATATATATATATATATATATATATATATATATATATATATATATATATATATATATATATATATATATATATATATATATATATATATATATATATATATATATATATATATATATATATATATATATATATATATATATATATATATATATATATATATATATATATATATATATATATATATATATATATATATATATATATATATATATATATATATATATATATATATATATATATATATATATATATATATATATATATATATATATATATATATATATATATATATATATATATATATATATATATATATATATATATATATATATATATATATATATATATATATATATATATATATATATATATATATATATATATATATATATATATATATATATATATATATATATATATATATATATATATATATATATATATATATATATATATATATATATATATATATATATATATATATATATATATATATATATATATATATATATATATATATATATATATATATATATATATATATATATATATATATATATATATATATATATATATATATATATATATATATATATATATATATATATATATATATATATATATATATATATATATATATATATATATATATATATATATATATATATATATATATATATATATATATATATATATATATATATATATATATATATATATATATATATATATATATATATATATATATATATATATATATATATATATATATATATATATATATATATATATATATATATATATATATATATATATATATATATATATATATATATATATATATATATATATATATATATATATATATATATATATATATATATATATATATATATATATATATATATATATATATATATATATATATATATATATATATATATATATATATATATATATATATATATATATATATATATATATATATATATATATATATATATATATAGATATATATAATATTATATAATATATATATATATATATATATATATATATATATATATATATATATATATATATAAAAGTTTATGTGAGAACCACTTGAATTGGAGGAAACATAAAATTATAATTTGATGTTCATATGTGAACAAATTCGTTCACATATGAACAGATCAAGATTTATATGTAACGACAGTGTACAATAGCCATGTCTAGATGATATACGTTTCGTTAAATGAAAAAAATTAAGAAGTCTTTTTGAACATCGATCACAATTATAATGCAGCTTAAGTTGTAGTATGCATTATTTTATACTCGTAAAAGCTTTAATACACAACTATCGCATATCATCAAACTTTCTTACTTGTTTAGCATCACAATTTTTACGATAATCAACTACATATGTGTGATTTTGAAAATGGGGCATTGCATACAGTATGAAGGCTGATAATGTTGGTCAATTAGCACTCATAGTGATTGCACCCCACCAGTGCTGTTGTGTATACCACTCTTGAATTAATAAAGCATATCATCATTAATTTCTAACATTGCTAAAGTGATGATTCGTTTGCTTGCATCATAGTAAATTACAGAAATGGTACCTGAGGTATGTCAAAAACTACACCCATCATACCTACAACTCAAAAATTACGCGAGACATACCCACAGTTTCCATTTCTTTACACTAGTCATACCTAACCCTAACGGAAGCTAACTGGACGTTAAAAGGGCATCACATGCGTGTCACGTGCGTGGGTAAATGACTATTTTGCCCCAATTTAAGCTTTGCCACCCTTTATATATATTTTGTCCCAGTTAGTTTTTTCCCCAAAAAAAAAACAACTACCATCAACTAGAAATTAGGGTTCATAATTAAATCCCCAAATCGAAAAATGGTCATATGTTGGTGTGGAAGAAAGGCAATCGTTCGAACATCTTGGACCGACCTTAACCCTGGCCGTCGTTTTTATTGTTGTCCACAACAGGTAATTTAATTATTCTTACATTTTTTCAATTATTGAATGTTTGCAGATGCTTGCCTTTGAGTATTTTCACCACCTTGACCTTGACTTGTTTGAATGTTTGCAGATGCTTGCCTTTGAGTATTTTCACCACCTTGACCTTGACTTGTTTGAATGTTTGCAGATGCTTGCCTTTGAGTATTTTCACCACCTTGACCTTGACTTGTTTGAATGTTTGCAGATGCTTGCCTTTGAGTATTTTCACCACCTTGACCTTGACTTGTTTGAATGTTTGCAGATGCTTGCCTTTGAGTATTTTCACCACCTTGACCTTGACTTGTTTGAATGTTTGCAGATGCTTGCCTTTGAGTATTTTCACCACCTTGACCTTGACTTGTTTGAATGTTTGCAGATGCTTGCCTTTGAGTATTTTCACCACCTTGACCTTGACTTGTTTGAATGTTTGCAGATGCTTGCCTTTGAGTATTTTCACCACCTTGACCTTGACTTGTTTGAATGTTTGCAGATGCTTGCCTTTGAGTATTTTCACCACCTTGACCTTGACTTGTTTGAATGTTTGCAGATGCTTGCCTTTGAGTATTTTCACCACCTTGACCTTGACTTGTTTGAATGTTTGCAGATGCTTGCCTTTGAGTATTTTCACCACCTTGACCTTGACTTGTTTGAATGTTTGCAGATGCTTGCCTTTGAGTATTTTCACCACCTTGACCTTGACTTGTTTGAATGTTTGCAGATGCTTGCCTTTGAGTATTTTCACCACCTTGACCTTGACTTGTTTGAATGTTTGCAGATGCTTGCCTTTGAGTATTTTCACCACCTTGACCTTGACTTGTTTGAATGTTTGCAGATGCTTGCCTTTGAGTATTTTCACCACCTTGACCTTGACTTGTTTGAATGTTTGCAGATGCTTGCCTTTGAGTATTTTCACCACCTTGACCTTGACTTGTTTGAATGTTTGCAGATGCTTGCCTTTGAGTATTTTCACCACCTTGACCTTGACTTGTTTGAATGTTTGCAGATGCTTGCCTTTGAGTATTTTCACCACCTTGACCTTGACTTGTTTGAATGTTTGCAGATGCTTGCCTTTGAGTATTTTCACCACCTTGACCTTGACTTGTTTGAATGTTTGCAGATGCTTGCCTTTGAGTATTTTCACCACCTTGACCTTGACTTGTTTGAATGTTTGCAGATGCTTGCCTTTGAGTATTTTCACCACCTTGACCTTGACTTGTTTGAATGTTTGCAGATGCTTGCCTTTGAGTATTTTCACCACCTTGACCTTGACTTGTTTGAATGTTTGCAGATGCTTGCCTTTGAGTATTTTCACCACCTTGACCTTGACTTGTTTGAATGTTTGCAGATGCTTGCCTTTGAGTATTTTCACCACCTTGACCTTGACTTGTTTGAATGTTTGCAGATGCTTGCCTTTGAGTATTTTCACCACCTTGACCTTGACTTGTTTGAATGTTTGCAGATGCTTGCCTTTGAGTATTTTCACCACCTTGACCTTGACTTGTTTGAATGTTTGCAGATGCTTGCCTTTGAGTATTTTCACCACCTTGACCTTGACTTGTTTGAATGTTTGCAGATGCTTGCCTTTGAGTATTTTCACCACCTTGACCTTGACTTGTTTGAATGTTTGCAGATGCTTGCCTTTGAGTATTTTCACCACCTTGACCTTGACTTGTTTGAATGTTTGCAGATGCTTGCCTTTGAGTATTTTCACCACCTTGACCTTGACTTGTTTGAATGTTTGCAGATGCTTGCCTTTGAGTATTTTCACCACCTTGACCTTGACTTGTTTGAATGTTTGCAGATGCTTGCCTTTGAGTATTTTCACCACCTTGACCTTGACTTGTTTGAATGTTTGCAGATGCTTGCCTTTGAGTATTTTCACCACCTTGACCTTGACTTGTTTGAATGTTTGCAGATGCTTGCCTTTGAGTATTTTCACCACCTTGACCTTGACTTGTTTGAATGTTTGCAGATGCTTGCCTTTGAGTATTTTCACCACCTTGACCTTGACTTGTTTGAATGTTTGCAGATGCTTGCCTTTGAGTATTTTCACCACCTTGACCTTGACTTGTTTGAATGTTTGCAGATGCTTGCCTTTGAGTATTTTCACCACCTTGACCTTGACTTGTTTGAATGTTTGCAGATGCTTGCCTTTGAGTATTTTCACCACCTTGACCTTGACTTGTTTGAATGTTTGCAGATGCTTGCCTTTGAGTATTTTCACCACCTTGACCTTGACTTGTTTGAATGTTTGCAGATGCTTGCCTTTGAGTATTTTCACCACCTTGACCTTGACTTGTTTGAATGTTTGCAGATGCTTGCCTTTGAGTATTTTCACCACCTTGACCTTGACTTGTTTGAATGTTTGCAGATGCTTGCCTTTGAGTATTTTCACCACCTTGACCTTGACTTGTTTGAATGTTTGCAGATGCTTGCCTTTGAGTATTTTCACCACCTTGACCTTGACTTGTTTGAATGTTTGCAGATGCTTGCCTTTGAGTATTTTCACCACCTTGACCTTGACTTGTTTGAATGTTTGCAGATGCTTGCCTTTGAGTATTTTCACCACCTTGACCTTGACTTGTTTGAATGTTTGCAGATGCTTGCCTTTGAGTATTTTCACCACCTTGACCTTGACTTGTTTGAATGTTTGCAGATGCTTGCCTTTGAGTATTTTCACCACCTTGACCTTGACTTGTTTGAATGTTTGCAGATGCTTGCCTTTGAGTATTTTCACCACCTTGACCTTGACTTGTTTGAATGTTTGCAGATGCTTGCCTTTGAGTATTTTCACCACCTTGACCTTGACTTGTTTGAATGTTTGCAGATGCTTGCCTTTGAGTATTTTCACCACCTTGACCTTGACTTGTTTGAATGTTTGCAGATGCTTGCCTTTGAGTATTTTCACCACCTTGACCTTGACTTGTTTGAATGTTTGCAGATGCTTGCCTTTGAGTATTTTCACCACCTTGACCTTGACTTGTTTGAATGTTTGCAGATGCTTGCCTTTGAGTATTTTCACCACCTTGACCTTGACTTGTTTGAATGTTTGCAGATGCTTGCCTTTGAGTATTTTCACCACCTTGACCTTGACTTGTTTGAATGTTTGCAGATGCTTGCCTTTGAGTATTTTCACCACCTTGACCTTGACTTGTTTGAATGTTTGCAGATGCTTGCCTTTGAGTATTTTCACCACCTTGACCTTGACTTGTTTGAATGTTTGCAGATGCTTGCCTTTGAGTATTTTCACCACCTTGACCTTGACTTGTTTGAATGTTTGCAGATGCTTGCCTTTGAGTATTTTCACCACCTTGACCTTGACTTGTTTGAATGTTTGCAGATGCTTGCCTTTGAGTATTTTCACCACCTTGACCTTGACTTGTTTGAATGTTTGCAGATGCTTGCCTTTGAGTATTTTCACCACCTTGACCTTGACTTGTTTGAATGTTTGCAGATGCTTGCCTTTGAGTATTTTCACCACCTTGACCTTGACTTGTTTGAATGTTTGCAGATGCTTGCCTTTGAGTATTTTCACCACCTTGACCTTGACTTGTTTGAATGTTTGCAGATGCTTGCCTTTGAGTATTTTCACCACCTTGACCTTGACTTGTTTGAATGTTTGCAGATGCTTGCCTTTGAGTATTTTCACCACCTTGACCTTGACTTGTTTGAATGTTTGCAGATGCTTGCCTTTGAGTATTTTCACCACCTTGACCTTGACTTGTTTGAATGTTTGCAGATGCTTGCCTTTGAGTATTTTCACCACCTTGACCTTGACTTGTTTGAATGTTTGCAGATGCTTGCCTTTGAGTATTTTCACCACCTTGACCTTGACTTGTTTGAATGTTTGCAGATGCTTGCCTTTGAGTATTTTCACCACCTTGACCTTGACTTGTTTGAATGTTTGCAGATGCTTGCCTTTGAGTATTTTCACCACCTTGACCTTGACTTGTTTGAATGTTTGCAGATGCTTGCCTTTGAGTATTTTCACCACCTTGACCTTGACTTGTTTGAATGTTTGCAGATGCTTGCCTTTGAGTATTTTCACCACCTTGACCTTGACTTGTTTGAATGTTTGCAGATGCTTGCCTTTGAGTATTTTCACCACCTTGACCTTGACTTGTTTGAATGTTTGCAGATGCTTGCCTTTGAGTATTTTCACCACCTTGACCTTGACTTGTTTGAATGTTTGCAGATGCTTGCCTTTGAGTATTTTCACCACCTTGACCTTGACTTGTTTGAATGTTTGCAGATGCTTGCCTTTGAGTATTTTCACCACCTTGACCTTGACTTGTTTGAATGTTTGCAGATGCTTGCCTTTGAGTATTTTCACCACCTTGACCTTGACTTGTTTGAATGTTTGCAGATGCTTGCCTTTGAGTATTTTCACCTCCTTGACCTTTACATGTTCTTGCATTATGCCCCCTATTTCCACACTGACCACATTTCCCTTCAGTCACCCTCCTTGACAATTTCCCTCCTTTCACCAATGGTTCATCCTCATATTGACCTCTCACTCTCTTCTTTTTTGGTCTGCCAACTGGATTATGGTGAATTGGAGGTGTCAAAGTGGTTGGACAAGTTGACTTAGGCCATGTTGTTGTACCAGTAACAGGGTTGACCTTGAAGCTGTAAGCATGCTCCCATGTTTCCAACCAGTAACATTTATGGGCCCAAGATTCAGGTATTCCCACGTTCATTTTGTGCTTGCCCATGTCCCAATTCACTGCAACAGCATGCTTGCAGGGAAGGCCAGACAGTTCCCATTTTCTACAACTACATACCATATGTTCCACATCCACAACACATTGCTCACCCCAAGGTGCAGCAACCTGATATTTCACACCACCATTCCATATCACTTTGCAATCATTGGCCTCTTTCATAATTACTTTCATAAGCCTGGTTGCTGCAGGTGTTAGAGGGCCTTTTTCCTTTTCAATTACCTTCTGGACAACCACAATTCTTTTCATAAAATATTCTCTAATAAAATCAACACAAGCTATGATGGGTTTTTCCCTAGCACCTACTAATTCTTTGTTTAAGGACTCACACAAGTTGTTCAACAACATATCTGACAAGCATCTCCCTGTTTCACAGTTATCATATATGACTATCAATTTTCCTAATTGATGATACAATGTATGAACCAATTATTAAATCAAGTAAACTGACCTGAAAAGTGTGATCTTGACCAGTGTTGGGGATCAATTTTAGCTAACCAGTTATATGCATCAACATTTAGATTCTTCATCTCTTGCATATGTGCCTGAAACTGTGAAACTGTTGTTGCTGTTGCACATCTCCACAGAATATCCTTATATGCCCTTCCCCTCCATTGCAATTTCATGTTCTCATGGATATGCTTCAGGCAATACCTATGCTCAGCAGAAGGAAATACTGTGCTAACAGCCTGGATGAGACCCTGTATCACATGATAATTAGTTACTATTTTATATAATTATATACCAATTAATATACAAAATTAATAGAATAAAATACCTTCTGTCTGTCTGATATAAAAGTGAAATTATAATGACTTTCCAGCTCTAGATCAGGTCCTAAGCACTCAAGAAACCAAGTCCAAGAGTCTCTGGTTTCTGCTTCAACAATTGCATATGCTATTGGGTAAATGCCATTGTTTGAGTCCACTCCTACTGCTGTTAAAACCTGTCCTGGGTAAGGACCCTTCATAAAAGCACCATCCAGGCCAACCAACTCCCTCATGCATGCTTTCCAACCTTGTTTAAGAGCTCCCAAACATATGTATATTCTCTTGAATTGTCTTGTTGTGGCATTTGGATTAGGAGGATGCTCTACCTGTATTCTAACAGTGGTACCTGGGTTTTGTTTAATCAACTCTTCACAATAATCTCTAAGCAGTGAGTATTGAGTTGTGAAATCACCCTTGATATCAATGGAAGCCTGTTGTTTGGCCCTGAAAACCTTCATCCAGGAAACACTTACTTGCAGCTTTTGTTCTAATTCTTGTTGTAGAGCCTTTGTAGGGATCCCTGGATTTCCTTTTATCTGATCAACTATCTGTTTTGACATATATGTAGAAGTACAGTGCTTGATTTCCCTGGACTGCAAACATGTGTGGACATCTTTAAAAGTTTTAATCATCCATGTTTTTTGGCCATCCACTTTACTGCAGTGTAAACTCCAAGGACATTTCTCACTCCCAATAAATGATTCCTTAGGGTTTTGACTTTCATTGGCACACCACCACTCACATTGTCCTCATTACCTAAATTGTGCACACCACCACTCACATTGTCCTCATTACCTAAATTGTGCACACCACCACTCACATTGTCCTCATTACCTAAATTGTGCACACCACCACTCACATTGTCCTCATTACCTAAATTGTGCACACCACCACTCACATTGTCCTCATTACCTAAATTGTGCACACCACCACTCACATTGTCCTCATTACCTAAATTGTGCACACCACCACTCACATTGTCCTCATTACCTAAATTGTGCACACCACCACTCACATTGTCCTCATTACCTAAATTGTGCACACCACCACTCACATTGTCCTCATTACCTAAATTGTGCACACCACCACTCACATTGTCCTCATTACCTAAATTGTGCACACCACCACTCACATTGTCCTCATTACCTAAATTGTGCACACCACCACTCACATTGTCCTCATTACCTAAATTGTGCACACCACCACTCACATTGTCCTCATTACCTAAATTGTGCACACCACCACTCACATTGTCCTCATTACCTAAATTGTGCACACCACCACTCACATTGTCCTCATTACCTAAATTGTGCACACCACCACTCACATTGTCCTCATTACCTAAATTGTGCACACCACCACTCACATTGTCCTCATTACCTAAATTGTGCACACCACCACTCACATTGTCCTCATTACCTAAATTGTGCACACCACCACTCACATTGTCCTCATTACCTAAATTGTGCACACCACCACTCACATTGTCCTCATTACCTAAATTGTGCACACCACCACTCACATTGTCCTCATTACCTAAATTGTGCACACCACCACTCACATTGTCCTCATTACCTAAATTGTGCACACCACCACTCACATTGTCCTCATTACCTAAATTGTGCACACCACCACTCACATTGTCCTCATTACCTAAATTGTGCACACCACCACTCACATTGTCCTCATTACCTAAATTGTGCACACCACCACTCACATTGTCCTCATTACCTAAATTGTGCACACCACCACTCACATTGTCCTCATTACCTAAATTGTGCACACCACCACTCACATTGTCCTCATTACCTAAATTGTGCACACCACCACTCACATTGTCCTCATTACCTAAATTGTGCACACCACCACTCACATTGTCCTCATTACCTAAATTGTGCACACCACCACTCACATTGTCCTCATTACCTAAATTGTGCACACCACCACTCACATTGTCCTCATTACCTAAATTGTGCACACCACCACTCACATTGTCCTCATTACCTAAATTGTGCACACCACCACTCACATTGTCCTCATTACCTAAATTGTGCACACCACCACTCACATTGTCCTCATTACCTAAATTGTGCACACCACCACTCACATTGTCCTCATTACCTAAATTGTGCACACCACCACTCACATTGTCCTCATTACCTAAATTGTGCACACCACCACTCACATTGTCCTCATTACCTAAATTGTGCACACCACCACTCACATTGTCCTCATTACCTAAATTGTGCACACCACCACTCACATTGTCCTCATTACCTAAATTGTGCACACCACCACTCACATTGTCCTCATTACCTAAATTGTGCACACCACCACTCACATTGTCCTCATTACCTAAATTGTGCACACCACCACTCACATTGTCCTCATTACCTAAATTGTGCACACCACCACTCACATTGTCCTCATTACCTAAATTGTGCACACCACCACTCACATTGTCCTCATTACCTAAATTGTGCACACCACCACTCACATTGTCCTCATTACCTAAATTGTGCACACCACCACTCACATTGTCCTCATTACCTAAATTGTGCACACCACCACTCACATTGTCCTCATTACCTAAATTGTGCACACCACCACTCACATTGTCCTCATTACCTAAATTGTGCACACCACCACTCACATTGTCCTCATTACCTAAATTGTGCACACCACCACTCACATTGTCCTCATTACCTAAATTGTGCACACCACCACTCACATTGTCCTCATTACCTAAATTGTGCACACCACCACTCACATTGTCCTCATTACCTAAATTGTGCACACCACCACTCACATTGTCCTCATTACCTAAATTGTGCACACCACCACTCACATTGTCCTCATTACCTAAATTGTGCACACCACCACTCACATTGTCCTCATTACCTAAATTGTGCACACCACCACTCACATTGTCCTCATTACCTAAATTGTGCACACCACCACTCACATTGTCCTCATTACCTAAATTGTGCACACCACCACTCACATTGTCCTCATTACCTAAATTGTGCACACCACCACTCACATTGTCCTCATTACCTAAATTGTGCACACCACCACTCACATTGTCCTCATTACCTAAATTGTGCACACCACCACTCACATTGTCCTCATTACCTAAATTGTGCACACCACCACTCACATTGTCCTCATTACCTAAATTGTGCACACCACCACTCACATTGTCCTCATTACCTAAATTGTGCACACCACCACTCACATTGTCCTCATTACCTAAATTGTGCACACCACCACTCACATTGTCCTCATTACCTAAATTGTGCACACCACCACTCACATTGTCCTCATCCATTTCAACTATTCTTTTTGCAATTTGCTTGCTACTCAATGTAACACTTTTCCTGGCAGTTTTCTTGGTCATAGGGGACTTCAACTTATCAAGATAATGCTCAACTATGACATTTATCACTTTACAATTACCTTGAGTATATTTAGACAAGGTGTTTACATCTTCATCAGAACGAATATCAATAGCTCCTAACTCCATGGAACAAAAAGGTCTAGTAAACTTAAAAGTCTTAATACTATCCTCATGATAACCTAATTGTCTGATAATGGTGATAAGCTCAAGTAAAGAAAAAGTCTTGCAGTCTACATAATCAACATAAGTTCTCTTACATATATATATATATATATATATATATATATATATATATATATATATATATATATATATATATATATATATATATATATATATATATATATATATATATATATATATATATATATATATATATATATATATATATATATATATATATATATATATATATATATATATATATATATATATATATATATATATATATATATATATATATATATATATATATATATATATATATATATATATATATATATATATATATATATATATATATATATATATATATATATATATATATATATATATATATATATATATATATATATATATATATATATATATATATATATATATATATATATATATATATATATATATATATATATATATATATATATATATATATATATATATATATATATATATATATATATATATATATATATATATATATATATATATATATATATATATATATATATATATATATATATATATATATATATATATATATATATATATATATATATATATATATATATATATATATATATATATATATATATATATATATATATATATATATATATATATATATATATATATATATATATATATATATATATATATATATATATATATATATATATATATATATATATATATATATATATATATATATATATATATATATATATATATATATATATATATATATATATATATATATATATATATATATATATATATATATATATATATATATATATATATATATATATATATATATATATATATATATATATATATATATATATATATATATATATATATATATATATATATATATATATATATATATATATATATATATATATATATATATATATATATATATATATATATATATATATATATATATATATATATATATATATATATATATATATATATATATATATATATATATATATATATATATATATATATATATATATATATATATATATATATATATATATATATATATATATATATATATATATATATATATATATATATATATATATATATATATATATATATATATATATATATATATATATATATATATATATAATATACAGGAAAAAAATAATATATATATATATATATATATTTTACCCATAATACGCATTATACCCATTATTAAAAAATAATAAAAAAATTTATTTAACAACTTAGGGTTGTTTCAGATGAATCAAAGGGAAAAAGAACAAAAAAGCTAATTAATTTCTTACTGTATAAAAGTGGGAGATCATAATCATCAGCATCAATGGGTCGGATTTTCCAACCCGACATTGTTGATCGTCTTTGTGGTTTTTGAAGTTTAAGGGTTTTTGATCGTCTTTGTTGGAAAAAAGGGGAATGAAATGTGTAATTTAGTTGGGTTTTGGGTATAAAAGGGGAAAAGAAATGGCGGGTGTCAGAAATTGGGGCAAAATAGTCATTTACCCACGCACGTGACACGCATGTGATGCCCTTTTAACGTCCAGTTAGCTTCCGTTAGGGTTAGGTATGGCTAGTGTAAAGAAATGGAAACTGTGGGTATGTCTCGCGTAATTTTTGAGTTGTAGGTATGATGGGTGTAGTTTTTGACATACCTCAGGTACCATTTTTGTAATTTACCCTAATTCATATAACAAAATAAATAAATAATCTTATAAGACAAATTTAATCAATTATCTTCATAAATCATGATGAATTTTTCTTTTGTTACATTTTAAACTTGTACATGTACACTTACTTATATAAAAGATTAAAAATTTATGATTAAAACCCAAATTCTAAATTTTTTTTATTCAAAGAGTGTTGTACATCCTCTATAGATAACCAATCCGAGAAAGCAACAAATAACTTTAGTACGAAATTGATTGATTTCATCAGCATCCATTAACTTCTCTTAACAACTTCGTCCATCAACAAGTTTCACCATACCCCCATGATGAAACTTCAATGTCAACAAGTTAGGGTTTCCATCTACAATAAAAATATAAAAAAAAAAAAAAAAAAAAAAAAAAAAAAAAAAAAAAAAAAAAAAAAAAAAAAAAAAAAAAAAAAAAAAAAAAAAAAAAAAAAAAAAAAAAAAAAAAAAAAAAAAAAAAAAAAAAAAAAAAAAAAAAAAAAAAAAAAAAAAAAAAAAAAAAAAAAAAAAAAAAAAAAAAAAAAAAAAAAAAAAAAAAAAAAAAAAAAAAAAAAAAAAAAAAAAAAAAAAAAAAAAAAAAAAAAAAAAAAAAAAAAAAAAAAAAAAAAAAAAAAAAAAAAAAAAAAAAAAAAAAAAAAAAAAAAAAAAAAAAAAAAAAAAAAAAAAAAAAAAAAAAAAAAAAAAAAAAAAAAAAAAAAAAAAAAAAAAAAAAAAAAAAAAAAAAAAAAAAAAAAAAAAAAAAAAAAAAAAAAAAAAAAAAAAAAAAAAAAAAAAAAAAAAAAAAAAAAAAAAAAAAAAAAAAAAAAAAAAAAAAAAAAAAAAAAAAAAAAAAAAAAAAAAAAAAAAAAAAAAAAAAAAAAAAAAAAAAAAAAAAAAAAAAAAAAAAAAAAAAAAAAAAAAAAAAAAAAAAAAAAAAAAAAAAAAAAAAAAAAAAAAAAAAAAAAAAAAAAAAAAAAAAAAAAAAAAAAAAAAAAAAAAAAAAAAAAAAAAAAAAAAAAAAAAAAAAAAAAAAAAAAAAAAAAAAAAAAAAAAAAAAAAAAAAAAAAAAAAAAAAAAAAAAAAAAAAAAAAAAAAAAAAAAAAAAAAAAAAAAAAAAAAAAAAAAAAAAAAAAAAAAAAAAAAAAAAAAAAAAAAAAAAAAAAAAAAAAAAAAAAAAAAAAAAAAAAAAAAAAAAAAAAAAAAAAAAAAAAAAAAAAAAAAAAAAAAAAAAAAAAAAAAAAAAAAAAAAAAAAAAAAAAAAAAAAAAAAAAAAAAAAAAAAAAAAAAAAAAAAAAAAAAAAAAAAAAAAAAAAAAAAAAAAAAAAAAAAAAAAAAAAAAAAAAAAAAAAAAAAAAAAAAAAAAAAAAAAAAAAAAAAAAAAAAAAAAAAAAAAAAAAAAAAAAAAAAAAAAAAAAAAAAAAAAAAAAAAATAATATTTACCTTGTTATAGTATGAACTCTTTTTATTTACTTAGTTGTCCAACAAACTTTTAAAATTGTTCACATATGTATATTGTATGTTATCAAATTTTCAAGTAATGCATCTTTTACATCCTTCACTCGTACACATTTATTTCAAAGTTACCGAAAATTTAAAAGTTCATTGTTCATTGGACACCCGGATAGAGCATCTCCAATGGTAGTTTTTTAAAAGCTTTTTGTAAAGCTTTTCACTATTTAAAAAAGCTTTTGTATCACTTTTTTTCCATTGGAGTGAAAAGTTTTTTACCAATAGATTGACAATCTTCAAGTCTTTGATGAAATATGACACTCTCTCTTCTTAGTTTTGTTATTAAACAATATTTAAAAGACTTTTTTTTTATAGCTTTTACCATTGGAGCAATAATTTGATTAAAAACTTTTTATAAAAAGCTTTTAAAAAAAACATGACCATTGAAGATGCTCTAATATTATATTGTGCAATATCATGTATATGCACGTTATTACTTAAGGTGAAAGAGTATGTCAATGTGGGGTTAACCCATTTAAATTTGTAGAGGCTTTTTTTTTTGCCCTTTAATTAAAACCGGTTCTCATTACGTTTTTTTTAAGTAGTGTTTGGACTTTGGAGTGTTTATAAAATACGATATGAATAGAATAGATTTTGCTATTAAAAAAAGAGTTTAAGGTAAGACTATGAGAGTGATTTTTAAGGCTTTTTTTATGATATGGTTTGTGCTAGCTAGTAATAAAACTTATGTATCTATAGCTCCGCGTGCGGATTCAGTTTCGGTTTTCATCATTTTTGCTCTCATGCCTACATACAAACAATTATATATTAAAATCAAATTTGAATTAAATCAAAAGCCATATATGAAGTATCAATCAAAATTTATCTATCTATTCAACCACTATATATAAGTGAAAATAAATTAAAATATGCGGAAAATTGAAAACTGCTTTCATTCTCAAAAAAGTTGAGATGGTGCGCTCAATGATTGTCTACAAAATTCCATACACTAACTACTACGCATCTGCAATCACCAGCGGTCAATCATGAGCATTGCTATTGACTTCAAGAATTCCTTTCTCAAGGGAAGAATGAAAATCCCTTCTCCAGACAATTTGCCATCATTTAAAGTTTGAATTAAGAATTCGATCATCACCTTGCACGCCAAAAGTTTTCTAGAAGCGGTGGTCTGTTTACCTTTAAGTATAGGTAAAACTGTCTACATCTCACCTCTTATATGAAAGATGGTATTAGGCCCGGTAGTTATTTATAAATAGAATTGCTGAACGTTCTTGTACACTTTCTTTTGATCTTGTATCGATCTTTCTCCCATATAAATCCGTGTCACCATGTACTAATTAACTTCTTGTGTATGAAACAAAATTTTAAGGTAGTTGATGCGCGGCGTCATGATTTTCATCAATCGGGACTTGTACCTGATCACGACTTCTCTGTTTTTCCTCATCTGACACCGACGATGTCTCTGTAGACATCGTCGAGTCACTCTGACAACTACAACTACCAAAAGACGATGTTCTACTCGAAATTGGTGTTGCCAAAAAAGTTGGGTTCACTTGTCCCGCCATGATTACCAAATACTTTTCTTCAAAAACATGAGACTCTTTGTGACTAATCGGTTTAGTGTCACCGTCTCCTTCTCCTTGGCCAGCCTCGAGGTCTCTTTCTACGTCACCCGAGAGCTTCCAATAAGAGCAAGCGAGGATTAAAAGAGCAAAAGCAATGAGACCCAACATGGCAGCTAGGCCTCCAAATAGGTATGGAACCGGCGAATGCCACGGTGATCGTTGTATTGTTATCGGTGATGATGGAGCCATTAAGGAAGTTGATTGAGTAGTCATGGATGATAATTTTTAGTGATTTTGCACTTGGATAATAGATGGAAAGAAATTGATTTGAGAGTGGATGAGTGGATTAGGAAGTGGTTCTATGTGATGCTATTTATACACGAAAATGGAGTACTTTTTTTAAATGAATAAAATATCGTCATATTTGATAGTTTTATTTTTTAAACGTACAACAAAGATTATGTCCTGTTATTTGGGGTTACCCACTAACAATACACTATACACACACACATATAGAGTTTCCTTATTTTGATAACCATTTTTTAAGAACCATGAGAACTCTTAAATTATGTATTGTTCACATGTTTTTTTTGTTCATTCACATGTGAAATGATATAAAAATGTATGTTGTAGAAGAAACTTTTTTAAGAAACCTTCAAAGTAGCCTTTTGTGAACTTGTGAATGAATTTGTTCACGTTTTTTGTTCACATGTGACAAACGGCTATATATAAGGTTTTGAAAAAAAATTTCTTCTGCAACATATGTTTTTATAACGTTTCACATGTGAATGAACAAAAAAAACATGTGATTCAATATGAAATTTAGGAGTTCTCACGGTTCTTACAAAAAAATGGGTTCTCAAAATAAGGGTCCCCTATATACACACGCGTCCACAAAAGACATACAACGCTAGATAGTAAAAACCAACCAAAATCACTGGTTATGGAAAAAAAAAACATATCTTTCGAAAACCTGCAGTGCTAGAACCGGTGTTGAATTAAATATGTACTTGAGACCTATAGTTTCAAACTTATGTTCATTTCTTCATGTCAATCGAGCTAAAACTCATTGGTTTGAGAATTTCCATATATTTAAAATTTATTTTGGATAAAGCAGAATATGATTTAGTGCGTTTCACTACTTATAAATCTTTTAAACTTCTTTTTTAAGCACGATATGATATCATTTGCTTGTTTGTTTAAATATATGTTACGATTCTAGTATAGTGTTATGAGTAGTACTTTATTCATCAATGGAATTTGATCCCTAGATCACTTTTTAAGGGTGTTGTACTCTTGTTAATACAACCTCTGAACTTGGTCTTGAAATGGCAATATATAGAAGATAATGGTAATTTATAATCAGCAAAATGTAGATTTTTTATGATCCATTTAATTATTTAGGTTCTTCTTTTCCGGCCCCTTCTTGTTTCGTTTTCGTTCTTAACTACTGACGTTGTCTTTATGTTCTTCAACCTCAAATTGAAGCAATACATCTTCACTATTTGCATTCATTTTGATTTCTTTATTTATAACTCAATGAAAAGATTTTTTGCATATAGAAACGTAGAATAATTATAATAATAAAGAAAATGTTAAATGCAGCCCATAGGGTTTCACTTAACGTGCATAAAAAACTTGTATCTTTCATATCAAAGGCTCACATTTGAACTTTATGGTAAGTGTACAACTATTTAATGCACCTTAACTACATTCCTTAGAGTTGCGTTTAGCAAAACCCAAAACGAACCGATAGATATTTTAGGAGCATGGTAGATTTGATTGCCATCTTTATGAACTATGTTTGATTTTTGGCTAAAATAAAACGACTTTTTATATGCTTTGATCTGTTGATACTCTAATTAATCGAAGGGGACAAGTACATAAAGATATGATGGAACTTACAACATTTAATTTATTTTTTTTTTGTTTTAGAACGGCATTCTAATCTACTCCTACTCCTAAATTACACGCATGTCTAGGATGAAACTTAGGACTCTCGAAAAATCCTTATTAATCCACCCAAACAAATGTGGGAAGTGGGACTCGAACCCAGGTGGATCTCCCCAAGGTCAAAGACCTTACACCATTTAATTTGATGTCTATATCAACCTTTCAAAACTTATATTATAAGTAGTCGATTACATCTTCATTAGGTAACAGGTTTTTCACAGAATTCACATCCATAAAAATTGTCATGTTATTCTGTCACATGATCGTAATTGAAACCAAGTCATCGGTTTACATGATATAAGAAGTTACATACATATATATAATAGTAAAATAAAATAAAATTGAGGGTAGAGACAATATAAACTGTTAGAGATTGTTGTGTTCGATACATATAATCTATATCTATATTATAACTAAAAGAGGAGGTTAGGGGTACACTTGACACCCCTTAAAGCTCTTTTTAAGTTTAAAATTCTCTCCTAATTACTTTAAGCTCTTTTTTCTAAATTTTTTTATTTTTTATTTGCTTATTAAATAGATAATTATATTTAAAACTCTATCATAAATCTTTTTCAATCAAAACAAATCTTTTTAAATTTTAAAGATATATAATATTCTTAAAACTCTCCCAATAAATTATTATATATATAAAATATATTTTATATATATATTATTATCATATATATATATTATTTATATATATATTCATATATATATATATATATATATATAGGGAAAAAATAAAATGAGTCCAGCTTATTTTGAGTCCAATTTGAATCCATTGATTTTCTTCCATCTCCTCAAATTCCAACCACCTCCTACCACCACCACCATCATCTCCGACCACCACCATGATTTTCCGGCGACGGCGACCACCGCCACCACGACTTACACATGTGTAAGTTAACTTACAATGTGTAAGTTACATTTTGGACTCAAATTAAGTTGGACTCAATTTATCTCACCCATATATATATATATATATATATAATATATATATATAATATATTAATTATTATTATTATTATTTTATTAATATCATTAATGGTGCAAGTTATGAACAGTGGCTTTTTGTCTTTATCTGATCTCTTAATAAAAATATTAAAAGCAACAAATATATAACAAAAATATGAGATAGTTTAGTGGTTGAGGCTATATTCTTTGGTAGAGAGGGCTTAAGTTTGACCCTCTCCACCCCATCTTTTTTTAGGTTTAAATATATTGTGTTAAGATTTGCAATTTGCCCCTCTAATTTTACCCTTTTTTTCTGCTCCTTCTGTTTTCTTTTTGATTTTTTCTACCCCTAAATTTATATAATTTGTTTTTTTTTAACTTTTTTACATTTTTATAGTACTTTATATCTTATTCAAATGTTATATATTTTGGCTTTTATCATTTTTTTTTCAATATATATTCCTTTGTATTTTTCTATACATTTGTTTTTTAAACTTTTTTTACATGTAACATTTGATCCTTTTATAACTTTTTCATTTCGTTTGCGTATTTCCTTTTGTTTTCTTTTGTTTTTTTTGGTTTTATTATATTTTTTGTTTTTTTGGTTTCAGTATATATACTTTTTGTATTTTTTTTCTTTAACATTTGGTTTCGAAAACTGTTCTACATTTATCTTTTGAATTTTTGGTTTGAACCAGAAGTTGTAGGATTTTATAAAGATAGTATTGAAAATGACCATAGCAGCTTCAATATTCTAATATGCAATTAAATACACATTCAGACAATGAACTAATTTTCTTACACGCTAAAGACATGCACCTAAATAACACAAACGCTTCAAACACTAATGCCGCCCAACGGGCGGCAACAGAACTTACTAGTTCATATTATTTCTCTCCTTGCTATGTTTAATAAACAAATCAAGTTAAGTAAATTTTCCAACAAAAAAAGCATACGGTTTTTTATATCACTTTAATTTTATTTTTGGTATTTAGTTCGTGTTTGTTTATTATTTGTTATTGAATTGTTATGTTATTTTTATTTTTCATCTCTTTTAATTTTTTAATATTTACCTTTGATATATATATTTTGAGGCTATCCGTCCATCAGACGAGGCTGAAGACAAGTAACAATATGTCATATGTGACAAATCTTATCTTAATCTTAATATATACTAAAAGACAACTAATCTAACATCAATTAACCAATCACAACCCCAATTTCATCAAATTAATTAAATCGACACATGTCTAAATTAATTTACACTTTTTGGTTTTTCATCACCAATTTACACTTTTAACCCTTTATTAAAAAATTAATATTTTATTGCATAATGTTTATCTAATAATAAAATATAGCACATTTGGATTAATACGAATGAATATTTATATCAATATTTTATTTTATATTATTAGTTTGTAATCAAATTAATTGTAATATTGTTATTATTAGTAATTGTAATCAGACTATGATTAGGATAATCATTGTTGTTATCAGTAGTTGTAATCAAACTATATTTAGGATACAAATTCTTGTTATATAAACTGAACACTACAAATAAAATCACAACACATGAAATCATTGAAAACCCCACGAACCAGCTGTTACTATTATTGTTTTTAACAGCCATGACTAACAAAAATAAAATTACTTTTTTGCAAGATATCAATGAGAACTCGGTCAATTCTGTAATCAAAGTTAAGATATTAAACACCATATTGATAATGTTGTAAAACCCGTGTATTTGACACGGGTCTAAAATCTAGTATATACTATAAGACAGTTGAACTAATGACTTATTAACCAATCAAATCGCTCAATTTTATCAAATTGACTTCCGCTTATGTCATCATTTAATTTAATTATAAATTAAAAATCCTAATAATCATTATCCAAATATATTATTATATTAGTATTTGTAGAAAAAGTCTCATTAATTTACACTTTTTTGTTTTCCATCAATAATTTACACTTTTTAGCCCTGAATACTTAATTTATATTTATTTTTAGCCATCAACTTGAGAGATTTTTTTTAAAATTTTTAACCATTCAGTTAATTAAAAAAAAATTAACATATGAAATATTGTCTACAAAAAATTATTTCAAAAGATGAAATACAATATATGTGTTCAATGTTCTAAAAGTATATTCTTTTAAGTTTGTTTTTACTTACATTTTTTACATTTAAATTTATATATGTAATAATTTATCTTATCTTTGTTATAAACAATCCGCGTAATCACATCTCTCGATTTTCTCAAATTTTTAATTTTTAATTTTCTTGACTTTTTATTATATAAATAAATATAGATTTACACATATAAATATAGATTTTTATAAATTATAAATATTAATATTTATTTTTTATTGTTTTTAACAGCCATGACTAACAAAAATAAAATTACTTTTTTGCAAGATATCAATGAGAACTCGGTCAATTCTGTAATCAAAGTTAAGATATTAAACACCATATTGATAATGTTGTAAAACCCGTGTATTTGACACGGGTCTAAAATCTAGTATATACTATAAGACAGTTGAACTAATGACTTATTAACCAATCAAATCGCTCAATTTTATCAAATTGACTTCCGCTTATGTCATCATTTAATTTAATTATAAATTAAAAATCCTAATAATCATTATCCAAATATATTATTATATTAGTATTTGTAGAAAAAGTCTCATTAATTTACACTTTTTTTATTTTCCATCAATATTTATTTTATATTATTTTTGAATCAAAGTTAAGATATTAAACACCATATTGATAATGTTGTAAAACCCGTGTATTTGACACGGGTCTAAAATCTAGTATATACTATAAGACAGTTGAACTAATGACTTATTAACCAATCAAATCGCTCAATTTTATCAAATTGACTTAGTTAATAATGACAGTGACGAACCTGTGATTATTGTACTACAACTTTATCAATATGTCTTAGTTAATAATGACAGTGACGAACCTGTGATTATTGTACTACAACTTTCAATATGTCTTAGTTAATAATGACAGTGACGAACCTGTGATTATTGTACTACAACTTGCAAAGTATTACACTTGAAACCGTATATCTTCAAAATTATAAGCTTTTATGACTTAAATGTATGAATATCTAATATTGATAATATCGTAAGCCCCGTGTCCAGTATTGGACACGGGTCTAAAATCTAGATTATTATTATACTAAGAAAATGATAAACGTCATTAATCCGATGAGTATACACATTTACTTAAAGTTCTGGTGCCGACACATATCATAATGAATTACGAATTGAAATTAATCGCATATCGCATACGGCATATCATTACTCTATAGTAATATTTTCATTCACTTTGTCCTTCCATCAAACTATTCTTCGTAATTTTATTATTATTATTTTCTTTGTCGTTTTGGACTTACCAACAATATAATTGAGTACTGAAAGTTTTAACTATTGTCGCTAAAAAAAATAGAATCAAGGTTTACAATTACATCTTCTAGCGACCACTTAGTTGTTTTCCAACTAAAGTACCTCTTTCCTACGATGCATAAGAATCAAAATAGCAGCTTCAATGATCACATCAAATGTTGTTTCATGCTTAGTAGACTCCAATTCGGTAGAATAAGGATATATGTTGCATATGTGAAGGTTTATCCGTGGACATAAATTTCCACTATGAAAAGATTGTCTTCCATAAATGTATGTATATGTATACCGCGACATTTGGCAAAGATTTGAAATTCTGTTTTCTAAAATTGCCATCACAAATCGGCACCTTATAATGCATTGTATATGCGTCTCCCACGTTTTGTCATAAGACATTGATAGACGATTCTTGAGGATAAAATACGTATCTTAACAAGAAAAAGTTTGTTAATTACTTGAAGAATTTGGAAATAAGCACATGATATATAATTATTCCCAAAAAAATTCACATTCAAATTTACAATCCAAAAACACCCCAAAACTGAACAGTTATAAATTTTTATTTTTAATCTCTGATGCCCTATGATCTCCTACAAAAGGCCTCATTCTATATATATTTACCAATAATCGGTGATCATCGAGTAAGTTTTGCTCATGAGCAATACTTAATCCGATTATTCAACATTTAAGATATATAGTTGATCTCATGGGTCTTGATTTGTTATGTTAATGCTCCTCTCCTCCTCTTTCTCCTCCACCATTTCCAACGGTTTCTGGTTTACAAACGCTGACTCTGTCAAAACGGGTGTTGCCAAACACGTTGGTGTCACCTCTCCCGCCATTATGACTAAATACTTTTCTTCAAAAACATGTTTATTAGCATCCATTACATATTTGTCGGGTTTTGAATCCCCAACCTCAAGGTCTATATCTTCATTAGCTGCATTCTCAATGTCATCAGCAAGATTGAAAGATGAGCAAGCAAGAAACAAAAGAGCAAAAGCAATGAGACCCAATGTGGCAGCAAGGCCTCCCATTAAGTATGGAACCGGTGAATTCCATAGTGACGGTCGGAAAGCTGCCTCCGGTGATGGAGTGGTTGAAGCAGTTGCTTTCATGGTATAGTTAATTATTAAGATTAGATTTTAAGTGAAGGTTTGGTGGAAAATATGAGTGGATTTTAGAATTGGTTCCATATATCATGGAATTTATAGACGATAAGTTGCATATACAAAATGCCTTTTGCAAATACTTGTAATGTAGTGTGGAATATAACTATATTTAAATTAAGATATGAATTTTGGAATTTCATTCTGTTTAAAAATCTGATCCATATGGTTAATGGAATATATAGTCGGATTCCTACATGTGAAAAGGAGTGTTTAGTGCGCTACCCTGTTCAAATTTCAATAACCATTTTAGCACGCAATAACAAAGAAAAGTTATAGAAGTTGCATATTTATTTGAAAGATAATGTTTTAAATGTTCATTTTGGTAATTTTCCAAATATTTGAAAAATAAATATATTATGTTGGCATTAGCCATTAGGGATGACAATTAAATATTTAAAAAATAGATATATTACGACGTCTTAACCATTTGATCATGCATGATCATGATTGTATAAACTTATACATGTAGATTTACAAAACAAATGTTTATATAAACAAATATATAAAACTAATGTACATGATGACTCTATGATTTAACGGTACTTAATATCATGTACAACAATTTTTATTTAAAATAAAATGATTATTTTATTCGTTTTATTTGAATAGTTGTTTTAATTGTATTTGATATTAAAATAACTTATTTATACGTTGAAACTAATTTACTTTTATTTATACTTTATATTTCTAAATATTTATGCAACAAATACAGTTATATACTTCATCCGTCCCACTAGAAGTGTCATGTTTTTAATTTTCAAAGTCTAACATTTGTAGCTTTGACCTTAAATAATTTTATTTGTGTTACATAATACTTGATTAAAGTTATATGAATTGATTGTGTTTTAGGCGTGTTTTTTAATGGTATATCTTTTATCAAAATTTATATCACACAAAATTTTATTTTTGGTCAAAGTTTAAAAATAAAGACTTTGAATATTCAAATTAAGACACTTCTAATGGGATGGAGGGAGTATAACTTACTAGTAAAGTTGTAGGAGTGGATTATTATAATTAATTAAGGGGGATTTCGAGAATCTTAAGTTTCATCTTAGACATGTGCTATATTCGAGCTTCGTACACTGCCCAAATGAATATCACGGTGGTGTTTCAAATGTTAACTACTAACTATTAACTCATTGTTTAAAAAAATAATAAATAAATTTAAAAGTCATAATTCAAAGTTGATTTTTAAATCTTGACCCCGTAATTTTGATCTAAAGGTCAAGATACTTTAAACTTAATTTACTTTGAAGATGTTCATTCCTATCTATTACTGGATTGGTATTAACTTTATGCATGGTGATAAATAGTTTTTCAAAAGTTTGATTTCTATTGTAAATCAAATTTGGAATAAAAAAAAATTATTTTCAAGTACTTGTTCCTTCTTATCTAACGTATTTTTGCATATACTGTTACTAACAACTTAATTATAAACAAAATGGTTTAATAAAAGGATTTTTTTATCATCAGTGCCGTCTCTGGGGATTTAAGTACCTAGTCCGAGCAAAAAAAAGGGCTTCTAAGCTAAGTGTAACAAATTATATTAAATAAACTAACAATAAAAAATTAATCCGTGAGACGATTAATAATTTAATAATTAAATCTGAATAAAATAATTAACAATCTAAGATTATGCTTAAATTAGTAAAATCTAAAATCTAAATCTAAAACATAAATAAAATTTCAATATGTTCAAAATAATATAAAAAATTTAGAAAAACGATAAACAACAAACTGCTATGCTATTTTTTTCTTAAATAATATATGAGAAAAGTGAATATGTGAACCTAAACTTAACTATAAAACACCTCACATGCTTTAATTTTAGATTATTGTTATAATTTATAATGGACTTAGTTAATTACATATACGAATACATAACTTTTAATATATATAACATTAAAAATAAAAAAATCGGACCCCCTTAAAAATCGGGCCTCGGCCGGTCGGCCACTTCGGCCACCATCTAAGCCGGTCTTGTTTATCATCAGAGCATATAACTTGTATAAAAGCCTTGTGCTTTTCATATAAAACTCATCTATAACTCTAAAATAAAATAAAAATAATTTTATGTATGTTAATAACAACCCTTAATGTTATTTTTAGTAACACAATTTAATAATAATACCCTAAATCGAAAACAGACATACACACGTATACCCAATATTTCGACGCCGCATTGTGTGCATGATTTACTTATTGATATTCAAGTTATGGTTTTGCTAAACGCGAGACCCTTATTTAAGATGCATTAAAGTGTCTTACAATTATCATAAAATCAAAGATGATCTTTTAATATGAAATGTACAAACTAATATTTATGCATGTTAAATGTAGGTTGCGTTTAATATTTTCTTTCAAGTTATTCTCGTTACTTATGAGACAGTGTTTTTTATCTAAACTTTAAATAAGATCCACACTATGGTAACGATATTTATTTTTTTTGAAAGGTGAATTTCGCTTGAAACTTCGTGGCGTGATTCGACAACGAGAGGTCTAGCATACGTTGTCTTAACCGGATCCGCGCTAGAGAGCTCCCTCGAAGTAGAAATGCCTATTTCAAATACCCAATGGGGGGAAAGCCCCCTACTAATCCGCCCGAAAGCACAACGATTAATAAGGGTAAATTCTGCCTCCTCAGACTTGAACCTGGGTATACCCAAGTCAAGCTCTCATAGAAGAACTACCTATATCTCAAAGTTGGTGGAATGAGAATTCAAACCTGGGACCTATAGGTCACCAGGGGAACTCCAAACCACTACACCAACTCATCATTGATCTATGGTACGATACTTAATATGCAATCTTTTAATTACCACTTAATCTTCATTAACTAAGCTCATAATCATATACGGTATCGATCTCTAACAGTAGAAATGTAAAATATATACTTTTTCATATCCTTCAAAAATTTGTATACAAAGTAGATAATGTCATATTATCGACCATCTACTAAATTGGTCACCAAATTGATTTACCAAACTCTCAATCTTGTAGCTGATCATCACTAATTCCTTGTTTCTCCTTCTCCTCCATCTTTTCCAAAATCTGAGGCTAACGATTTCTCCAACGAGTTGCCCCGACAACTACAACTGCAAAACGATATTGGTCTACTTGAAACGGGTGTTGCCAAAAATGTCGGATTTGCTTGTCCAGCCATGATTACTAAATACTTCTCTTCAAAAACACGAGGTAAATCTTTTTCATTAAAGTTCGGTTTAAACCTTCCGGCTTCGAGGTCTCGTTCACCTTCGACATCATTATCGTGGTCACGGACGTGTTTGGAGTAGGAGCAAGCCAGGACTACAAGTGAAAAAGCAATGAGACTTAGCACGGCAGCAAGGCCACCGAAAAGGTACGGCACCGGTGAATGCCATGGTGATTGGTGAACAATCGCCGGTGATGTGGGGGCCATTAGAGAAGGTGATTGTAGAGTCATTAAAAGTTGTTTCTTAATTAGTGAGCAAATGTAAGAGAAATTAGTAAAGTTTGCGTATGGAGACAAGTGGAATGAAGAGTAGTTGTTGAGTTTTAGGGGGGGGGGGGGGGGGGGGGGGGGGGTTATTTATAGAGAACATGAATGGATATTTGATTATGTTATGAATTATTAAGATAGCAGCCATATTACTATTTCTTAAGTTGTCTTCATATACTTTATTAAGTCTATACATATAGACAGAGATATGTAATCATAAAAACACTTTTTGATATGCAAAACAACTCCATAGTGTTTTCCTCCCCATAATAACTTATATAAAGCAAAAGTTCTCTTAATTATTCTGTGTGTTATGGAGTTAGAATAAGCATGTACGTACAGTTCATAGCCCATTTCAGGGGTGACAACATTCAAGTCAGAGAAGATTAAGATATGCTCACATCCGGCATCATAACAGTATTCTTGATCTAATGATATATATCAATAACACGTTATCAGCACGAGAGTGCTCAGAAGATCAACGAATCAAAGTCACCATATTCAAGGTAAGAATTTCATATATATATATATTATATATATATATATATATATATATATAATAATATTTATCTTATTATTTGTTTCATTTCTATGATAAATTAAAATCAGTACAGGGGACCTATGCTATGGACATAACATTGATAGGACTACTAATATCTAACATTTTATTTATGCATCTAACATTTTATTTATGCACCTAACATTTTATTTATGCATCTAACATTTTATTTATGCACCTAACATTTTATTTATGCATCTAACATTTTATTTACGCATCTAACATTTATTTATGCACCTAACTTTTACATTTATGTCAAGTAATTCTTATTTATGTAATATAATATTTGATTATGTTTACTAACGTGTGATGAGCAAGACAAAGCAACAGCTGATGTCTTTATCCATAAACACATCGATGAAATACTACAGTTGGAATACTTTAATTATGATGATCTAAGTGTTTTATGGCAAAATTGAAAAAGCTTAAAACATATTCTGAGTTGAATATGATTCTCATTATTCAAGAGAAAAATAACGAGCTATTAATGAAAAAACATCAAGCTCGTCCCACAGATCATTGATAATACCAGAATATGATTCTCATTATTCAAGAGAAAAATAACGAGCTATTAATGAAAAAACATCAAGATCGTCCCACAGGATCATTGAAAATACCAGAAGCAAATATTGCTTATAATAATAACAAGGCCGTGGACGAGGCCGTGGACATGGTCAAAACAATTTTGACATGAATCATTTTAGTGGTCGCAACCACTCATTTAAATAGAAGAGAATAAAGAAATTCTCTCTGCATTCTCTCTTTATTTACTACTTGGCATTATGGAAAAGTGAAATGGTAGCATGACTATGGGAAAGTGAAATGACAGTATGTCAAAAACAATTTTTCTTTTACATTAAAAGAAAAAGAGATGTCATGCATTTATAACCAAAGGGATTATTAAGTATAATTCTAACGACTATAAATACCAAAATAAAAGATACAAATAAAATGCTATGAGAAAATTATATTTCATAGCATAGCATAGTAGTAGATTGGAAAATTTTGAAAATTACATATTTATCTATTCAATGCATACTTGTTAGTCCCATGCTTAACCCAATGATCTTTCAAGTCAATTGGACAATCGAGATCGTACCCTTCTAACAATAATTTCTCTATGACCTTTGAGAATGTACTACAACCCATTCTTCTCCCCGGCAACCTTACAATACGATTTGGCCCGACATATGTTGGCAATGGATACATGGAAAGAGAAGCTGTACAACAAATGGAGGTCCATCCCTCTGTACTCCACCCGCGACAAGTCCTAGGTATACCTGTGCATGAGCATATCGGTGTTGGCATATCTGATATGTTCATTTCTTCCCCAAATACTACCAGAGTAGTATTTTGTTTCACAAACTGGTAAGGCCTTTTCGACCTTACATTTCTTTGGGCTTTAAAGGACGATACTTTTGTAGACTTTTTCTTACGACTATAAAGCTTGGAAATATAAGCCCATGAGTCTTCTACGTGCTTCTCAAACTCGGGTCCATGATTCATTATCGTATCAACAGGTTCCACCCTGTTCGAGGTTGAGACCTCATAATATGCGTCACCAATCGGATTGGGGTATAGTGTGGGCGAGTCTGACATTGGACGTTTGCCCAGTGCCCTGTTAACCTCCTCGGAAGATTCTGGTTGGAATGATGGTTCCGGTTGAAATGTTGGTTTCAACTGGAATGTTGCTTCTGGTGTATCGAAAGAGAAGTTTTGATATAAAGGGTTCATTGGGATTGGAGATAAAACTCCATGATGTACTGTATCAACAAGAGTTGGGAACGATGCGCTGACATTTTCTGTTAAAGGTTCTAGCTGAGATGTTGGTACTGTATTTTGGAGAAGCCAGTTTTGGCAAAAATCATCGATTGATGTTCCCCATTCACCAGTACCAATCATCTGGTTTTGCCTTGCGTCCATGATTATATTGAATTCTTCTTATCTACAATAAGTTTTGGTCAGACAATTGACATAATAAATACATAAGAAACATTATCAACAATATTATTCTGATTTAAAAACACATTCTGGACAACTTAAGATATGATTTATAAAATTTTATAACAGATTCCAAATATTTCTATAAAATCCCTCTTGATTTCAAGAATTAGGAGTTCTGTCAGAACTCGACCCTGACATGTTGCTTCCACCAGCAACATTTCTCCTCAGAGATTGAACATTAAGATTTTCCTTTTTATCATCTTCTTCTTCAGATGACATAGCGAAGATGGACTTCTCCCTTAGTGAGAGATTGTCTTCTTCTTGTTGCGCTAAGACTTTTGCAAACTCCTCATCTTCTTTTATTTGACGATTCACAAGGATAGATTCCTCCTCTTCTAAAAATTTAGATAAAAGTTTTGCTAACTTTTCATCTTCAGAAGTTTGTTTCTCAAAAAGATGGACATCTTCGTCTACCATCACCTTGTAATCTTCAAAGGAAATACCTAACATCACGGCCTCCTGCTTAATCCTTTTGACCCTATTTGTTTCAAGATCTTCAAGATCCTCTTGAGTCATTGGCCTTTTGCCTTTTGGATCGCTCGAAGAGGCACCGAAATTTTTCATTGTCTTATGATAAATCGGGGGAACAATATTGTTAAATTAAGCGAACATGAATTAAAAAATAAAAGTTTTATATGAACATATAAATAGATAGTATATTATCTAAGACGAGAAAAATAACTTACCAAAGATAAAGTCGGAGATCTGTTAGAACACAAGCTGGCTATGAACGGAATAACTTAAGACAAATTTGCAGATGAAGAATTAAGCAAATAAAAGAGATAGAGAAATAAGATTTTGTGTACATTCTTCTTAACAAAACGCGTTATTATATAGAGGTTAAAAAGCATGCGTGACCTGGAAGAACGGACAGGTGTCCATAAAGTACAGTAGATTGAAATAAATGTTACGATGACCGGTTAAAAGTACACGTGTCCAGAAACTACAGTAATCTGTACAGTATTAAGATATTTTAAATTTCGTTCAAAATCAAGAAAAGTTGTATTTCATTATTCGTACAATACGAGTACAACTCGTTACATTATTCAACGGAAATACAACAATTAGAACTACAATATATTTAAAAACCATACAAAGAAACCCATGTGGCCACAAACAGTAAAGGAACTACACCGATGATAAATAAGATCAACCATGGGTAAGCTTCGTCCCATGGAAGTTGAGCCACAATAATCAACCAAGCAAAGATGATTATGTAAATCATAATCATGAATGGGTTCAACATTTTTGGATAAGAGTTTGGTTAAATTTTAAGACAAGAGATAATGATAAGTTGAAATTGTATGAAGAGTTATGTGTTGTGGTATTATTTATATAAAGAGTCGTGGTAATAGTCGGAATGAAAAGAGAGGGAAAAGCGAATTTGAATTTTGAAAATTTGAAAATTTGAAATTCTAATTTTAAATTAGATGAATTAAATGCATTATTCTATCGTATTAAAGAAACATAAATGCAAGTAAATAATATTGATCATGGCCATTTAATAAATTGGCATGACTAGTTAAACCACACCGAATCAATGATGATGAGAAATATATATAAACAAGGGAAAACCTAAATTACCTAATGGTAGAAAACTTCTAATAGAGGACGCTCTATTTTAAGTTTTTAATAGAGGACGCTCTATTTTAAGTTTTTAATAGAGGACGCTCTATTTTTACCCAAAATCAACAAGAAAATTGTTGAGTTTATATATATCACAGTGGTTATGATACTCAGTCAAGAACTGATGAAAGTGTAATTATTTACATATTGTAAAGAAAGATCATATATTGAAGAAACTGCCAAAGATCCATTTTTGGTTTGCATTATAAATGTGCCTCATGCACATATGGCAGTCATAGAAAAATATGATGATTTTAAACTTATGGCATGACAGATTAAGCCATTAAGGATATCCTATGATGAAAAGGATCCACATGATCCTAAAATGATTAAAGGATACACATATCCTAGCATGATACCATTTAGCATTTAAATCGATGCATCGTCTAAATGGTTATCAATTTGCAACTTGAAGTTTGCACATATGGCTTAGCTAAAATAGCAAGCATATTATTTGAGATTGGCAAAATTCAATTTTGATAAATTTTAAATGATCATTTGAGAATGAATGACTTATAGTTTGGTGGCATAATATGAACTCGCATCATGCAAATAGCTTATTGTATTTCCTCCCCAAAAATGAAATTGGTTTATGGTCACAAAGATGAGACCACAAAGAATGTTGGATATAATGTTGAAAAAAAAAAAACATCTATAAATGAAGTGCCCTGGAAATGCGTAGACTTATGCTTTGATTCAGTTCGAACCTGTCAACTTATTCGACAGTAGTATGGCTGTTTTGGGTATGAGTTGAAACATGTAAAATGTATATGTTTTACCAACATTAGGGGGAGATATTCCCAACATTAAGGGAAAGATAGAAAATTGCCATTACATACATCATAAAATGATGACTTGTATATGTATATTATTAGGACTCTTGGGTAAGTTTCCTAAAATAGCTAAGTGGCTAAATGGTATATATATATTTGAAAATTTTGGCATGACCAAATTATAATTGAGTTACAAAATTATGCTTGTGCACAAATAAACATAAAATTAAGAATACAAAACAAATTTTTTTTATAATACACTATTATGTATAACACAATATTTTTTTTACTATTCTTTTATAATTGATTGATAAATGATAAGTATATATACATAATATTTTTAAGTAAATGCACAAGCATATAATTAAATCAAGATGAAAAGATGTATATCTTGAATATGAATACATGAGCAATTAAAAAAAATGGTAATTCATATGAGCTAATTATGCATATCTATCAAAGTTTTTACTTTTAAAGTTCATATCGCAATTTACAGTAATGATGATAAACATCATTGAGAGACTCTGTCAAATTTTAAAGGAAAAATTTGATAAGGAATACCATTTATAATCAACAAGGTACAGGTCATTTTGAAAAGGATAAAACAAACATGTTGATACCTATAAGGTATAAAGTTAAAGGGTTTATATTTTGCTAACCCATCAAAACAAGTTTTGATTAGTCTTGCAGACACAGGTAATGCAACAGGAAAATGCAGTAAGTCATGCTTGAGGCATTGAAAGTTTCTACGATATTGCTAAGGAATACATGATATTGATCTTCCCATTGATAAAGACATAAGAACTTGACATTCTCAAAAGATTGATCAAACAATGCAAGATACAAGAATTTTGAATATCACAAAAGATTGAAGGGAAGCATTGATTCATATCATCTGGATGATGCATGTCAAGATAAGGGGGAGCATTATAAGTTGCACTCTTTTTCCCTTCACTAAGTTTTTGTCCCACTGGGTTTTCTTAGTAAGGTTTTTAATGAGGCAACATACCCGATCCAGAAGTATCAAAGGAGATAACAAGTGCTGCACTCTTTTTCCCTTAGCTATGGTTTTGTCCCACTGGGTTTTACAAGCAAGGTTTTTAACGAGGCAGTATTTTAAAACTATCATACAAAGTGAAACGTATATGGCTGAGGGGGAGTGTTATGAATTATTAAGATAGCAGCCATATTACTATTTCTTAAGTTGTCTTCATATACTTTATTAAGTCTATACATATAGACAGAGATATGTAATCATAAAAACACTTTTTGATATGCAAAACAACTCCATAGTGTTTTCCTCCCCATAATAACTTATATAAAGCAAAAGTTCTCTTAATTATTCTGTGTGTTATGGAGTTAGAATAAGCATGTACGTACAGTTCATAGCCCATTTCAGGGGTGACAACATTCAAGTCAGAGAAGATTAAGATATGCTCACATCCGGCATCATAACAGTATTCTTGATCTAATGATATATATCAATAACAATTTAGTATTTAAGAAATGAAGAAAATGATTTTTGAGTGTAGTTCTCAATTAAGTTCAATTTAACCCGATTTAATTTGGGCTTTATTCGAATAGATTTTTGAACTTCGGGTTTTTTTCGTATCTAAGCTATTCAACGCACCATGAATCGTTAGTGGGCATAAAAATTGTCTTTCACAATTACGTAACTCCGGATTAACCAACATTAATCTTTGTTGGCGGTAAAAAAGAATGACAAAGTGTATTACGGCTCATTCATTTAGTTCCTTTCTTTCTTTTGATTACTTGCCTTCAAAATCGTAATATAATTACATGATTAATATTTCTTTTTAATCACTCCATTTTTTCTAATTTTTTTGTTTCAATTAACTGTTAAACTTTATAAATGAAGTCAAAGATTAAAGTTAATAGAAGATTTTGACATGCTAATGTGGATTAATGATCGAGTTACAAATTAAGAAATATTCTATTCTTAAGTGTGAGATAAACAAATTTGACTTATTTTTGCTTATTATGCTCTTAAAGTCAATCGAAGAATGACATATTTGTAAGTAAAAAAGAAGGGGTAAAAAAACATGAAGATAAAAGCGATCCGCACTGGTACAGAAAGTAATATTTGAGTGTTATTATGTTGTGGTTCTTGCTTTTTCATGTTCCTTTACTATAACTTTCTTTCATCAAAACTTGTTTGGTATCGTTTCAAAAACATCACAAACTAAAAACGAGTGGTTTGACTTTTATTTATGATGTTTTTTCTTGTGCTCGAGTAACTGTAATTGACACAAGTTTTTCCTTTCAACCGTTTAGTATTCTTCCACTTAATTCGTAATCAAAGTTTATAGAAATGATATATATATATATATATATATATATATATATATATATATATATATATATATATATATATATATATATATATATATATATATATATATATATATATATATATATATATATATATATATATATATATATATATATATATATATATATATATATATATATATATATATATATATATATATATATATATATATATATATATATATATATATATATATATATATATATATATATATATATATATATATATATATATATATATATATATATATATATATATATATATATATATATATATATATATATATATATATATATATATATATATATATATATATATATATATATATATATATATATATATATATATATATATATATATATATATATATATATATATATATATATATATATATATATATATATATATATATATATATATATATATATATATATATATATATATATATATATATATATATATATATATATATATATATATATATATATATATATATATATATATATATATATATATATATATATATATATATATATATATATATATATATATATATATATATATATATATATATATATATATATATATATATATATATATATATATATATATATATATATATATATATATATATATATATATATATATATATATATATATATATATATATATATATATATATATATATATATATATATATATATATATATATATATATATATATATATATATATATATATATATATATATATATATATATATATATATATATATATATATATATATATATATATATATATATATATATATATATATATATATATATATATATATATATATATATATATATATATATATATATATATATATATATATATATATATATATATATATATATATATATATATATATATATATATATATATATATATATATATATATATATATATATATATATATATATATATATATATATATATATATATATATATATATATATATATATATATATATATATATATATATATATATATATATATATATATATATATATATATATATATATATATATATATATATATATATATATATATATATATATATATATATATATATATATATATATATATATATATATATATATATATATATATATATATATATATATATATATATATATATATATATATATATATATATATATATATATATATATATATATATATATATATATATATATATATATATATATATATATATATATATATATATATATATATATATATATATATATATATATATATATATATATATATATATATATATATATATATATATATATATATATATATATATATATATATATATATATATATATATATATATATATATATATATATATATATATATATATATATATATATATATATATATATATATATATATATATATATATATATATATATATATATATATATATATATATATATATATATATATATATATATATATATATATATATATATATATATATATATATATATATATATATATATATATATATATATATATATATATATATATATATATATATATATATATATATATATATATATATATATATATATATATATATATATATATATATATATATATATATATATATATATATATATATATATATATATATATATATATATATATATATATATATATATATATATATATATATATATATATATATATATATATATATATATATATATATATATATATATATATATATATATATATATATATATATATATATATATATATATATATATATATATATATATATATATATATATATATATATATATATATATATATATATATATATATATATATATATATATATATATATATATATATATATATATATATATATATATATATATATATATATATACATATATATATATATATATATATATATATATATATATATATATTACTCTATATATAATATATATGATTTTCTTTCATACATAACATACATATACATACACATCTCATCCACATATATGTATAAAATATTTTTATTTTTTTTTTTTTTTTTTTTTTTTTTTTTTTTTTTTTTTTTTTTTTTTTTTTTTTTTTTTTTTTTTTTTTTTTTTTTTTTTTTTTTTTTTTTTTTTTTTTTTTTTTTTTTTTTTTTTTTTTTTTTTTTTTTTTTTTTTTTTTTTTTTTTTTTTTTTTTTTTTTTTTTTTTTTTTTTTTTTTTTTTTTTTTTTTTTTTTTTTTTTTTTTTTTTTTTTTTTTTTTTTTTTTTTTTTTTTTTTTTTTTTTTTTTTTTTTTTTTTTTTTTTTTTTTTTTTTTTTTTTTTTTTTTTTTTTTTTTTTTTTTTTTTTTTTTTTTTTTTTTTTTTTTTTTTTTTTTTTTTTTTTTTTTTTTTTTTTTTTTTTTTTTTTTTTTTTTTTTTTTTTTTTTTTTTTTTTTTTTTTTTTTTTTTTTTTTTTTTTTTTTTTTTTTTTTTTTTTTTTTTTTTTTTTTTTTTTTTTTTTTTTTTTTTTTTTTTTTTTTTTTTTTTTTTTTTTTTTTTTTTTTTTTTTTTTTTTTTTTTTTTTTTTTTTTTTTTTTTTTTTTTTTTTTTTTTTTTTTTTTTTTTTTTTTTTTTTTTTTTTTTTTTTTTTTTTTTTTTTTTTTTTTTTTTTTTTTTTTTTTTTTTTTTTTTTTTTTTTTTTTTTTTTTTTTTTTTTTTTTTTTTTTTTTTTTTTTTTTTTTTTTTTTTTTTTTTTTTTTTTTTTTTTTTTTTTTTTTTTTTTTTTTTTTTTTTTTTTTTTTTTTTTTTTTTTTTTTTTTTTTTTTTTTTTTTTTTTTTTTTTTTTTTTTTTTTTTTTTTTTTTTTTTTTTTTTTTTTTTTTTTTTTTTTTTTTTTTTTTTTTTTTTTTTTTTTTTTTTTTTTTTTTTTTTTTTTTTTTTTTTTTTTTTTTTTTTTTTTTTTTTTTTTTTTTTTTTTTTTTTTTTTTTTTTTTTTTTTTTTTTTTTTTTTTTTTTTTTTTTTTTTTTTTTTTTTTTTTTTTTTTTTTTTTTTTTTTTTTTTTTTTTTTTTTTTTTTTTTTTTTTTTTTTTTTTTTTTTTTTTTTTTTTTTTTTTTTTTTTTTTTTTTTTTTTTTTTTTTTTTTTTTTTTTTTTTTTTTTTTTTTTTTTTTTTTTTTTTTTTTTTTTTTTTTTTTTTTTTTTTTTTTTTTTTTTTTTTTTTTTTTTTTTTTTTTTTTTTTTTTTTTTTTTTTTTTTTTTTTTTTTTTTTTTTTTTTTTTTTTTTTTATTGTTTTTTTTTGTGTGGAAGAGGTGTGGAAGAGGTGTGGAAGAGGGGTTATAGGGAGTGATTGTGGAAGAGGTGGATGAAGAGGAGGGAAGAGGGTGGTGATTGTGGAAGAGGTGGATGAAGAGAGAAAAAAGCTGACGTGGCAGTGTGGAAGAGGTGTGGAAGAGGGGTGGGGTGTTCTAGCTTAGGGAGAGGCCTAATGGCAATAATGATGAGCACTACTAATGAGACACACAAGCAACAGATATCCCTATTGCCAACAATCTTGGTAACTTAGTCTTTTTCAAAACTTTTCATTTTGATTGATTTTTGCGTATTATATTTACGGAGTAAGAGATTCAAATGTTAAATTGAATAAAGTTATGTACAAATTAAAATCCTATCTATGCAACTTTGTATTTCCAATAGTTAAACTAACAAAAGAGTAAAGTACTATAGTATTTCGGGATAATGGCATATGAATGTAACCACCTATGACAAAATAGTTATGTAATGTAGTGACCTATTTAGGTGGCTATGTAATGTATGCACCTATGTTTTTTGGCTATACTATGTAAGGACCTTTCATATTTTACATAGTATAGCCAAAAAATTACATTACATAACCATTTTGTCATAGGTGGTTACATTCGTATGCCATTATCCCATAGTATCTCCTATCCAAAGGACAAAGCCCTCACTCAATCTACTACTATCACAGTATCACCAACTAGAACAAAACTTGAATGATCTGATGATTAATGAAGCTTTTTATTTAAAAAATAAAATAAATTAAAGTAATGAAAATTTGTCTATAATATTAAACTTAGCATACTTATACGGGATCACAGTTCCTTTCTTTAGACGACACACTGCTCGACATGGGGTGTCGTCCGGTGGTTTCGTTCCATCGAAGAGCATAGACGAAGAAGAAGAGAGAGAGGAGGTGGGTCTTTCACTTATTTTATTGTTTTTTTTTTTTTTATATATATATTCTAAAATGTACTAATGAATAACACTCTTTATAGAGTTGGAATTATATTCCTTTTTAACATCTAATCAGGATGGTTAATGGAATATGTAGTCGGATTGCAAATCAAAAAAGAGGTATCTAGTGCGCTTCTCTGTTTAAAAAAGTTTAATAACCATTTTGTCATAGGTGGTTACATTCGTATGCCATTATCCCATAGTATCTCCTATCCAAAGGACAAAGCCCTCACTCAATCTACTACTATCACAGTATCACCAACTAGAACAAAACTTGAATGATCTGATGATTAATGAAGCTTTTTATTTAAAAAATAAAATAAATTAAAGTAATGAAAATTTGTCTATAATATTAAACTTAGCATACTTATACGGGATCACAGTTCCTTTCTTTAGACGACACACTGCTCGAAATGGGTGTTGCCAAAAACGTTGGTGCCACTTGTCCTGCCATGATTACTAGATACTCGTACTTCTCTTCCAAATATGTTGGAAACTTCTTCTTATGATTCTCGAGTTTCGAATTTCCATCTTCAAGGTCTACCTGTCGTCCATCAGACGCGTTCTCAATGTCATCAGCAAAATTGAAGTATGAGCATGCTAGTATCAAGAGAGCAAAAGCAATGAGACCAAGTATAGCAGCTAGGCCTCCCAAGAAGTATGGCATCGGTGAGTGCAAAGGCGATAGAGACATTGAAGCAGTTCCTTTCATGAGGATTTGGATTAGATTACAAGTGAATATTTGGTGTTAGGTTGGGATGTTTAGTGGATTTAGAATTGGTTCTTTGTAATGGAATTTATAGACGTTAATTCGAACTTATGTGTTTTTTTATATATATATTCTAAAATGTACTAATGAATAACACTCTTTATAGAGTTGGAATTATACCAGGCTCTACCACGCCTCACCACGGCCTCTACCACGGCCTCTACCACGGCCTCTACCACGGCCTCTACCACGGCCTCTACCACGGCCTCTACCAGGCTCTACCACGACCCCTACCACGGCCCTACCACGGCCTCTACCACGGCCTCTACCACGGCCTCTACCACGGCCTCTACACGGCCTCTACCACGGCCTCTACCACGGCCTCTACCACGGCCTCTACCACGGCCTCTACCACGGCCTCTACCACGGCCCTACCACGGCCTCTACCACGGCCTCTACCACGGCCTCTACCTCAGCCAAGTTTGGCTCAGGAGCTCTACCACGACCCCTACCACGGCCCCTACCACGGCCTCTACCACGGCCTCTACCACGGCCTCTACCACGGCCTCTACCACGGCCTTACCAGGAGCTCTACCACGACCCCTACCACGGCCTCACCAAGTTCGGCCTCTAAGGCCTCTACCACGGCCCTACCACGGCCCCTACCACGGCCTCTACCACGGCCTCTACCACGGCCTCTACCTCCCTGTACTTCCGGTTGAGCTTCCGGTTGAGCTTCCGGTTGAGGCTCTTCTTCTTCAGCCCTATAATTTATTCGGACTTCTTGGTCTTTCCATTTGAGCTCTACCACGCTCCGGCCTCTACTACGGCCTCTACCACGGCCTCTACCTCCCTGTACTTCCGGTTGAGCTTCCGGTTGAGCTTCCGGTTGAGGCTCTTCTTCTTCAGCCCTATAATTTGTTCGGACCCTTCTTGGTCTTTCCATTTCTATAAAACAAGTGACACGTTGACCCGAGAGTTAGTCTCAAATGCTCGCATGTTAGTCACACAAGTAGTCATGCCCTCATACCGATACCACATACTCATTTCATAACATTATGCTAAGGCAACAGTGTTAAAATCGTAAGGGGGGTTTACATATCATATCCCATTGTCAAGTAATCATGTTCGTTACATCACGCAATTAAACAACTAACACGAATGATTCAAAGTATAATCCGAATTCGATATGCTCTCTAGTTATCAACCGGGTATGTATACAAGGTGTACCAACGGCTAACCTTCCACCCAATCAACTTCCATTAAGCATATCGGTTCCTTATTATACTTTAAGCCACACGTGCGCAATCCACGATGTCATGAACTTGCTATAGTATCGGGTAACCATAAAAGAGTTGATCGGGTTCTTTTAGGGTTGCCACAATATTATACTAAGTTAATGGCATCCCTTCATTTTGCCCTAACTCATCACATTAGCTTCAACAAATAACAACAACAAATCATAATAACCACATTCATCACATTGAATTTAAGTTATCACACAAGAGGTCTTAACTACGAACTCACACGGGGATTCACAAAATTCATATTGCACACGAATTTCCTAACCATGCATGCTATATGAAGAGTTTTAACTTAAGCCGTAGTCTAGGTCAAACCGCCTAATTCTCTACGACCACGCATGGGCCACCATTCTGTAACACCCCAAGCCAAGGCTCAGAATGTCACGGAAATCATATAGCGCAAGGTGGAATTACAATAGAACAACTAAATGCAATTAACGATTCGGTGAATCCAAAACATAGCAAAACAAGTAACAAAATACAACAGGAGCAAATAGCCATCAAAGATAACATAACAACATCTAAAGATGGCAAACGATCCTAAGTATAATGCAAAAGGGGGGTAAATGAATCCTTGATCCATGAGGTCCAAATCCGGGTTAGACAGCAAGCTAGCAAGCAACTAAACTCCACGCCCGGGGAGTACCTGATTACCTGAAAAGTGTACTAAGCATAGTCAACACAAGGTTGGTGAGTTCGTGGTAATGGTCCATAAAGAACCAACGTCAATAATCACAATATACGAGTAGAGGCTAAGCATGACTTACAGAGAGCCTCTAGGCAACACAATATCGTTCAACAACAAGATTACACAAGACAGTAAATGTGTAAGGAGAATGCACAAACGGTATATGAATCAATGTAAGTGCAAATGCATGAATAAGCCAACATGCCTATCCTATGCGTGAACGCCGGTCACAATGCAACGATACCCTTCTGTCATCACAATGAACAAGGCTGTATCTCAAAAACATCGAGTTATATATGTCTATATACTCGGAGTCATGACTACATCCAAAATGGGTGCATACATCTATGCACCAGGATGTCGGCAATCCCCTGCCGAGGGTTATCAACAATGTATGCAATGCTTACAAACAAATGTAAATGCATACTTCATAAACCAACAACCAATATACGATAACCTGTGCCAACAATCAATATTCCTCAAACATAACCCAGCAATCAATGTATGATAACCAAAAGCCAACGATCAATAATCAACAAAACATGAGCCACTAATCACAATATACGAGTAGAGGCTAAGCATGACTTACAGAGAGCCTCTAGGCAACACAATATCGTTCAACAACAAGATTACACAAGACAGTAAATGTGTAAGGAGAATGCACAAACGGTATATGAATCAATGTAAGTGCAAATGCATGAATAAGCCAACATGCCTATCCTATGCGTGAACGCCGGTCACAATGCAACGATACCCTTCTGTCATCACAATGAACAAGGCTGTATCTCAAAAACATCGAGTTATATATGTCTATATACTCGGAGTCATGACTACATCCAAAATGGGTGCATACATCTATGCACCAGGATGTCGGCAATCCCCTGCCGAGGGTTATCAACAATGTATGCAATGCTTACAAACAAATGTAAATGCATACTTCATAAACCAACAACCAATATACGATAACCTGTGCCAACAATCAATATTCCTCAAACATAACCCAGCAATCAATCATACAAGAACAACCAATAATCACAATATACGAGTAGAGGCTAAGCATGACTTACAGAGAGCCTCTAGGCAACACAATATCGTTCAACAACAAGATTACACAAGACAGTAAATGTGTAAGGAGAATGCACAAACGGTATATGAATCAATGTAAGTGCAAATGCATGAATAAGCCAACATGCCTATCCTATGCGTGAACGCCGGTCACAATGCAACGATACCCTTCTGTCATCACAATGAACAAGGCTGTATCTCAAAAACATCGAGTTATATATGTCTATATACTCGGAGTCATGACTACATCCAAAATGGGTGCATACATCTATGCACCAGGATGTCGGCAATCCCCTGCCGAGGGTTATCAACAATGTATGCAATGCTTACAAACAAATGTAAATGCATACTTCATAAACCAACAACCAATATACGATAACCTGTGCCAACAATCAATATTCCTCAAACATAACCCAGCAATCAATGTATGATAACCAAAAGCCAACGATCAATAATCAACAAAACATGAGCCACTAATCACAATATAAACCAACTATACGTACATATACTTCAGAGGATTCTACTTTCTTCAAGTCCCAGATGCTTATGTATAGGGTCACCCGCAGCCTTCCCACCACATCTAAAACCCAATGAAGGCATAACCGACTTCCATGTATGTACGTCTATCCTAATGTATAAGTAATACTTAACGAAAACACAACCCAAGTCAATCAAACGAAAAGATACGTCACATCAATCCAACAATCAAGTCAAACAAACAATACATCAATAAATACAAGTAAACACGCCAGGTTTACACTTTTCAGCCCGAATCCCAAGCGGGTAGGGAGATACGAAACTCACCTCGATTGGTTATGAAAGCTAAGATCGATATAAAGTTAGGTTATCTCCGTACGAAGTTCACCTCGCGTCCAACACCTAATTATTGATCATATACATTCGCATCAACACACATAAACACAATACGCAATTATTGAATAAACGGCAAAACCCTAATTAGGGTTCCAAAGTGCTTTCCGACGTTAAATGACTTCTACGACTCTTAAACGGTGTTATATAAGATAAGAAGTGAATTAGATTAAGACTCGGCGCGTAAAACGGTCTAGAAGGTCAAACTAGGTCAAACAAGGAACATTTCAGAAAACAACTGCCGTAACTTACGGCCAACAGGGGCGTAACCTACGGCCCCAAGGGGCGTAGGTTACGCCCCATACTGGGCAGCAACTACACCAGCAGCATCAAGTGCAGAAAAACGAACCCAAAACCCCCAAATTCAACCCAAACCACACCAAAACGATTTGTAACCCATTTTGAAGCATTACTAAACATCAATGACTATAAATACACATAACCCAACCCACAAATTTAACCAAAACATCACAATCACTCAAGAATCATTCAAACCCTAACCCTAACCCTAATTTCCATTTTTACCATAAACATGTCTTGAAATCCCATAAAAAACGAAACAAACAAACAATACATCAATAAATACAAGTAAACACGCCAGGTTTACACTTTTCAGCCCGAATCCCAAGCGGGTAGGGAGATACGAAACTCACCTCGATTGGTTATGAAAGCTAAGATCGATATAAAGTTAGGTTATCTCCGTACGAAGTTCACCTCGCGTCCAACACCTAATTATTGATCATATACATTCGCATCAACACACATAAACACAATACGCAATTATTGAATAAACGGCAAAACCCTAATTAGGGTTCCAAAGTGCTTTCCGACGTTAAATGACTTCTACGACTCTTAAACGGTGTTATATAAGATAAGAAGTGAATTAGATTAAGACTCGGCGCGTAAAACGGTCTAGAAGGTCAAACTAGGTCAAACAAGGAACATTTCAGAAAACAACTGCCGTAACTTACGGCCAACAGGGGCGTAGGTTACGCCCATACTGGGCAGCAACTACACCAGCAGCATCAAGTGCAGAAAAACGAACCCAAAACCCCCAAATTCAACCCAAACCACACCAAAACGATTTGTAACCCATTTTGAAGCATTACTAAACATCAATGACTATAAATACACATAACCCAGCAATCAATGTATGATAACCAAAAGCCAACGATCAATAATCAACAAAACATGAGCCACTAATCACAATATAAACCAACTATACGTACATATACTTCAGAGGATTCTACTTTCTTCAAGTCCCAGATGCTTATGTATAGGGTCACCCGCAGCCTTCCCACCACATCTAAAACCCAATGAAGGCATAACCGACTTCCATGTATGTACGTCTATCCTAATGTATAAGTAATACTTAACGAAAACACAACCCAAGTCAATCAAACGAAAAGATACGTCACATCAATCCAACAATCAAGTCAAACAAACAATACATCAATAAATACAAGTAAACACGCCAGGTTTACACTTTTCAGCCCGAATCCCAAGCGGGTAGGGAGATACGAAACTCACCTCGATTGGTTATGAAAGCTAAGATCGATATAAAGTTAGGTTATCTCCGTACGAAGTTCACCTCGCGTCCAACACCTAATTATTGATCATATACATTCGCATCAACACACATAATATAGAAAATAAAAAATAAGTCGGTCCTAAATAAATGACTGATTAGTAGTAATGTGTTGAGAAATATGGTTTAATGATATGAATGAAAGAAGCAACCTTTACATTTTGCAACACAAAAGTTACTGCACTATTTTCTTTTTATTGTTTCTCATATTTCTTATATCAAACACAGAAAACTAAAATCACAAAAGCCCTTGATATCCTACAATCTATACATATATTTCACTCTGTTCTTCTCTATTGTCCTGCATAAGGATACGAATAGGTCTTTTTATTGAGTCATTCCATTTTTTTTTTTTTTTTTTTTTTTTTTTTTTTTTTTTTTTTTTTTTTTTTTTTTTTTTTTTTTTTTTTTTTTTTTTTTTTTTTTTTTTTTTTTTTTTTTTTTTTTTTTTTTTTTTTTTTTTTTTTTTTTTTTTTTTTTTTTTTTTTTTTTTTTTTTTTTTTTTTTTTTTTTTTTTTTTTTTTTTTTTTTTTTTTTTTTTTTTTTTTTTTTTTTTTTTTTTTTTTTTTTTTTTTTTTTTTTTTTTTTTTTTTTTTTTTTTTTTTTTTTTTTTTTTTTTTTTTTTTTTTTTTTTTTTTTTTTTTTTTTTTTTTTTTTTTTTTTTTTTTTTTTTTTTTTTTTTTTTTTTTTTTTTTTTTTTTTTTTTTTTTTTTTTTTTTTTTTTTTTTTTTTTTTTTTTTTTTTTTTTTTTTTTTTTTTTTTTTTTTTTTTTTTTTTTTTTTTTTTTTTTTTTTTTTTTTTTTTTTTTTTTTTTTTTTTTTTTTTTTTTTTTTTTTTTTTTTTTTTTTTTTTTTTTTTTTTTTTTTTTTTTTTTTTTTTTTTTTTTTTTTTTTTTTTTTTTTTTTTTTTTTTTTTTTTTTTTTTTTTTTTTTTTTTTTTTTTTTTTTTTTTTTTTTTTTTTTTTTTTTTTTTTTTTTTTTTTTTTTTTTTTTTTTTTTTTTTTTTTTTTTTTTTTTTTTTTTTTTTTTTTTTTTTTTTTTTTTTTTTTTTTTTTTTTTTTTTTTTTTTTTTTTTTTTTTTTTTTTTTTTTTTTTTTTTTTTTTTTTTTTTTTTTTTTTTTTTTTTTTTTTTTTTTTTTTTTTTTTTTTTTTTTTTTTTTTTTTTTTTTTTTTTTTTTTTTTTTTTTTTTTTTTTTTTTTTTTTTTTTTTTTTTTTTTTTTTTTTTTTTTTTTTTTTTTTTTTTTTTTTTTTTTTTTTTTTTTTTTTTTTTTTTTTTTTTTTTTTTTTTTTTTTTTTTTTTTTTTTTTTTTTTTTTTTTTTTTTTTTTTTTTTTTTTTTTTTTTTTTTTTTTTTTTTTTTTTTTTTTTTTTTTTTTTTTTTTTTTTTTTTTTTTTTTTTTTTTTTTTTTTTTTTTTTTTTTTTTTTTTTTTTTTTTTTTTTTTTTTTTTTTTTTTTTTTTTTTTTTTTTTTTTTTTTTTTTTTTTTTTTTTTTTTTTTTTTTTTTTTTTTTTTTTTTTTTTTTTTTTTTTTTTTTTTTTTTTTTTTTTTTTTTTTTTTTTTTTTTTTTTTTTTTTTTTTTTTTTTTTTTTTTTTTTTTTTTTTTTTTTTTTTTTTTTTTTTTTTTTTTTTTTTTTTTTTTTTTTTTTTTTTTTTTTTTTTTTTTTTTTTTTTTTTTTTTTTTTTTTTTTTTTTTTTTTTTTTTTTTTTTTTTTTTTTTTTTTTTTTTTTTTTTTTTTTTTTTTTTTTTTTTTTTTTTTTTTTTTTTTTTTTTTTTTTTTTTTTTTTTTTTTTTTTTTTTTTTTTTTTTTTTTTTTTTTTTTTTTTTTTTTTTTTTTTTTTTTTTTTTTTTTTTTTTTTTTTTTTTTTTTTTTTTTTTTTTTTTTTTTTTTTTGAGAGAAAGAAAGAAATGAAGAGATAGATAGAATGAGAAGAAAGAAGGAAGGAAAGGATAAGGGGGGGGGGAAATGGGTCATTAGGGCTGGTGGGTCATGGACTACCCACGGGCCGACCCGTTTCTCCCACAAGCCATAAAACAATCGATTACACTACTAAACGCCAAACAACAAATTAACGACTCGACTAACATACCACATAGTCATAAAATCATCACCAATCTAAAATAATTGGATTGTGGATGGGTTACGGATCGAAACAGGTAAACTTTGTACCTCGAGTTGACCTGGTACCCTTTTTCTCCCAATATGTTCAAAATTTATATAGATAACTCAATCTCAAATTAGACTACAAGTTTACAACACGTGAAATTACTCTAAAAATTTTATAAGTTTCTATATGCAGTTACATGCAACTTAGCCGTGAAAAGATTCATAGATTTTTGACAAAAAAAAAAAAAAAAAAAAAAAAAAAAAAAAAAAAAAAAAAAAAAAAAAAAAAAAAAAAAAAAAAAAAAAAAAAAAAAAAAAAAAAAAAAAAAAAAAAAAAAAAAAAAAAAAAAAAAAAAAAAAAAAAAAAAAAAAAAAAAAAAAAAAAAAAAAAAAAAAAAAAAAAAAAAAAAAAAAAAAAAAAAAAAAAAAAAAAAAAAAAAAAAAAAAAAAAAAAAAAAAAAAAAAAAAAAAAAAAAAAAAAAAAAAAAAAAAAAAAAAAAAAAAAAAAAAAAAAAAAAAAAAAAAAAAAAAAAAAAAAAAAAAAAAAAAAAAAAAAAAAAAAAAAAAAAAAAAAAAAAAAAAAAAAAAAAAAAAAAAAAAAAAAAAAAAAAAAAAAAAAAAAAAAAAAAAAAAAAAAAAAAAAAAAAAAAAAAAAAAAAAAAAAAAAAAAAAAAAAAAAAAAAAAAAAAAAAAAAACAAAAAAAAAAAGGTCCTTACATAGTATAGTCAAAAAAAACATAGGTGCATACATTATATAGCCACCTGAGTAGGTCACTACATTACATAACCATTTTGCATTTGTTATGTAAGCTGATTTTTCTTTTCAATATATAAATAATCGCATAATCCCTACGTAATATAAATGTCTCTTAAAAAAATGGTGGTTACTGCCTATGTGGCATTGCTTAGAAAGCAGAATAAGGCAAAATATGCTAATTTGGCAATTAAGTATGAACTCTACGGATCAGTTTTTTCAAAGAACGGTTATTCCTCTCTCAATTTCTGCAACTGTTTACGGATCACCAATCTAAAATAATTGGATTGTGGATGGGTTACGGATCGAAACAGGTAAACTTTGTACCTCGAGTTGACCTGGTACCCTTTTTCTCCCAATATGTTCAAAATTTATATAGATAACTCAATCTCAAATTAGACTACAAGTTTACAACACGTGAAATTACTCTAAAAATTTTATAAGTTTCTATATGCAGTTACATGCAACTTAGCCGTGAAAAGATTCATAGATTTTTGACATACCAAATGTTGCCCATTTCAAAAAGACTACACACTTTCCTACCAGAATTTTATTATTGCGATATACATTGTCAATTCCAGATTTTAGCAAAAATCGTTTTCCGTTGTGCTATGGCTGAACTTAGTGGTCGTCCTGAAAGCTTCTTTCCGTTGTGCCATGACTGAACTTCAACCCCCTAAATATAAATTTGGGGATATGCTTACTGTGATTTTGCCAGACACAATGGCTCATTTTATGGTACCAAGTTTTGACCCATATGATTGTATCTACTCTCTTTTAAGGTAGCAACATAGGTGGGTTGGGTAATAGGTTAAATTTATATGATTTTATATCATGTCGAATATAGGTACATAAATCATATTATTAGAATACTAATATAAATTGCACGTAGGAGAATCCATCTTGGTGAAGCAGGTAGCCACCACATCCCAATACCCATAATTACTGCAAATGGAGTTGCAGTTGCATACATTGCAGTCTACGATACATACTATTCCCGTCATCTGTCAATTGCTTTGTTTCGTTTCTCACTTTATAGCATCTTTTCATCTTGCTTATACCTTAATTTCAATTGAATGTAGGTTGTGACTTTTGAAGATTGGCCCACGATTTCTGGATACGGATGGATCGGTTTATACACACTCTTGCCACGAACCCATTGAAGATCTCAACAAGAAATGCAATCAGTTTTATTAACCAAGATCTCACTTTCTAGAAACTAATAAAAAGGTTGTCTATGGCACGTTTCCATATTAGTTAAGCTCACTATTTGACCCGTTTGAGCCGTTTAGGATAATACACTACTCAATTAGACCTATTGATAAGTAAATGAGTCGAACTGCCATCTTTTTAATTATATATATTTTTGTTGATTGAGCTCATTGCCTCCTATTATTGCTGTTTATTGTTTATTACCAATGCGAAGCTAGCTGTAGTTAGAATTATTGATTGGATCACCTGAAGTTCGGTATCCCTGAATATAGATTATGTTGCTACCTGCGCGCGCACACACACATACCGTGTATTGATTGAATACCGAAATACTATGTGAACTAGCTTAGGAACCCGCGTATTATGCGGGCAAATTAAGATAATACTTATTTGAATATACTGAAAAATGTCTGTATATGTCATGTGTCTCAGTGCAACAAGTCAACAAGATGCGAAAAAATATATGATAAGAACTCCATTGTGAATATTTTGTTTCAATTTATGTCGTATACAACCAGTTTTTTTGTTTATAGCATTCGAGTCTAACAAAACTTAATGTATTACAAGAATATATGGTTATTTGGGTACCAAAATGGCAAAACTTACAAGTTTGATATATAAAGTTGCCCATTTTCACCTAAGCCTGTGCCACCTCCAGTATAGTACTTAGTATGTAAGTTGAAGTTGTTCTGTGTTTACAGTAATATTGATCAAATTATGACTATAAGAATCGGTTTATGTTTATAATTTTACCTTGAGGGGAACCCATTTGGCCGATTCTTCACTTGATGAAGGTTCTGCTCCTCTTTCTTCCATCTCTATTTGCATAGATCAAAGTAGTTAAGGGTAAAGTTTGTTAAATCTTGACAATATCAGTTTGGTTTCATCCTGCCACTTGCATTGTATCCTTTATTTGATTTAAACTGTGCTTTTTCTAGGGTTTAGATGTTTAATATGTAGGAAATGAGAGAACAAGGAATAGATAAGGATAGATGGCTGCTGTTTAAGAGTGTGAGTGGTGCTTTTGACCTGGTGTATTAACCGCACTAATGGGGTGAGTGGTGCGGCAACACTACTCTGATGCAAAGGTAGGAACACGAGCGGGTATATAGAGGGTGACCTCCAGATTTTAGGGTATCTAAAGAAACAGGAAACATTCGCTTGGATTCTTGGATATTGTGAACAAAATGACATCCATTTGCCTCATGTTACCGTTTATCAGTCCTGGTGTACTCGGCTTGACTAAGGTTGCCACTAGATGTTAATGAAAACACCAGAAAGGTTGGCTCATATATGGTATAGTGAAAGATAGACAAAACTTCGAGAAAATGTTGTTTCTCAACATACTTTAGTTGATGTGACTAGCAATGAGCATTCCTTGGAAATGGTTACCGATGAGCAGTTTTGCAATATCTTGGGCGTACAGAACCCCTCATTGAGAAAGTTGTTGACCCTTGCATCAGTAACAACTCTAAATATTATAGGAACATTGACGATTCAATATCAGATACCATGTCTGATGAGGACGTGGAAGAACATGTGGGTGCTCGCAGGATTCGGGCCAGGAAAAGGTTTGTCATTGAGGATCTGATTGATGATTAATGATTAATTACCATTATAGATCAGGGCTGTTTCAAAAGTTGTTGTCGTCGTTGTTGTTCTGGTTAAAGCCTTTGCTGGTTTGGTGACTTTTTTCATGCAGAATTGACACTACTGGTGTCATAGGTGATGTAATTAGCTATTAAAATCTCGGATTCCAATTTAAGTAAATCTATTGGGCCAAAACGCAAAGCATGAGTTGTTTGTTCGGATGTATCTTTTTCTAAAGATGAAAGCTAGCAGTAAAAACACCCCCCACCCCACTCCACACAGATGCACATGTTCCCCCCCCCCCCCCCCCCCCCCCCCCCCCCCCCCCCCCCCCCCCCCCCCCCCCCCCCCCCCCCCCCCCCCCCCCCCCCCCCCCCCCCCCCCCCCCCCCCCCCCCCCACCCCACTCCACACAGATGCACATGTTCTGGCCCTGACTTAATAGTTGTGAAAACGAGAGTGTACTACTTTATAAGATTATCTATGCAGCCCACTTGCTGACCATGTCGGGCTACTCTTTTGTTTCCTGTAATATACTGCAAGTGTATGACACATTTATTTGGTGTCATTTTAATGGTTCATAGTTATTTTTGGTGGTACCTACATCCTTCTCTTCCATGTTTAAGTTTAATGATGTTTGCCGATGACCCTCGGTCCAAATGGTTGATGTATACTATTCAAGAAAATATATTGTAAAAGAAAAAGATGGGTAAGATGTAAACGGAGTTTTAATTTTTATTATTTTCATACTTTATTAACAGCGAAACTGAGTTAAGATGATTGATGGTAATAGTATTAGTCTCACTTCCTCTCCCATTCATTACTAGGTAGGTATTTCATAGAAGTGAATTATTTTACAACTAGCCTATGTCTGATGAAATTCTTTCCAAGATGGACGTCATTAAAAAATGTGGGTTCTAATTAATCTTGAGGAACAGAGTTCTAATTATGGTTTCTTTTGTCTATGAATTTAAATGAGGGTAGAAACGGTTTTAAATATCAATGTATATTCTTCTTTTGCATGTCTTTCCTTATCAAGTTAAATATTCTAATTTTATATTAAGGATAGCACGTATACAAAGCAAAAAGTAGTGAAAATTGAAGTTGATGTTCTCAAAGCTCTTAAGTTTAAAATGAATAATCCCACAGTAAAGTCATTTCTTAGATATGAATAAAAGCTAATTTCTTTAAATACTCTGTGTTAATAAGCTAACTTCTGTTATGTTGTTAATTTTTGATTTGCAGACACTTTATTAGAGTATGATTGTCTCAAATTCTTGCATTCTACGATGGCTACATCTGTTACCTTTCTTCCTAATTCATACTAAAACCAAATTTCTAGAACTTGCCTTTCGAAAAGCTTGACAACGCCCTGCAGTCCATTAAGAAAAGAAATGCCTCGCTTTGCGAAAATGTTGAAGACATTGAAGTTGACAGCGACATTGTTGATGTCGAAACTCTTTGGGAACTTGATAGGTTTGTTATCATTTACAAAAAGAGTTTCAGTAGCATAAAAGGAGAGCTGAACTTTCTCAACAGGCAAGAGAACTAGCTGTGAATACTAATTGGCCGGTGCTCGAGGTACAATTTATATCCGACTTTTTGTTTATTGTGGTTCATAATTTTCATTTAATATGCATGGTTGTGATTATATGATATTATTGGAGAACCCTGTAGTTCTCATCTCGGAGGTACCAATACAGAAGAGAGCAGGTAACTAAA